>QVRM01002893.1:0-402500 GCA_003439945.1 Dermanyssus gallinae | reverse complement strand
CAGAAGACTGGCAGCGTAATTCAAAATTGTTTACGACATCGGGGACCAAAGCTAAATTCTGTCAGTGGTGCTTACAAGGAGAGATGTCGATTAATGAAAATCTGACAGAGCAAATCCAACACCAAGGTTCGTTTGACTGTTTTTCTCGACTACAAAGTAATCATCTTTCACTCATTTTTGCCACCTGGTTTCACGGTCGATAAAGAACATTACGGAGACTCTGAGAAGATTGCACGAGAACGTCCGGCGCAAGTGTCCTTGAACTCTAGGCAAGCAACGTTTGGACTCTCCATCATGACACCGTCACGCACATTGATTTCCAATTATTTGATGACAATTTCGATCTCTATACTTCCACAACCTTTCATTTTACCGGATTTGGTTTTGCGACAATTTCCTGTTCCTACGAACAAAAAATAAAAAAGGAAAGCGTTTCCAAACTAAAGAGAAGATAAAGGAAAAAATTGCAAAAGCACTCAATTCCACTTCAAAAGACGCGGCCCGCTGCAGTGCACTTGTGCGGGCATGAACATGCCCGCACAAGTGCACTGCAGCGGGCAGAAATAACTTTAACGAGAACAAAAGCACTTTGGAAGATTAAATAAACATTGTGCTTTTTTTTAGAAATCTGTATCAGAACCGTTTAATTCGCCTCGAATATAGACGTGACTCCAAATACCTCTTACGTATGTACACACCTTAACTATTTACTATTATACTTGAACCCCTTCTATTTAAAGTGTTCAAATCGTTAGTGCGCTTTGTAAGGGCCACTGCGTTTGCATGAACTATTCTTCGAATTATGCAAAGGCTATTATTAGTGTTTAAGTCGATAAGTTTGTCTGGAACACGTTCTTTGAACCATTCATTTTGTGTGTCGAGGAGGAAACTGATATTCTGAGTACTCTAGCTTGCAATAATAATAATAATAATAATGACATGATAATTCATATTAACGGAGATGGGGGAATGATATGCATGGAACGGTAGCCTCCTCTTACTTCATACGTGCCGAACCCAGTCGTGTTCTCCGCACTCATGCGTACAAAAGGAGCTTACCGTGGCAGATACTTACGTCACGGACAGGCGATAAAACCATAACCAGTCACCACCACACTTACCAGTACTATGTACGCCTTCCGTTCAATGGCGAGACTTCGCTGTGAGCATGTTCCAGGTATCACGCAATTAGGTTTCACTTTGTTCATTAAAACGGGTCGGCAGATTTTGTGTGCTCAAGTTTCTTTTTCTAAGTAAGAAGTACCTTGTTGTTCCAGAATGTGCACACAATAAAAGCTAGGTAGATTTCGTTCAACGAGTAACTGATGACTTAATAACAAGGGTTTAGACTCAAACAACGCAACCACGGACCTAACTTTTTATTAGATTGTATAGCTTATGAAATTATATCTAAATCGTCGATTGCAAAGTTTAACTCTTCATTACAGCAAGCGCTCTTTTTGTAATGATGACCCTAATTCGCCCTGCTATCGTGCGAATTATGAAGTCTCGTTTAGTTTAAGCTAATATGATCGTTAAGTGTTCTATTATAAAATATCTAGAGGTATCAAGCAAACTGTGTGAACAAATTAACAGCAGCATGCAAGTTTTGTTTACAGACTAACATTCTGCCTGTCTCTAAATCAAGGTGGTTCTTATCACAAAATATACACGATTGTTTACTTTTGTTTGCCTTACAGTAACAGTCCCACAGCTAGAGATTAACTGAATTAAAAAGATCTACGACGAAAGTGTTTTTTAAAAAACATCTTTAAAAAATGGTTTGTAAAATGTGCAGTAAATTTGGGTTTCTGATTTGATCGCACGTCAAAATGTATGGATTCTGTGTCAACTACAGCTTGCAAATTGAATGCGCAATCTTGTTGGCATTCGATCTAATAATGTAAGAAAATCGTTACTAAATGCGCAATTTTACTTTTATCTATCATAGTTATACGTATTCGTCTGGATTCGTACAATATATTAAATTAGAATACGCTAATTGAGCCACATGTTTCACTAAGCAATTTGTATTGACGATAATGCATGATAGCATGAACATTAGTGTTCATCGTTCACAAAGGTTTAAGTAAAAGAGTGGCAATTCGATTATTTAAGTTGGTATGAGGACAACAAACGTTTCTTCATTCTACAAGCGCATTATGCGTTGCCACGCGAGTGCTACCCTCACTACTATTTGATTGCTTATTTTGGGGGTATAGTTATTATTATTATTATTATTATTATTTACTTAATACAATTGTGAGGTATGAACGTTTAAATCATGTTCATCCTGCTATGTTCGCTTTCTGTCAGTTTATGGCGCCTATAATGGAAGCTACGTTCCCTCTACACACGGCCAAAGACATCATCTGTCTCAAAAACATGGCCTCGCGTCGATCGCCCGTAACGTCTTCGATTCGTTTTCCGATGTCTTGCTGTACCTGTGCTGATGGGGCCGAGTGTCTCTAATGTAATGGGTGCAAAGTGGTAGCTTCTAGATAGTTCTAGATACTTCCTCCGTTTTTCAGAATTTGCACGTTCTGCTACCCATCCCGATTCGGCTGCGCTGTGGCGTAAATATGATAACGCCGCCGTGCATGGAACCGTAACATCCCATACAAGGCATTTTCCGTGGGACCACAGCGGGATGGTGACCCCGTCAGGTCGCAACTCACTGCTGCCATTAAGACCTACTGGTTCGGGCGTAGATGGTATCCCTGCCCTTCTAAGAACTCTTCTCACTATGGCGTTGAGTTCAGCGTGCCTTGTAAGTCTGCCGGGGCTTTTTAGACAGCTTAACGGGTGTAGACCGTCCGAGTCAACCGGTTGGCCGCATGATAGGCACGTGACGGGCTAGCAGACGGGGGCGCCTATCCTAAGAGCTGACACCATGCGGAAGGGATTTGGATCCAGCATGATGCCAAGCTGACGCAAGGGCAGCGCTTGAAGCCAGCCCCCGCTGAACGGATGTTGAGCCGCTAGAAAAACGGCACGCTCTCTTGCTGATGTAAGGTTATTATTATATCTCGCGCGGACTTCTTAGTTTTGTACGCGTCAAGAAGTTTTTGACTCACGTGCTCTCTCAGAGGGCCAATATCGAGTTGACTCCTGATTGTGGCGTCTGCCACAGCGGTTGCCTTTTTCAGTTCAATCTTTGCTTCCTCACCAAGAAGTGATTCTGCCAGGGAGCCAAATTGATTCAGGGATGCAGCATAGCACATTGCAGCAAGATCCGTAGCTCTTCTTATCCCAAGGCTTCCGTTGTCGATGGGAAGGCTAGCTCTCTCCCACATGTTTCCTTCTAAGTTAATGTTAAGTACCTCGCTTAGAATGCTTCTGGTGGTCTCGTCATAGGCTGCAAGACCCTCCATGTATTTCAGGATCTGACATGTTCGTAGCATGTAGACAAATCTTGGTGAACCAAGACTGTGTCTCCATATACACAGAGCCACCTGCGGGTGCATGCTGGCCAGTCGTGAGCGAATTTTTACCAGGGTCTCTCGTTTAGCATCGAAAGCGCGTGGGATTCCTTCGGCCATTACGGGAGAATCTAGAACATCTAGGTTACCCTGAGTTACACAAGATATCCCAGGAAGTGCTTCCATGATTTCTTGCATAGCTTGCAAAGATCTTGAAGGGTGCCTCCGACAGCTAAAACCTCGCATTTGGCTGCATTGAGAGTCAGTCCTCCTGGTTCCTCAAAGTTCAGTATAGTTTGCAGATCTCTCGCCACGACATTTGCGGGACCTCCCAAGACAGCGTCGTCTAGGTACCAGACATTGAAAGGGCTCTGTAGGCTTGATACCAGATCCGAAATGCCGAGGCAGAACAGAGCTGGTCCCAATGGGCCTCCCTGCTGAATGCCAGTTTGTGACTCTATGGTTATATCTGCGTCCCAAGCGAGGATTGAGAAATCTTTATAACTCAGCCATATCATCGGATAGAGTCGTGGGGCTTTTATTTTTACTTCGTCGAAAATGCTGTCCCTTCTTATTGTGTTAAATGCGTTTCGGAAGTCTAGTTTAACTAGTACTTTTGTCGGTCCTTCTGCTTCCAGAAAAGCGCGTGTAGCGTGTACAGTAGCCTTCGCTCCTCCTCTAATGGCAACACCCATTTGATAGGGTGAAACCGCCGCAACAATTGCCCGTTTGTTCATGGCCATCGCAATCTTTGAAGCCGTTCTTCGTAGAGTTCGTCCGCATGCTATGGGCCAAATAGAATTATCTTTCTTTCGGAGGGCAGTTAAACTTGCACCGTAGAAAACGGGTTGGCAGAACGATGGCAAAGCTTCATTTAGCACTCTGGCCATAAAAATGCTTAGCTCGGTTAGTAAGCGCTCCGAAGATGGAATCGTCTGGCTTAGCATGTCTCAAAGATGTCAAGGCCGTAGGCCGTCTAAACCGGCTCCACTTGCAAAGGGGAAAGATCGAATGGTTTCAAAGACGAGAGATCCTTCAACTCCTATCTAGGTCTAGTGTGGCAAGCTGTTGCAGAAGATCTAACTGTTCTTGACACCCGGGTGGACTAACTGGGTATTTGCTCCGTATTTCAGACTCGGTATGTTTATCGTGTGGTGTCAATGTGTCTAAGGACAGTAGCGATCGAGCAGCGGAACGAATATCACCTTCTGCTAATTTCATCTCTGCCTGGCGCACGCTGTGTTGGTCGTTAGTGATATAAAACCTCTTTCCGATTGTGCTGGGTGTGATCGAATCAGGGAGAGTTTGAAGTGTTCGAGAACCTATTTGTGCTACATTACTTTTAATATTTTTTGTTAGTGTTTTTTCCTGAATTTTTTGGCGAGGCAGTGTAAACATCAAGGACGGAAGCATCATAAGATTATTCCAACTTTCAAGGTCGAGCGTTGTGTTAAAATTGCTAAATGCTGTCGTGTATGCTATAGCACAGGTTTCTCTAGCCCCACGGGGTATGATTCTGGCTAGTCTCAAATTTCTGCGGGAATGTGATAGGACTTGTACTAGTAACTTTGCGTCAGGTTGCGTATCGGTGTTTGATGTGTTGGCTATGTCATTGCTCGGGCCCGGATTGTGATTCGTACGGAGGCTTCGACAAGGAGCCAGAGGGTGTTTACGTGTTATGTGCATTTTTAAGCCCTTAGAAGATCGTACAGCTTGACCACAGTAGTTGCAAACATATGGTGTCTGGGAAAGGGGTAAAGCCATTTCCGAGTCGTTCTCGGTGGCGTCTCGAGGGTTCTGATATTGTTGGCTAGTCATTTAAAGTTGGTTTCGCGGGACTCTGATCAACCGTTCCGGGCAATGCTGTGGGTCATCAGTACCGTCCAGAACGGTCTTTAAAAAGCAATCCCAGTCTCGGATTCGAGATATGCCAAGACAGTCTTGATAACTGGATTATGATCTAGCCAATTGGAGAGCATAGGTTTAATTTTCTTCCATATTTTTAGGATTGCAATGACAATATGTGAAGAGTCATTTGATGATCTGTTGTTTTTCCCTGCCCGTGACTTTATTATTGTCTTTTTTGTGCTCTGTTTTTTTGTTGTATCAGACGGTGTTTTGGGAGCAATGGGTGGTGGGAGATTGCATAGTACAGTCTTACCATCGTTATGTAGAACTTGTGTGGGGGCTTGAACGGTGCTTGGTTTAGGCGACATCTGCGTAAGACTTATCTCCCATAACGGGCTCGGAGCTGGCGTTCTGTGTCGCTCTGATAAGTGATGGAAAATCGTCTGAGACAGAAGGCGTCCGGACACTTTTTCGCAGAGCTTTAATCGTTCCGCTTCTTTATATACCTTTCTAACCCCGCAACTGTTATCATTAGATGCGTGAGCACCTCCTTTATTATTATATTATCATTATGGCAACTCTTGACAGAATCGTTTGGAGCTAAGATCAACTGCGTTCTTCAGACGGAGACTCCGGAACTACAGAGAGGACATCGCCAAGATGATGTTGAGTGGTCACCGACACTCGAGCAATAATAATAATATAATAGTATAAGCAATATTGTAGATGTTATATAATTAACTTTTTAGTAATTGCGATACATGCACACATGTTCATTACTAAACCCTTGTGTAAAAAAAATATTATTATCAGTTGTCTGTCGTAACACTCGTCGCTCGAGATAACTTAAGCAATACCTGCTATTCTCCCAACGACTACATTCAGACCCTACATACACGTTGCCAATCATCGCGTAAACTATGCCGTGTGTATTCTTCTTTGGTGACCGGCTTGAGTACAGGGCATATATATATATATATATATATATATATATTACTTACCTGTTGAATATTTTGGCTGAAAATGTTTTATTTAAGTACTTGAAAAGTGGCTCGGAGAGCTCAGTTACCAGCGAGATGTGCATTGACAGCAAGGGAACCTTCCACATTTCCGACTCATTTAGGTGCACGGGTTTGATCGCCCCCGTTGCACATTTGTATTTATGAGATCCGTTTTACGAAGCAATGCGGGAGCAAAACCGTGAACGTTTAATGTTGGCTAAGGATCAGCCCAAAAAAGCTTCAAGGTATGTCTTACGAATACGTCTACGCTATATATATAGCGTGTATATATACCTGTATATATATATATATATATAGCGTAGACGTTCTCGTAATTTTATATCCGACCTTGTGGCTTTGGTTGCTCCTGTCGTCTGTTGTCTATATCTTTCCACTGTTTATCCTGTTTGCTCTTACATTATTGTCATAGCTGATGCGACGTGGTGTGATTTTTCCTTCTTTGTAGAACACGTCGTTTTGAACGTGACGCTGATTACCGTAGCTGTTGTTTCGACGATATATACATATTCATATCCACGTGTATCTAAATGTTATTAAGCGCCAGTATCACCTCACTTAGCAAGTGTTCGTTTTTTCTGGCTTACATGTGCCTCATTGTTCACGCCAGTCGCCAGACATCGCAGTTTACTTCAAGTAGTTGAAGCCGATAATAGGCCGATAATAGCTTATGTTACATCTACGGCTAAAAAGTAACGAAATTAAGTAGAATATAGATCCTTAGTGCAGTTGGAAGAAAAGTGGTCAAATCTGATATAATAAATATTGTGGGCGCATGTTCCACGAAGCAACCTACATGTCAAGGAGAAGAAAGGAGTGTACGAATATGTCTGTCAGTGTGAGCATTCCAAGGCTAACAGCTTAACTCTGGATGATTTAAGTCAGCTATCAAAATGCATTGCGTAGAACTGCGAAAAATACACACGTTTCATACCAGGGGCGGTGGACCGGAATTCTTGTGAGACTGCCCAGGTTTAATGTGAAGGCAACAAACCTGCTTTTGGCGAACATCATACTGAACACCACGAGTGAAGACAGCAAAGATACAACTAGCAGAAACAGTCATGTTGATAGCAACAACCACACAAACAGAAAAGACGACCACAACAACGACGAAAATACAAAAACAGTGGCAGCAACAACAACAATAACAACAACAACAAAAACAGTAGCAGCAACAACAACAACAAAAACAGTGGCAGCAACAACACTAACAACAGCAAAAGTCATAATTGTTGTCAGTCGTCAGACGCAACGAAGCGTCCTCTCACAAAACGGCTTTGCGCGAAACTGCCGACGAAAAAGCGCGAGAGAACGCGAACGCAAGCGAGAGGAGAGCTTTCTGTGGCTGCTGGTAAACGACGACGGACCGCTTCAGGTAATGCAGGATTACCCTGAATAGCGAATAGGGTTCCACCATGTCCAACCAGGTTCCGGGAAACGACCTGGCTGCTACGTTGGCGATATAGGCCGAAAGAGCGGACACGATACGCCCTGAACGGAACACGGCGAATGGCTGCGTGAGTGCCCGGCTGGCCGGCCGGTATAACGTCACATCGATGTTACAGCCCACCGTCCGTTGCTGCCATCTTAAAGGCAGGCTGTCGTAACTGGGGATCACAGCGAATTGCTCTGGCATCGTCATCATCATCATCATTATTATCATCATGTGACCAAAACGAAGCCCCACGCAACGGCTCCCGGCCACTATACATTTGGCCGGGCATTCAGGCAACATTCAGGCAGCTGCAGCAAGCCTGCACGTTTTCCGGACGCTGTGCTCTCTAAAAGAGCCAAGCGATGTAGGTAAGCGTCGGCGCAGTTACGTAGTTAGCAGCTCAATTCGGAAAGTTCGACCGCTTTTAGAAGGGATGTGAGAAAAAAAGTATATATATATATATATATATTTTTTTTTTTATATACAGTACAGCGTATTACATACGCTACACAAGACAGCAGTAATGACCACAACGTTGATCGGCGCTGCCCGGCTTGTCGAAGTTGCTGATTAATCTAGACTCACAGCGCCATACTAGGTAATGTAAACGTCGTCGTCTATTAAAGCCGCGCTTATGTAAGTTAGTTCACTTAACAGCACCACGTTTGCTTCACAGCACTAATGGTGCATATCGTTACTGGGACACCAACATTTTTCGAAAGATGATAGAAAGGGAGAGAGTGAGAAAAAGATAGAAAACACTTCTGAACGTTTAGATGCAAGAGCAGTATGCATTTACTATAGATCGCTTCTGGCATTCGAGTCGTGCGGCCACGTCGTGTTTTCTCCGTGTAGCTGAAAGGTGCGGGAACCTGAGGCCCTTAGCGGGCTGACCAATCGCACCTGGAAGTTAAACCGGTGAAGAATCCGGCGTGACATTTAAAAACTGCAAAAGACACCGTGAAACTGTTTTTTTGACGCAAAGTTTACGCAGCGAGATCGAGCGTTCGATTTCGAACGTTTGAGAACGACCGGCGCTACCGGCTCGCTTGTTTACAAGTAGTGGCATTAGCTGACTAGCGCAGTTAGGCCAGTGTATATATTTCTGTATATATACCCTGCAAGTGTACATAGTTCGTGCTGCCGCGGTGCTTTCGTGTATATAACGCGCTCGAAGTGTATATACTAGTGTGTATATTTGCCACACACCACAAGCAGTGGCTAGAGGTGGTAGTAGACACTGTGCGAGTGTAAATAGCCGGCGGTGCAGGGGCAACGCCTCGGGCTTCGATCAAGTAGAACGAAGTTCAAATCCCAGCGGAACTTTTTTTTGTTTTTTTTAAATTTATTTTTATATTTTTATTTATTTATTTAATCCCTTTTTTAATTCAATTTATTTTATTTGTTTATTTACTTCGGCGATGTTCCGTTCGCCCCCAAAGGACCATGATAAGCCCGGGCGCGTGGCCCCCCAAACTATCGCCGAAGAGGAGGATGGCGGGCCCTCAACGGCACTCCCTGGTGGCTGAAGGTAAATCTTGCATAAGACACCGGGCGATACGTTGGGTATTCGCCGCGGTAGTGTCAGATTCTTACTGACTAAACCCCCAACCGGTAAGTATCTTGGGGATGCCATTCCGTACTAAAGTTGAATATTACTTCGAATAGCACCCTTGCAGGGACCAGCAGTCGGCGCTTATCGCCAACCTTGTCTTATCCCGCGGTTAGTCCTCAGGTTTGCTGGGCCGCCGTGGCGGCCAGCCGGGCGATCCTTGCCCGCTCCAGGTGGTCCTTGCGTTTCAGCAGCTCTTCCGCAAGCTGGGCTCCTTTGTGCCAGTGCTCCTCCGACGCGCAGATATATCTGACGAAGCCTCTCATTCCGTGTGCGCCGAGCTCTCGGGCTAGTTGTTGATCCATCCGCTCCGCTCGGACGTCCTGCAGCGCACTGCATAGTAGCAGGGTGTGCAGTGGGGAGTCCACGTCGCAGGCGGGGCACAGTGTACAGCTTTCAGCAATATCCTTAAACCTGGCCAGGTATTGTTTGAAGTCGCCGTGGCCAGTCAGGAACTGCGTCATAAAGTACGTCGTGCCGCCACCTGGTCTGTTGATCCATTCTCCTATGTCCGGAATGATTTCGCGTGTGGAGGCGCCGGGTCGGTTTCCGACTACCGTGTCCCACCGGGCCTGCCACGCAAGCAATATTTCGGCCTTCTGCTGCTCTGCGGCGAGTGTCGGGTCCGCCCATTTCCTTCTCCTCTCCTTGGCCTTGAGGTCCCACGGGGTTGTGCCCGCAAGGACACACGCCGCCTCTCCGTTAACGTCCCGGTAGGCCTGGACCGTCCGGAGAGCAAGTATGAGCTGGGCCTTCATCATCGTGTTTCTATTGCACTCGGTCAGGAGCGTAGATTCCGCCCAGACCGGTGCTCCAAAAAGCATGATTGATTCGCCGACGCTTGCCAGCAGACGGCGTTTGCCCTCCTTGGGTCCTCGGATGTTAGGCATGATCCTGGCTAGCTGTCCGGCAGCCTTTGTCGTTTTCGCCGCCGCGATCCGTATATGAGGCGAACCCTCGCAGTTTACGGTCATGCCAAGGTATCGTACAACTTTGGACGTCTTTATCGCCGTACCATCATGACGTCGCGGAACTGGCAAGAGAGCTCTGCGCCTATGTCAGCGGACGCAAAACTCTAGATACGACCGTGAAGATTCTGGCGGAGCAACTCCGGGCGACTGTAAAGAGGGCTCAAGTGGTACTTAACAGGCCAGAAGGAGCGGACGCAGGCACACAAGCGAAAAGAAATACAACGGACTCAGGATGCCAATGCACCCCAGAAGGCTTTGCTCTGGAAAGGCAGGCCGAAAAGATCAATAAAATAATCGAGGGCTGCGACACCGAAGAGGATCTCAAAAGCCTCCTCTCAGAAGACTGGCCTTCAGCTGTCTACACGAGGGTGACAACCCTCGGAGCCAGCATAACAAGGGATAGTCCCCTCCGGGTGCTTGTGGCCAGGGAGGGGGACGCATCCGACAGTGCCACTTGGAGGAACATGGCCTGCCAGTTCCAGGGCATTGCCGGGGAAGCCGAAAGCAAGGCAGACGTGGTACTGTCCTGCCAAATAACGGAGTCGGGAGACGACGGGGAGCCGACTACCAGGGCGCTGGTGGCACTTCGGCTCCCCAAAGACGCGACGCTGCTCCAGCACAAGAATCTCCTGGAGCAAGTACTAATAAAGGCGAAGGCCCTCATGGGCCCAGAAGACCTACCGGCGATCCCTTGCTACATGAGTCGACAAGCTCCTCGAGTGCCTATCCCGCACTTACGAGCTGCGCCTAGCAGTTACCCCCGTAGCGGGAAAACGGGTTGCCGAGGCTTCGAAAAGTCCCACGTCCACGCCAACGACTACCGTTCTACTTAAAAAGAAGGAAGGGAAGACCTACGCAGAAACCATTAGGGATCTTAGGGCCAAGGAGGACCCTGGCTCCTACAAGGTCTCGGTCAAACGGACACAACACCTTCCCAACGGGAACGTGAGACTTGAAGTGACGGAGGCGGCGCCAGGAGGGGCCAGCGCATTCCTCGGCGCCCTACAGGCGGCCGGGGAGGGCGAGGCGAGCCTCGATCGGTCCTCCCTCAAGCGTCTGATTGTCAGAGACATCATGGAGGGGACAACGGCAAAGGAAGTCGAGGAGGCGCTCCGCAGAGGAACTTGATTCGACGGGTCACTAATGGTGGACCCCCCCCCCGAAAGGGGGCTACCGGAGCGCTGGACCTGAAGCGGGTACGACTGGGATGGCTATCCTGCTCCGTTGTGGAATGGATCACCGTCCCCACGTGCTAGAAGTGCCAGCGAGTAGGGCACACAACCCTATTCGTGCACATTTGAAGCGGCGACCTCCAGGCGCTGCCACAAATACGGGGTATTGGGGCACCTGTCAAGGGAATGCACTCAAAACGCCAAATGCTACAACTGCGGCGAGGAGGGGCACGCGGCCAACGCCGCTGCTTGCCCTACGTACAGAGCTCAACTTGCAGAGCTTCGCCGCGGCGGCAACCAGTCTGGCAACCGAGGCAGGCTGCCGCCCCCCTCGACAGGGTCTGCGCCCCGACCAAAGCACGGTGCTCCCCACAGCGGGAGACCACCCCAGAGGCGCCCAGGACCAGAACGGGTTCACCCTGGTAACGCAAAGGAGTCAACCATCTCCTCCTATAGACTCCCGATCCACAAAGCAGTCAAACACGGGCGAATCTTAAACAACGTATATGACAACTACTCTTAAAGCATTACAGCTGAACTGCAACCGGAGCATGGGTGCCCACAACATGCTCCAGGAAATATATATATATATACATATATGTATATATATATATATAGTATATATATATGTATATATTATATATATAGATATATATATCTAGTATATATAGGATAGCTGGAGTCGACTTTGACAGCAATGGCAGAGTTGACTCCACCAAGGATATACTCCTTAACTTACTCAACAGACTCACGATAGCTCCCCTTAAACCCCACCAAAGACTCATATTTTTGAAAGACTTTCTCATTCCCCGTCTCCTATATAAACTGGTCTCCGGTCCCAGACCATCTTACGCACTCCTTAGTGACCTAGATAAAGAGATCAGAAAGGTTGTTAAGTCGAAATGGCTTAAGCTCAAAAACTCGGTGCCGAACGCCTACCTGTACACGCACACAGCACACGGCGGTCTGGACATCCCCTGCCTCCAAACATTCATTCCCAGAATCCGCCTCTCCCGCCTGACAGCACTACAAACACTCCACGCACCTTGGGGTCCAATGGATGCTAACCACCGAGCACTTTAAAAAAGATCTTGCGAAAACAAGACTTCTTTGCGAGCGCTTGGGAACCTCCATTGAGACCGCTACACAAAAGACCGATTACTGGTCTCAACAACTACACAACACGTTCGATGGGGCACATTTTAAAAAAGCACACGAAACGCCCTTTGTACATTACTGGATTAAGGGTATGCCCTACCTATCTGGTAAGGAGTATTTAAACCTACTAAAGCTCAGGATCAACGCACTACCAACGCGTGCCAGATTGGCCAGGGGACGCCCGGGCTACAACAAACGTTGTAGGCACGGGTGTCATGCGCCTGAGACGTTGGCTCATGTCGCTCAGATGTGCGATATAACACACAAACAAACCATAAAGAGACATGACGACGTCTGTGATCGCGTGGCGCGTCTTCTCCGCGAAAGGGGTCATGAGGTGGTTCGTGAGCGAGTATTCCGTCGACCGGGCGCACCGGGTCTAAAGCCCGACCTCGTAATAACAACACCTACCGAGGTCTGGGTTTTAGATGCCGAGGTTTGCGGCCCGAACCGGGACCTGGCAAAAGCACGGCAAGACAAGATCGCCAAATATGACGTCGAGTTCCTAAGAGCGGCGCTCCCCTACCCGCAAAAACCTCGCAGATTCGGATCCATCACTATCTCTATGAGTGGTGTATGGGACTCCGAATCTGCGAGGACGCTCTTGGGGCTCGGCGTCACGAAGAGGAATCTTATGGATCTCACCGTTTTAACTTTGCAAGGAACCTTGAGGATATATCGCTCGCACCGGATCCATAAGAGCGGGGGCTACCATCAAGCAAGGACACGGACAACTGATTCTTAACTTCACGTGACACCTTTTTACCACCATTTTTATTAAGGCGAGCACTGCCGAGTGTGCAAACGTATTGTAAATGATTAATAAATCATCACAATATTTTCTATATATGGATATATACATACATATATATATATATATATATATATATAAGGTATATATACCATTCGCGCAAGCTTGAGCGAACGGGGACGGGAAAGGTCTGATCGTCGGGAATATTAATAGCTCCGCAGATCTAGAGAGTGAATTCTAGCATGGTGGTGTATGTCTTTGAAGAATTCCTGCCTGGTCTCGCGTCGTGTGCGCGACCGCACCCCTGAACGCGACCATGACCAGGGAAGAAAGTCAACTTTCGCGACGCTCGCCTACTACAACCAACTACACTTGAAAAGAAGGAACAGGAACACAGAAAAACAAAGAGCTCCGAGCTCAAACAAAGAGCGAAAGCAAAGCACGCAAATTCCGTGGGGTCTGTCTGTGGATCGAAGGCTCGGCGAGAGAAACTTCAAAGTATTCTACCCACAGCGTTCTCTTCCGTCTTCATTTCGAAGCCTGCTTGACGACCCACGACGACGACGACGGCTTTCTATTTCCCACTCAAGCGTCGTCCTTCGTGTGCTCTGCCTTAGCTTGCCCACCTGCATTCGGTATGCTCAGATGCCGCAGGCTATCATAGTAGACGCATGTCGAATTTAACGAAAACTATTTGGCGTTTGCGTCTCATCGGCCCGGTCGGATTCCGTTTGTTCCGCAGTTTCGTCAGACGCCAATCTGAACGTGATCCCGAACGGACCCTTATTCCATCGGGTCTGCTGCATCATGCCATCAAGCGGCATCAACCTCCTTAACTACTCGTTATTAAATGTGGTCTGAGAAAACCATTGAAGTTTTTTTGTTTTCCGACTCGCTCCATCTCCTGCAACGTTTATTGAAAAGCGTAAACGAGCATTTTTGTACATGCATCCGTATATATATATATATATATATATATATATAAAGAAAATGTATAGATGACTCTTTATATATATATATATATATATATATATATATATATATATATATATATATATATATATATATATATATATAAAGAAAATGTATAGATGACTCTTCGTTTGCACAAAGATTCGGCAAGGTCCTGTAATACTAATTTCCAGCCCATTGAAGTGCTATATTGCGTTGGTCTGCTTAAGCGAGGTGGCCATTACTGTCCGCCAGGCCAACATGGGAACACCAACAACTCCATTCGTAGCTAGCGGCCGCTGCTGGCGAAAATAGGACAGAACCGGAGCCGAGAACGGATATCCTCTCCAGAAAGTGCTGCACATTAATTTCCACATTTTTTTGCATACACTTGGGACTCTACGTCGGTCAGGGTCTTCGTCG
Organism: Dermanyssus gallinae; assembly: GCA_003439945.1. Taxonomy (NCBI): domain Eukaryota; kingdom Metazoa; phylum Arthropoda; class Arachnida; order Mesostigmata; family Dermanyssidae; genus Dermanyssus; species Dermanyssus gallinae. Next base: position 387,735 of record QVRM01002893.1, on the reverse strand, counting down.
TTCGAGGCTGTGCAGTCTAACAAATTGGCCGTGTTAAGTAAGTAAGACAGCTCAAAAAGAGAAAGATAGAGGATAAACATTTTTATTCTCACGAGTGGCTCATCAGCATGGCGTTAGAAATCTCAGCAAGACCTCCACGTAGACGGTTGGATGGAGACGTTCTAAAGGGTTTGTTAAAGAGCGTCGACACAGCTCGTTGGGTATCATTGATTCGTGATCACGGTGTTAACATAAAACATAGCTGGCATTATTGTAGGAACTACGACAGTATTTACAATACAGATAAAGGAATAAAAACGTCCACGGAATTGACAAGATAAATCTCGTAACGTAGGCTCTGTGCGGGCGACTCGATGACGCCTGTTATACGGCACCAGTTATAACAGCCCGTTGATACACATACACGTCAGATATGTAACTGATACCGTGCGTATCAGTTACATATTATTCACCTGTTTCAATTGTTAGCCCATGAAACGACATAAACCGTAGTTCAAAGGTTGTTCCAAGACAAGTGCCGACTGTCTAACAGCACGACCTTCAAGTGTCGTGGAAGCTTACAATATTAAAGGCACCATGACATGGTATTTGATGAAACGCAACAACGTTCGCGTTTGTCTATCGATATCCGGAGCGCGTATTTCCGCCTTCCTTCTGGAGACGATCCTGTAATAGAGAGAATCAAAGTTGGTAACACAGCACTAGAGCGGGGGAGGGTAGAGTACTTGTATGTATATTAATATCTAAGCTGAGGGGATAGCTATCGACTTATCTTCTAAATCATACTATTTACACGAATATATAGCAGTAAGTGCGTGTTGGGTAAGAATTAGAGCAAAGGTTTTTGTTGATATTAGCAGCTACGTCTTAACCCCTCTGGCTGGCCGCTGAGGAAATACGCTTGCCATGGCCTATGTTTGATGTAGCAAATACTTACGCACAAAAGGCCTTATATTGTGTACATACCAGAGAACTTTAATGCAGAACGTAGTAGAAAACTGGAAACTCTCGATCGGAGTCTCGCTTCATTCTACCTTAGATGATCGACGGGCGGAGGCATTATGCATCTGTGAATTATCGTATGCGAAAGTGTGGGAAAACTTAAGTGCATTTAGGTAAGTATACGCATCAGCACCATAGGATGCAAGTGTTTCAAATAACTATAAGACTGGGCGAAAAGTGTAACGTAGCTGACGCTAGCATAGTGACGCTTGTGTATGCACCTATTCACGCTTATGTTATAAGCGCTTATTATACGCTTGCAGGGCCTCTTAGCATCACTCAAATAAATAGTGACGACTGACGGGGTATATTGACGCGGTAACATAAATGACACACGAATTAACACGAGGATAGTGATATGACAAATTGAAAAAAAAATAGAACTATAAAACGAGGCTCAGCCAAGCTATAGCCAAGTTTTCGTCTCGCTATGTTTTGCCTGGTTGGTGATTGGCCTCGGTGTGGCAAATGCGAACCTTTCCTACTAGAGAGCATTCCGCGTCTTACACTTATTGGGGATGCATACTATCACACACTTCAAATATAACGCCTTTAAGAGCAAACCTTGCTTTAGCGGCATCGAGAGTCGGCTGCCTGAGTGCTCCGTGTGGCCGCGCACAGCTGAGCAAGCAACGCTGGCGAATGAGCATCGGGTCGTGTATGATAGCCTATCTGTGCACATACTACATCTATGCAAACATTCACATATAGAGGTGTAGCCGTCTTGGTTTAGGTAAGCAGGTAGGTGAATGCGTACAGATGCCCCTCGGTGTCAGTCTATATCTCCGAGCTACTATTAATATTGCTACGGTTGTTTGTATATCGCCCACACTACGTCAGTCCCGTCTCAATGGGTGAAGCTCTGTAGGTTTTGTGTGGATATCGAAGATTCATCGTCTTCTATTTCGAGACGGTCCCTCGTTCGGTTCTCCCGCTCTGCGACTCACAAATTGTGCTTGCCTGAGTTGGTCGAATAGGCTCGTTGCATTCTCGGGTCTGCTCGCCGCTACCGCTTCAATAACATCGCTATATTTGATTTGTGTATCATAGTGAAATGATTCCGGTGTAAAAACGAATATTCTTGTGCTATTTCACCAGGTGACGCAAGTATTTGGTTCACAACTAATCTGACGGCATGTTTAGATGCGCTTTATATCAGTGTCGGCTACGACCAGAAATGACAATCAGCTAACAGAGGTTCACTCCACGTGCTATTCCCACCGAGCTTGACTAGGGTTCACAGATTCACTACTTTAACCACTTTTATTACTATAGTCATAGACTTCTCTTGTACGTATCGACGGTGTCGCAAATAACTCTGCACAACCTGACTCAGAAGTACATTTTTTTGCATGTTTTTTTTAAATCAAACCTAATGGCAATTGAAAATTAGCTTAATGTATTAGAGCTTGCGTCAGACTGTTTTATACTCTAGTACATATAGGTTATGTTGAACATAATTGCATAGCCGTCGTCCTGCACTTTTCTTCTTTTGTTTATCATGATGCCTAAGACACAGTACGTATCTCCAAACGACTTTTACAGCGCGTTTAGAGCTAGTGCAGTGTGGGGTCCTCCTCTAGCATTTTGGGCCGAGCACATTAGATTTAGGCTCGCCTCACCCTGTGTTAAAGTGCGGGCTCAGTCTGGGGCCTGAAATGTTACGCAATGGTATTTTGCATGTTTCTCTACGACAGGGCGTACGGTTTAGTCTGGGATTCCGGGGACCGCGTTATTTGAGGGTACAATTTTTGTATTTCCATTTGATATATCTGTGCGTGCAATCGACTACAAGATAGGTGCAACAGAACTACACTTGTCTAGATAAAATTGTATATTCTTATTTTTCGAACACACATATGTTGCACACAAGCTTTATGGCTCCCGGTAGAAGATTTACGGCTTTGCTGCTTCACAACAAACCGCAAAACAACATCAACAACCACAACAACAACAACAACAAATCGTAACATCGATAAGCATTGTAGAGTGAAACAGCGCTGAGAGCTAGGCGAGATGGAAGGAAGCGACATCTCGGCGCTTGTGTTCTCGATTTGATCAAACCAGCGTCTTTGATGCCGCCGAGTAGGTCGATGAGGGGTTTCCGGTCGCCCTACATTGACTGCGTCAAGTGGGGCTGACTTCACGAGGTCTAAACGCGCGGGCCGACGTCGTCGAGACCACGGCTCCTGATAGAGACCGCCTGGTTGCCTGGTCGCCGGGTCCTCTGTAGAGCTTTAGCTAAGAGCTCCGCTTCACTTTACTGCCGTTATTGTTGCTACGTACAGCACGCTGGCGCAGCCGAGTCCAGCCCAGTTGTGGACCTCTTTGCGCACTCACTATCTGGTCGTGTCTGGCCGCCTGCCCGTCTGTCTGTCTGTGTGCTCTCTTGCCTGTAGAGTATCTGCGACCGACTGGTTTAAGAAATGACATTAGCCTGCTCGATAAGTGGCCGAGCGTGCGCGGGCCGCCCCACGGTGCCCTATGCCAGGCCCCGCAGTGCCCCATGCCAGGGCCTGCAGGCTCCGGGGGGGGGGGGCGAGGTGGAGCAAGGTGGGGTGTAGATAGGGCCGTAGCAATAGCGAGCAGCCATGTCGTGAGTGGCCTCTCTCATACTACTCTGCGTACCCGCAACACCTTCGTCAGCCCGCGAGTCCGGTTCCCGCCAGCCGTTTCCGTCTACTACACACTGAACCCGACCAAGCCCAGCTGCAAATTCTATTAGGATAGACAAAGAGCGCTGCCGAGCAAAATCTGATGCAAAGTGCTTGTTCCGTCAGCAGAGTAAGTAGATTGACTGAAAGCTCGCCGAATTTCGCCCATCGGATCGAAAGTTCTGTCGACATTTTTCGACCTCTGTCATCCGTGCATCATCACGCTACATAGGCGACTTTTTTATCAATGTACATATACATATGTATATATATATGTATGCACGCTTCTAGGTGTATATGTATATATGTCGCAGGTAAAGTGCCTGCTCGTGGGGAGTACTTTAAGGCAGTTCTCTCGGCCCAATTGTATTTAGAATTTACATTTTAGACATCAAAGATGTCATTTATGGGGAGCACAAGCCTTGTGCTGATGTTTCTCCGGCGCAATCGACGAGCAACGTGATCTACAGTAAGCAATTAATCAAGTTTTAACATCTGCAATGCTAACAACATGGCATTTTTACGATTTGAGTGTGTTGCAGTGTAACGGAGATAGCCATAAACAAATTGGCTCGTTCTAATATATATATATATATATATATCCGGTTAATTCGTAGGCAGTAGTCTTCTCGTAGAATGTAAATATTTCTTATCTGGGTTCCCAAGCTCGTCTTCCTCTCGCCGCTATAGCACGTACTTGCGATAACAGCGCCTCGATAGAGCTTAAAAACAATTTGTCCTCTAACGCAATATCCCCGCCTTTCGGGACACGATTCAGTTATTGACTAGACCTTTGAGGACCTGTTGGCCGCGTTACCCGAAGAAGTCCAAAAAAAGTTGCTTAACTCCCATATGGGCACTCAGTTAGTGCAGTCTAAATATATAAAGTACAGCTGCGCGAAACTCGCTTTAGGCAATAATGGGATCCTACAGTCCATTGGTCCGTCGAGTTTTTGCTGGACGTAGGTAGACAAGCAACGACCCTGACAGCGCGCCGGCTATTGACTTTATAGGTAGTCTGCATTTACGTCACGACATGCTGCCCTACGACAAAGCGCTGCCTCTGGGGGCCTTGACTGCCGGCGGCAGGAAGTTACGAGGCGCAAGATGACACTCCCCACACAACTGCTGAAACGGTTCATGCCTAAAAGAGGAATGGGTCAAGTCGGAACGGCGACGCTCGCTCACAGCTTGTCAGACACAAATTTCACAATAGCTAGAGCGCCGAAGCGCTTAGTTGAGTGGCCGAACGGTCAGACGGTTAGGACCGAAAATTCCAATTCAGCATTAAGCTGAGATTTCATGTGCTGCCAAATTGGCCACGTTTGCAAACACGTGGCTCAGATACAGTCACGAGAGTTGCTGTATCTGAGCCACATGTCTGCTTACGGGAGAGCCCTCCCATCGGAGTGACCTCCTATCGCGTCAATGGTAGGCGACGGCCTACTTCTAATCCTTATAGTAGACTACTCGGTCTAGTTCAATGTTCGATGAAGTATAGGCAACGATGATGGGCACTACAGGGCATTTTCTGCCATCTGACATGCGTCGTCGGTGTCCCGAGTCGCACCAGCTGCAAACGGAAGAGATATTTTGCCTGGTGTCCGCGATTTCCTCTGTATGTCCTTCGTCTCTCTAAATGGCATCACCTCCGCGTGAGACCGCTGCTAGGATGGTAAGTGGCGCATCAGACTACCAGGAGTTTTTGTTGAATCACATTAAAGCAACGTCGATGTTGTTGGTGAGTGCTGCGGTCAAGGGCCATCTAGGCATTTCCACAGTATGCAAATGTTCACTCTAGGTAAAGCCGACCTCAAATTGACGGATAGCCTCCTTATCCTCCTCCGCTAGGAGTTTGGGCGTTGTCGACTTTTCACTTTCGTCAACTTCTAGAGTTCGCAGACGCTCGGATATGCACAGCTAGTGCGCAGTAAAGGACGTTGTTGATAAGCCATCGGTCGGCGAGAGCATGCGTATAGCGGAACTTTGTAATGCTTTCCAACCCAGACGGTAGGGACAATCGATTTGGGATTTGACCCCAAGCTCATAAGCACAGACACCTACAATAACCTCATGGCAAGATATATTCTATATATAGACAGATACGCACGTGTCGCCGCGGTATGATATACGCTGATGACCTGACCATTAGGGCAGGGAATAAACTAACAGGCTTATGTTACATTGCATCTGCTATGGCATCTTGGGCGGCAGAACTTCATATAGGTTCGGTTGAATGCAATGACGTGTAGTAGCAGTTGCAGATTTTTGCATTCTACTTTGGGCTAGATTTTGATGACACTCTTTGTAATAATAGACATAGCAGCAGTCATGTGTGTCGAGAATGTCGCAAGGCTATCTATCCCATGCGGGGCTTTTGTTTTGACGTGTCTCTAATGTTTTGGCGACACCAGCCGGGATGACCACAACTCGTTGCGGCAACTCGTTGTCTCTTTTCTATACCTTAAAGCTTCTATACAATTACAACAGGTAAGTGTTGCGAATGTTTTGATGTTTTTGACGTTGTGGTGCGGTCACATAATCCACCTCATTGTTACATGTAGGACGTTTTATGCATTTTAGCATGTCCTTGACGCGGAAAGATCTGCCTTCTCTCCTGACTTTTTTATACTTTATGTTCATCTTCCGTGCCAGTTACTATTCGTGCAATGGCTAGTACTCAGTACTATAATCGAGTCATAGTTTTGCCAGAATTGAGACCGTTGAAACAGCGGCTTCAAATGTTAGCGCGTACTCCAATAGGGAACTCTCCGAGCCTTCACGAAAGGAAACTACAAATTTGTAAATATTTAAGCATCGTTCAAAGGCCCGAGGTCAAATCTGTTAGGGGATTATGCGGCGAACTGCTTGACAAGATTCGCAAGTGTTTGTTGCCACTCAAGCTTTAATTTGGCGTAGTTGGGATCTGGCAATTAAATTGCTACATCGTAACTGGCAGGATTGAAGGCGGGTTTTTTAACAACGTCTTTTGAAGAACTCGCTGTTAGCCGCACGAATCAATATCTTAAATCGGATTTGCCGCGGGCCATGGTACAATGACCCAGCAACAAATACATCGAAAATACCGTGGAGAAAAGTCGTAGTGGGGTATATCGAAGCTGCGCACGACTGAAGTTGGACTATCTACAGCTAAGCTGCTGTCGGAGTCGGCAACGCGATATGCACACCTAGTCTTGCACGCCTAGCCGGAGAGCAAGTGCTTGCACATACACAAGCGAAGTGATACAAGCGATGCAGCACTGAGCTACGCGTTCGAAGAGTTAGAACACTTTTATCAACGTTTTGTGCCATGTCAGTCTTTGTAAGTCTATCATGGTTGATAAAATGTTGATAGGGAAAAATTGATCTCGATTCACTGTTCTTCAGTGATGATTAGTAATTCCTAGTACTAAGCAATATAAGTTAAATTGGGAATATGACGTTTGACGTAGCAGCTGAATGGAAATGAAACGCAAGGCTATGCTCACAGTAGCACAGTACACTGCGAACTGTAGTGCCTCTGTAAATAAGACCGTTTGGGTTAATTAGCTTTACCATTGTGGTACGCCAGTAGGCCAGTAGACGGCTTTTACCGACGATTCTTGACTCAATACGGCAAATTAAGCAAGCACAGGTATAATTCGCGAGCTACAGAGATTATTTTGGTTCTTGTTTCATGTCGATATTGCATGAGTAACCGCGCTGTTTGATCAAAGATACATGTTTATGTATGTAGTTCATCAGAGGTCATGTCTAGTGTATACCTCGTATCGTTGGCAGACAGAAACAGTGTCTTTTATTTATTTTGAGTTTATCGCAACCGTCCGTTTTGTGTGAGTGAGCGCGCGTAGCGTTCAATTTACGCGCTCTTTTTTTGATTCAGACTAAAAGTGACGTGCCAATTTAGTAAAGCTTGCCTAGATACCACATAAGCAGCATTAGCACTGCAACTAACCTGACCTGAAGGCGACCATTTAGAGCATGATAGATGCTATACTATATCGCAGAAAGCGACTGTACATAAACCTTAAAGCCCGTTATTGCCAAGCGTCCAAGGAGAAGAGGCAACATGCTGCAGAGGCGGCAATGTTAGCGTTAGACGACAACGCACTAGAGTTCCTCCGATACGCGCAGCCGGAGTTAATGCTTGTTATCTACATAAGACAAGCGAGAGTAGAAGGGATTGCTTGGCCTGACTGCCAACCAGCCAAAAAGAAGGCGGCTTCAGGGTCCGTGTCGAGGGATTCCTCGGCCCACTGTGGGCGCCGTAGACACCCAGATCAGCGATAAAGCGATGGCGCCGAAGCAGGCCACTCAATGGCCAAGGGTCAAGGGGTTTATTATCGATGTAGTCTGAACAATGCGGTGCAGAAAGAAAAATCATCGTTTCGACTCTGTCGACCAAACTGTCGGGAAGGAGCAGGCCGCCAAATACTATGACCGCAGTGGCAAGCATCATGGGATACGTGACGGCTAAGGCAGGGGCACAGAACAGCCCCCCTCCCGTTTCGAGCCCTGATCGACTGGCCATTGGGTCGACACCACTGAGGTGTCCACCCACGGCGGCCCCAATGCGGTCGGAAGAATAACAAGCAACCAACCACCTCTTTGAGCTGTCACTGCAACTTTGCCGCTCGAGAGTCTCCCCTCTCTTCCGCTAATCGGCCATTATTTAAACAGTATTATTTACGTTTTTCGTTGCATCAATAGTTCACAAGAAAATAATATTCTTTTGTCAATATTTGTACTTAATACTCGATACATTGCAGATATTGGAAATTAGATAATCTAATGATTAATGCAAGAAACGTTTAGGTTTAGCTCTGCTCTTTGTACCATAATGTAATCATATTGATGTTAGAAGGGTTCTCACCGCTCTAAGAAGCCTGTTATAAACTGCAAAGTGAGCACGAATGTTTCTGTCCCCGTGATCGGCTTGGACAAGACATCATCATTTGGAATACTACCCCATATGATCAAAGTAGTTGTTGGCAGCACGTAGGATTTTTAGCAAACTCCAAGTCAATCATAGTATCCCAGGCAGAAGGGTATAAATGAAATAGTAAAAACCCAACTACTTAACGATTAATTATAGGTGAACTCTATGCATTTGATAAGCACCTCCAGGCAGTCTTTTGTAAACCTCTTTCCGGGAAGCTCGGTCACTAACTCGTCACACGTCTGCTTTATAAGTCTAAGCTTATGCTGTATTTATTTAGCGTCTTGCACACCACTAGCATACACTTGTCCGTGTTTTTCTTCTTATTCCTCTTGCTAGGAACTATAGGGTCCTGGGTGGTGTTTTTGTTTCTCTATATGTGTCAAGCTGTGAGTTAAACATGTTAAATGCGCTATGCTCTCGTATACATGTCTCACAAATGAAAACTTAGACATCTTAGGCCCGTAGTAGCTAAGAAGCGTAAAATTTTAATTGCTTCCAAATTCTACACCCTTCACCACCAGATTAATTGATTATACTATTGATACTATTGATTAAAGGAGGGACTACTTTTACTGGCTATTGCTGAAATGATTGCGTAACAGAACTGAGTAAATTGCCGTAAATTGTAATTTTTTACTGGTCTACTTGAAGGCTGGACTTTAGTATGTGGGAATTTTGGTAAGCCCCGACGCTAACAGGTAACTTCATGTCTAGTAGCATTCATTTGCAGAGAACAAATCTATCAGCACTCTTTTTGGCAAATTAAAAAACGTGATGACATATTCTCTATAGCTAAATATCCTGTCTAACCAACCGCGAGCGAACGCTGTGCCTCTCCGCGTGTAATCTTCGGTACTACGTTTTAGGTAAGTATTTAAGTCAGTCACTAATAGCCGTTTGGTTTATCATCTGTTTTCAATGAGCCTTGCTCAAACAAATCGATCAATAACAGAGATCGAACCGGCGACACCCCAATAGATGATAATCACTACTGGCGCACTACTCCCCTAGACCATGCAACACGAATAAACATTCCTGCTTGGATCAGAATGGCCAATCTTTGAGAAGATTCGATCAAATCAGTGATGGGTGTTTTGATTGATATAATTTATTACCACAAATGTCTCGTGTTAAAGTTTTTAGTACTAGCTTATATATTTTAGTAAGTGTTATTTTGAATAAAACATAAATAAAAGACGAAATTACAATGCTTTTGAGGTATTTGGCGTCAAGGCTAATGAGATAATTTCATGTTTTGCGAATTCTCTTCTAAACGACCTTGTCGTATTTTCTGGCCGGCGCTATGTGTTCTTTAGATGATGCAGAACATCCTTACGAACACGAGAGCTTATTGTTTCTCTATAAAAGGACTGGTTGTATTGAAATTGCACATGTTGTGCTCCTATGTCGGGCAATAATACCAGTGTTACGGATTTTAGTGATATCACTCTTATTCCAAAACAAGCTTTCTCAGAGACCATGCTCATTTGAAAAAAAATATTTGCTTTAAGTACCTCTACAATTATTTACTATGAACTTATATATATATATATATATATATATATATATATAATTCTTTTGCTCCAGTTAATCGGGTTTCTCATAGTAGGCCGTACTGGTGTAAATTGTTCGTGTCGAAAATGCCAGTTTTAAATCTGGCATTCCTCAAACCACTTCAAAACTCATGTCTTCTTCATAGACAGTAGAACGTATTGAAGTTTCATCTGTATGACCTGGCCGGAAACGAAATGAAAGTATGCTTTGGAAGTGCGGCTTTTAGATTGTCGAAATTATCAAAATATTGCGCGAAGCGAATTGAAGAAATTGCCCTTAGAACATAAACGTGACAACTGGCTTTTAATGCATAAGGTGCGTCTACAAAGTGGGTGCATTTGGTAGCTAGGAAATTTTATTGGTGAGTCGGTTATATATATATATATATATATATAGAGAGAGAGAGAGAGAGAGAGGCCCATATGTATAACAAATGCGATACATAGACATCGCACAAGGCAGCTGATACCTTTGGCGCCTGTTAGCACAACCACAACATACCGTTGCATGTAGACTTGTCCTGTTGTTCTGAATGAGGTCGTCCAGTGCCTTCAACTTCTGTCAGCTTTGAATATAGTGTCTACTCATTTCTTAGGACAAACAGAATTAGGCGCTTAGCATCTACGTTGTGTTTCCCTGTATATGCTGGTTGGTGTTTGTTATGGCACAGTTGACTGCACTTCTTGTTTGTGTTTGACCTTTTCGCAGTGAGTTTATACGGCACCTCCGGATTTGAGCAGATTTGAATCTGTCCGTGCTGTATCGCACTCACGCCGGGGCTGTACCATAGCAAGTAGAGATTGCAAAGGCCGAAAACGTCGGCTAAGGATCCCAAATTTCCTCACCATGTGATGCGTGTACACGTAACGCTTATTGCGAAAGCCGCCGACCGTACAGGAGTCCTTAGCTCTTCTGCTTACAACCAGTAGGATTGGTAGCAGCGTAGCCGCTTTTAACGGGACTCGCGGATTTAATTGGTGTTGTCACGTAAGCGGCTCGCCCTTCATTAGCCTACAGCTGCAAAGACTGCTAATACTCTGGCGTTCGGCACCGATCCATGCGGTTGCTCAACAAAAGCTGCAAGTCATTCACTTGACCATTGACAGTGGTGACAGTGACCCGTATCGCGGGTAGGTGTAGTATGCCAACCAAATGCCACTGGTTAGCATTGGTTACTTAAAGGTAACTAAACTTCTAGAGGACTATTCTGCGCTGTACATTTGGACAATCCTTTAAAACACGTTTTCATTTTAATACCAATTCTCATGAGATAGGGCAAATGAAAGGAACTTGTTTAAAATGACACTGAATTACGAATATATTTTATATTGATACAGATAGCCGGACACCACTTTACTAATGTACGATTTTAAGAGCAGGATTGGTCCAATTGAGAAACTTAACCTTAAGTGTGTTTCGAAGAAAATAACTTAGCTGACGAGAAAGAGTTGTATTAAGCAAACGTTGCTTTAGGGATTCTGTGATGTTTCATTTTTGAGCTTATATGTAAAAAAAATAAGTTTAGAACTACGATAATAAACACAGATCGAAAAAAAAGCTCAATTCCTTAGAATTAGTAAATATTTTGTCAGAATGACTAATCATTTTGTTGCGCCTTCAAATACAACGGCAGGCATTTTGACCACCATTTGATCATGACGCGGAACACGGGGACCTCCTAGATAATAGCTTACAGCTGTGGCCCCCAAAAAACAAGTCAAAACTCAATTGGTTAAGTTCGTGGTACGGTAAAGTGCTGATTCTATTACATACGTTGTTTAATGGTCCAGCTCCCAAATTCCCATAACGCAGACATCCTTCACGATTTCTTCTACGACGCAACCCTACTACTTTCTTCTATAACGCATATGCAGCGCGGCAAAATTCTTTGCTGTCTAAAGAGTCCCATCCGCGAGACCCCTGTCTTTTGTGTAATGACCTGCTGCCAACAAATTCGTTGCTGCTGAAATCGCTGGGCACGTGTCTAACAAACTTTACTTTATGTGCAACAAAATCATTGAAATCGCTAGTGAATGAGTACAATGACTAGCGAGCGCTTATTGGAGCGGTTTTTCATGAGCAATTGGTTTCGTGTCTTTCCAAAACGAACACAACCTATGTAATGTATGCACATACGTTCGAAATGTTCACCGTTAAATCCTAATTTACTCTGTAACCACGAGCATAATGTATGTCTTCCCCCAAATGTGTGTTTTTTCAGTATCAATAATATCTTTGACATCACATGATCTACTGTCTCGCGTTTCTCCATCAACAGGTTAGTCTCTCGGAATCGCATTTTTTTTTAAAGCAACGTCCAGCTAGCCCTAAATAAAATGGTGGAAAGTTAAATCTCTCTTTCGCTCTATCTCCTTGTGTAATATATATGGTATATGTATATATATATATATATACATATATATATCTATATATATATATATATATATATATATATATATATATATATATATGATATATATATATATATATACATCTATATATTATATATATATATATATATATATATATATATATACATATATATATTCTATAATTAATCATCACAGGTGGTACTCGTACGAGCACGTTTCGTGTGCTTAATTAGTAAGCTACATTTGATCCAAAGTACAACTGTTAACAAAAACGCGTGTCAATGCCTGGCAACAGCGGGCGGCCTACCAAGACACTAATTGCCGGCTGATTTCTAAGATAATTTACTCAATGGGGTGAATTTAACTATGCGGCCACTTTGGCGCTGCTTTATGAAACACCGTCTGTTAAGAATATCCGCGCTAGAGTTTACACTCTTGGTCTTGGACGGCAATATCGATATTAATTCAGGGCCAGCATGCATAGCTTGTGCAGGGCAGATGCGTCAAATCAAGAAGCGCACACGTTGTAAAAGGTGCAGCAAACCTGCACACACAGTCACTGCACTTTCTAAATACCGGACAAAATCATTTGCACTGCAGGTCGTGCTTCTGGAAAGAGGTGCCATTAGATGCTAAAAATAAATACAGCTGTAGTGTTCTAGTACCCTGTGAATGCGTTATATTGTTGTACGTGAGTTGAACTGTTGAACACAGACGTGAAAGTGATGAACTCGTCGCTATGAATTCAGGCATATTATACCAGCCACCACTTCACACGTAGACGCTAGTATGTTCAATGCGCTACCCGTCAGGTTGGCTAGAGAGTATACGAGTATATGTTAGGTTATACTGCGGACAGTTAAAATCGTACTGAATATCTAATGCAGTCGAGCCCGGTGGCGTGGTGGCTTAAGTCTGCGCCTCGCAACCGGAGGAGACACGATAGGTGCGCGGGTTCGAGCCCCACCGTTGCACGTTTGTATTTATGGGGGTCCGTCTATGAAGCAATGTGGAAAACAGTTCCGTGGACGTTAAATCTTGGCTGAGGGTCAGCCCGAAAACTTTACTAATATCTAATGCAGTAAACGAGATGGGAGCTAACATGTAACCTTAAAGCTTATTTTGCATGTTATGCCTATAATATACTACATATATTACAATTATGTTTATTTCACTCAAATTGAGTATAATATACATTTAAAAAATGTTTCTTCATGAAGCTCTATCTTCTTCACGCTTCCGACGAGAGAAGTAGTGCAACGATTTTCGGTCCAGCGCTGTGCATTCCACTGCATGGTACTTGGCACACCTCTGCAGACAGAACCGGCAGGTGCACAACTCGTACTCATCGTAAAAGGTTGCGTTTGAACATACCAGGTAGTGATAACCATGCACTATGTACCTGGTGTATACGTGGCGATTGTCACATGCAGGACCAGACCAAAGGTGCAAGGCATTGAAAACGTCCAAACCACCGACCTCCCGTCTGGCCTGTTCGACTTTAGCTTTCCACTCCGAAATAAAACATTCGTAAGGTACTGTACGCGGCATCTTCGGCCTTAGTCGTATTGTTTCGGCAGCCGGTGGGCAGTCTGACACGAGATACACAAAGCGGCTCCTCGCTCGGATAGGCAAGCAGATCACTCGCTTCATATATAATGAAAAAACACCTTTAAGCTGGTTAATAGGAAAAACAGTTTTTAAGGTGGTTTACTAGGAGTCAAGGGTGTGACACGCGCCCAGCGTAGATAGCCGCTTTACGTATCTAAGCTCTCATATTAACACCTACGCTCTTTTTTAGCAGATATTCCTAGGAGATACAAGCAAAAAGCTAGGTCTGCAATGTTTTGCTAGGCAATAAGCATGATGTGGAATGTAAGACAGCTATATTTGCTGTAAATATAAGTACTCCTTGTAGCACCATACTGCCTCCCTGCAATTGCACCATACCCGACCCTGGACGTCTTATACAAGTCTAGAGTAAGAAAGATAGAAATAAAAAATGTAGTTGCCATTTATACTGATGGCCCAGCCTTTGTTCACAGAATAGAAGAGAGCCAGAATCAATAGCTAATCTTGCCGAATATAACTGGCACGGGTACCACCATCCACATATGCATGACTCAAACTGTAGGAATAGAAGTAGAGCCAATGATCAATAGCTAAATGTGCCGAACAGACGCTGCGAATAACACCTCTACGCAAGAATTCAGATGCCCTCGAGTCTCCTGTCGAAAGATTAAGGCTTTTACCGACCCGCTGAATCAGCTTGAGCGTAAGGGGGCCTGCAGCTCCCATAGTCTCGAACGCCAACGGACAAAATTCGTGCGGATAATCGACGTTTGAATATTTTCTGCATTTGTTAGCCTCAGCTAACCTGGAGGCATGACCTGCTCGGTCCGCACCTGCACCGACCATCGAAGGGGCTAATGAGTCGGTTACAGTTGCGTCCCAAACAAGCATGCGGCCACGCTCAAACGGCGTCAAAGTCAGACCGTCAGGTCTTTTTCCATCATCCCTCGAAAGACCCGGGGGCTCTAGAACGCACGGAAAGCCGGCGGACCTAAGTGCGCGGCTAAAGGTGTCATTTAAAGCGGAGTGACGCGCTCGTCGGCCTGCACTCAACGCGCATGACAGGCCATGATGGGCCAAGGCGTCCACGAAATCACCACAACGACATCGGTGGGGCACGACTAGGTCAACACCAAGCCGCAGCCCTGCGCTTATACGCGACGTCTCGTCGTCTAACAGGGTCCCAATTCGCGGGCAGGGTAGGGCCTGTAACCAAGCCCCAGCCCCTTGACTACTAACAGCTCGTAGCCTGGCTCTATCAGCAACAGAAGGTGCTCTATTAATCAGGCCTGCTAGTCGCTTTTCATGTAAGGGGGCTGTCCAACTACCCTGGTTAGCCCTATCCTCCGGAGGAGAATCAAATAGCAGCGACAATTCTTCGGTCAGCTTTTTAAGTTCAACGTTATAGGCATCCCACACGTCACTGTCCAATAAACTTTTAACCCTGTCCGCCGCCTGGGTCAATGACGCTACGATGGCGGGTCCTGCCATCATGACCGCGTCCGGTATACCTAGACCGCCTAAAGAAACCGGGAGCATTACTTGTTCCCTTGCCGCATCAGTCAGCTTAAGATTTAGTATGATCTCTAAAATGTCTAAACTAAGTCCATTAAATGGTTGTAAAAGCTCTGGTGATAAAAACAGGTTGGAACCTCTAAGAAGGTGTGTTAATCGTGCTGAAAACAGTCTAAAGGATGACCGCAGTGGCCCCAATGGGTAGTCTGCTGTGGCGAGTCGTTATCTTTTGACTGTCTAATGCTTTGCAATGCGTCCGCATGGGGACCTAAGCTGGTTACCTTGTCCACACCGCAGCCCGGGAGCAAGTAAAAAGGTCATAATCTATGGCTCAATTCTTTGGACTGACATATACTCCATTGCGGGTTAGTGTATTATTGAAATATTGTATAGCGCTTGAGATAGTGTGTTAGAACCTTCTCAGTTAAGGTTAATTGTTGTATCTCAATATCACAATAAAATGATAAAAATGGTTCCATTATCTGACGCTAGTAAGTTTACGTACTTATCGATGTAAGGTCCAACATTAAGGCCTATAGCAAGGTTAATATATGTTTTGGAACACACGTCGCAGCAATTGATATAATTCAAGTGCTTATAAAAACGTATTTCCTCAACGTATCTTATGTCCACTCGATTCTTCTCTATCTCTCTCTCTCTGTCCTTCTCATTTTACTTTTCTCCCTATATATATATATATATATATATATATATATATAGCCAATAGAAAGCAATTTTATAGCTTGATAGCTTTGCCGCGTGAGTTGCTGAGTGTCATCGTCCAATATAGGCTAAATATAATCTGTATGCCGGTGTAGGTCGAGTTGGTTATCTTTCTCATGCATATCGTGTGTTGATATAGAGATATAGAAGACCTATTCTCGATCGTATTGAGATCATGCCAAAGACGACGACAACGACGACGACGAGGAGTCCTCTGCAGCGGCGTAAAGGACACAGGAGACGAATAGGACAGGCGAGGCGAGGCCGCCTTGCAGGGTGCACGACGAGAAACCATCACAACGCATTGTTGCCTGTGTGTGTGTGTGTGTGTCCGTGCGTGCGTGTAGCGTTTTCTGTGTGATGAAAGCCGACCCGAGCGGCTTTAGCTAGCGAACTAGCTGGGTCAATCCATCGTCGAGAGCTCAATATTTTCGCCACGCGAATACGCTGCTTGCAGGCCGTTTTAGTTGTCGTTCGCTTTGCGTCGTCTTGCTGGATGGAGCTCGCTCTGAGCCACTGAGCCACCTGAGAGAACGCCCAACTCATCCCATCCACTTCCGTCTCTTCTCAAGCGGTCGGCGCGAGCAACGTCCTATTGAGCAGACGTCCCAAGCCGCTGACACGACGGCCACAGCCGAACCCATTCGCCTTTGCCCTTTTTCATCTCCAGCCCCCCAATCCCACCCCAAACTCCCGCCCCACGCCCGCTGTACACTGTACGCGGAGCGAGTGTGCATCTATGCCATTGTTACCTTATCGTGGCGGACGACTACGCCGACCCTATCCTTGGAGTCTGTCGGTCGGTCGGTGATCCGAAAATATCCATCGCTGCACGCATCACGCACGCGGCGGTGTTCGCGGCGTATCCGTCTCGACGAATAAATACGCACGCACAGAAAGAAGAGAGAGAGAGAGAGAGAGAGATAGAGACAACCCCGCAGCCGCTTGACTGTGCCTGGCTGTAGCTTTTGTCAGCTTTGCTACGCTGGTGGCGCGACACGCCATCAAGAGAGGAAGCATGAACTTGAGCAGAGACCGCCATCGCATCACGCGCATAGGGTGCGTCAACAACGAGATGTCGACGGCAAGCTATTGCCTTCCAATGCTCTCAGCTGTTGAGGCAATAACGGCGTCTAGCGTCGGAGAGCGCCCAGGCAGGGTACCAGGCAGGTGCCCTGATACGCTAAGATTGCATACACGACAAGCGATTTCCGAGGCGAGACGACGGAACTCTACCGACCTCGGAGGTCCTTGTAGGGCTTTACACACGGCGTTCGTGCACAATGCGCCTTTCGCTTACGCTATCAGATTGTCGATTGCGTTGATGTTGGTTAATGATATCACCACGATATAGTTCTGCACAAATCCGACTGCGTGAGAGGGCAGAGCCATAGGCCTAGTCTGATTAAAAGGTTTAGTGCGTTCCCTGTATTTTTCTCCTGTCAAAAACGAGAAGGAAAAACCGAACAAAAACCTATCGTCCGACGATCAGCTTATTCAAAGAAGGAGTGTAGCTTAGAGATAACATTAAGGTGTTTAGAAGATGGCTGGAGTGAACAAAAATACGGCGTTACTGTGAGAAAAGTAGCATATTACAGGGTGTCTACAAGTTGATGGCAAAAATGGCGGTTTAGAGTCAAAGGGCCTTGGTACGGAGTGACCCCAAAACGGTTAAACCAAGACAAGGCAGGGCGCAAACTTCAGAACAAACGAGGCAGGTTTAATAAATATTTCGACTAAAATAAATACCCACTAGACTTATTTCGGTATGAATCCTACTTTTATAACATCTGACAAACTACAGTTCACGGCCCAAGATTATGGACCGTATACAACGTCCAAAACAAGCCTAAAACGTAGAGAATTCACGGCATTAATGAGGCGGTGACTCGAAATCTGATTTATTTGACGTTGTCTCCGGTGGGCCATAGTTATCCGTATGCTATTGTTTTGCAATACAAGCCATACGATGGCAAAACATAGCAATAGCAGAAACCTTTCATAATAATTAATCAACCTAAGCTTAGGCAAGTAAAAGCGAATTAAGATTAGTAGCGCAAGTACAATAGCCACGAGTGGCGTGGGTATGCCACCAGTATCAGTAGCAAAAAGTAAAAACTAGTTCGATGTGGACGTATTCTTGTGGTAATTGTGTGTTTCCGTAATACGTTGTCGGCGGTGGGGGTGAAAGCATCTTGCGTCAATTTCGCTGAATAGATATCGCTCTTGTTATATCATTATTATTACGCCTGAGCGCCTATACAAGCATATTCTTGAGGACCTTGTTGTAATGGCGTTCGGTCTCGAGTCATCTGGCGTTTAGGGCAAGGATGCATTGAAACTGATCCAAAAAGCTTGGGAAGAAGCTTTAAGGCCACAGCGGAGCCAGAACCGACCACAGACCAATAATAATAATAATTTTGAGGCAGATGCTTTTATTGGCTGTCTGTAGTGGGAACGCAGCTTCCATTATGGGCGCCATGAGCAGATCTTCACACTTCGCAATCGTACTAATAAACCAAAAAATGTTATAAATAAATAATAACACGCATAATAATAATACTAATCATCATCATGGGAGTATTATTCGTATCATTATCATTATGTTTGTCGTGTTTTGGCCCTATTCTCTGTAAGCTCCCACATTACGATGGCGCCGAGGCGTTGGCCAACGAACGGTGGGCCAGCTATCGACCAACGCTGACAAAGTCGCATTGGTCGCACGACTATGCGATATGCCACCACACGAAATATTCTTTCGTTGCCACCATCATGATTCTCGCCGTCACTGTCATCGAAAGCCATCTCAGTGGCGATACCGAACAAACCCCATTACCCCATTTCTCGCCCGCTAGCTTCAGCAATCCCCCTACTTGCCTTGGCTTCGCATCCCTGACGGACCTGCCCTTTCACGTCCTGCGCCAGTGTTCTACTCCGGCTTCTATTAAAACTACGACTCCGGCACTCTATAGGTCGAATTCCATCTGCTACGAGTCCTAAACCACTAGTCGGAGCGCGGCAATTAGGAGCCCACTTCACGCTGTCTCTCCCGCTTAGATTCTGCGTTCGCTCGTTACGCTCTGTCTGTTGCCGTAGCCCCAACCGTTCAACCAACGCTCAAAATCACTTCCATTTTCTTGTTGTTATTGTTGCTGTATTTATTGTTGTTTTCGTCATTATTGGTGTATCGTCAGTGCTGAATACAACGCCAAATGGAAAGAAAAATGCAACACAAAGTCGCATGTGTAAAAGGCAGAGCGTGCAGTTCAGGTCGCATCAGCAACAATGACAGAGGCGGTAGAAACACGACGCGATGTCCGCCACTATGGATAGCGCATCTGTTACATAGGAAAATAATGGCCACAGCGTGTGAAGGACACGCAGTGCGATGAAAACGTTGCCCGTGTGGCCAATTCAGCTTAAGGGACAATTTGTCTTCATGAATAACATACCTCACCCGAGAGGACGCGGAAATCGTCTAATGGCCGAGGCTCGGTTGATAGCCGACCTTGCATGCATTTACGAACGTTGTCAATACGTTTGTGCATCACAAAATTGTAATAGAGATTGTGGCAGAAAGAGAAACTGTAACGTTGTCGGTTCGATATTATGTGCGTGGGGAGTCATGGGTATGCATAGTTAAACCACACAGCCCTAGAGACGGCGGCACTTAGACAGACCGACTAAACGATATTTTTTATTTGTTTTACAAACAGCAGCTTTAGCCCGAAGGAAGAAACGTTCGGTATAATACAAACGACGGTACAATGGCTATACGATTTAGGCCAGTTTATATATGCCTCTGCATTCTCGTCACCATACGGGTCGTTCATATACATGTTGGTTGAGTCATGTTAAGTGAAGTGCGGCGAGCCTAGCAGCCAAACTATCTATCTAGAATATGCACACATGTTGATTGATCATGAAAGGTGTATAATACCCTTCACAGCATGTACACAAATTCTTTTGATTGCACAGATTTGCTTCAAAACAATTTTAGTTCTTCGTTTAATTGCTCCACAACTATCCATGGATACATGTGCGACACTTTAGCATTGGTAGTCTGGGTTGGCAAAGGCCTAATGAAAAATCTGCCCGGCACGACGTTGCTTGTATCTCAAACATTACGTCAAATAGATTCTTGTTCTTAGTTAGACGGCGCAGCTGCCTTATATCAGCTTCTTTAAACAGCTCGGTCACGTATTTAAGCTTGAGGGCGTGCCTTTCCACCCGAGACCGCTTTTCAACCCTTCTTAGAAATCGACGCTGCATTCTTTTTAGTAATAAGATCACCAAATCTTGGAGGATTCCACACATGGCATCCATACAGTAATAGTGGCACAACATGTGATCTGTACAGCTTTAAATAGACAGAAGCACTTCTTACAATAAACGCACGGAATATCCAGTTGCAAAAAAGTAAACATTTCGCGGCAACATGTGTAACCTGCTCAGTGAATGTCACGGACGTCGAGAAACGCACGCCAAAGTCTTTCGCATACTCCAGTTTCATTAGAACTATGCCGTCTAACATGTAGTTATGCTTAGTATTTCTAGTACCGAAATGCAGCTCTCCAC
Organism: Dermanyssus gallinae; assembly: GCA_003439945.1. Taxonomy (NCBI): domain Eukaryota; kingdom Metazoa; phylum Arthropoda; class Arachnida; order Mesostigmata; family Dermanyssidae; genus Dermanyssus; species Dermanyssus gallinae. Next base: position 366,823 of record QVRM01002893.1, on the reverse strand, counting down.
ACTTGTGGGTGGATACTTTTAGACCCATCTTTGTCGACCACGCAATAGAGTCGTTTAGTACACATTGTTGCACGTTCGCATCATTATCATCCTGAACAGGCATGTAAAGCTAGATATCATCGGCGTATTCATCCGATTTTGTATGATGTGTTTGACCTGATCCATAAAAAACATAAACAAGAGGCTTCCTAGTACAGTACCCTGTAGATAACCAGCAAGAACACTACCCTCTCTCGATAATGTCACTCCGACCATCACTCTGAAAGTCCGATTTCTCAAAAGTCAGATTTCCACTGAGTGATTTTGGGGCCAACTCCTTCAGATGGCAGTGCGGAGATGAATAGATCGTGGGGCATAGTTTCGAAGGCACTCAAGGTCGCAGTAGATGACGTCCACGGGGAGTCCCTCACTAATTCCATCGGCCTGCGTCGCTGAAGAACATAAGCAGACAATCGGCGGTTGTCCGGCCCTTGCGGTCGGCAAACTGCGTGCTGCTCAGCAGAATCTGTTGCTCAGCACTGCTCAGGATTGCAGAGCGCACGATTCCTTCCAGAACCTTTCATGTCACCGCTGTGAAGAAGAGATGTTATATAACATAGTTGTAATATATACGTACATCTCAGAAATCTAGCTTCTATATTCATTTAGTGTTGTATAAACACGAAGCTTTAACAAAACTAACTACAAAAAAGAATATCTAAATAATGAGAAGAAAACGTATTATACGTTGACCAGTCGTGACTATACGGCAAATACCGCCATCACAGGAAAGACGTTTATCTTATGTTAAATGGGTTTTACCGTTGTACTTGCCATGACGCTGTTTTCCTTTGGGCACTGACTGAGAGTTTGTTCTCCTTGCTCGCTAGAAATATAACACTTGATTAGGGTTCTATTTAAAATTGGTTTGGGCTTTACAGTGTGTTTATATTTCCGCGGTTATTGTGAACATACACAGATTATAGCTTCAATCTCATACCTAGGAACTAGAGTTACTGTTACAGCCGCCAATTACAGTCAAATAGATTGCGGAAGACAGGATAGCCACACACCATGGCATAATTTTATGTCCTCGGACCGTTCTGGCTTGCCGTTATCTTCCGTGTTGCAAATGTCCCATTCATTGAGAAATGCAACATCTGTTCTTGCACGCCATTCTCATTCTGAGCTGGTGCAGATTGTGTATTTGACACAGAAGCCGTCCGCAGAGCTAACCCTATATCGGCAAGCAGAACAATTCATTACATTGTCTATAGCTGGCAGTTATTTATGGTGGCTAATAAAGAAAAACGTGTGGGTAGCAACCACAGAAAACCTAAGATAATGATCCTCTAGTGTTCTCGTGTTTACCCCCTGGATAGATCGTTCGTACAACATTATTATTTCGCTCAGAACATTCTGGCCAAGGTTATTATTATTTTTCAATGTTTAAAGATGACCGTGCATGAAAACTGTGCGGGTTTCTTCATTAGGTTCAATGGCTTAGAGTAGTTCAGGTGACGTCGTTACAATGTTGCTGGAATGTCCATTAGGCTTATTGGAAACATCTGTATCCATCTCCAACAAGTGTTTTGCTACATATTGATGCTCCAAAAGCACATACTTACTAATATTAAAATTAGAACAGCATACTTCAAAATATTAATCTATAACCACCGTTAATATGACAATGCTGATATAGGGAATATCTACCGGCGCAGTACGCTACAATATAGTATACAAAATACACATCCTCCGGAAGATGTTACATTGCTGCATTAAGTGTAGAATAAAATTCAACCCTTTATTATATAAAAAATGCAACGTGCTGGTAATATGAAGTACCGGTTAGACACATACCACAAGTCATGATCATGGGAATTACGCATCGATTGATTAATTTATTCTTCGTTTGGCATATATACCTAAATTCATATGTCACTCTTTTATATCAGGGGCGCTTAGAGCGCCAACATATACATTATGTTTTATTACGGACACGTGACAGTCACAATGCGCATTGGCTTAGCTAGTGTATGTGTGTAACATATACCTAATGTATTATACGGAAAATAAACTTTAACTATATATATATATATATATATATATATATATATATATATATATATATATATATATATATATATATATGTATTTTAAAAATAAAAAATACCATTTAATTATAAGATGTTGAAAGTCAACTGAATAATTTATATGTCATACGATACTGAATGATTGATGAATAACCAGCGAATTGGGCACAGCTTAAGGTGGGTTATGCACAAAGTTTCTCGCTATGCATTTAAACCTATATTTGGTGCCACCTGCACCATCCAGGTGTGGATAACCGTTAGATTGTCAACAATACAGCAAAACCAATAAACGGCCGTTTTTGACTATTTTGCTTTTTACATCTAAGGACGACTAAGCAGCATGACTGTTGTTCATCTAGGCTAAGTAAGAGTTAAAAAAACCGGGTGGTGCAACGACAGATATTTCGGTCCGGATAGCGGCCTCTATCAGCTGTCTCATTTGCGTGGCATATGGTATGGAGCATCTGTCAGATTGGTTAATTCAGTGGGCATTAGATATTCTTCAATGTAGCACCCTAATATTGCACTAAAAGGCTAGAATGTTAAAGTCAGCATCTTTCTCTTCCGTACAGTACTAGCAATTGCAAGTCAATTGCTAATAACAATAATTATATGTATTTTTTCCAATCATCGAATTATCCATACATAAGACTCGTTTCAAATCGCCTAACAAACTGATATATCGATTTAGTATTGCAATCTGCGAAAATATGACTAACTACGCCTTGGACAAATGATTATTTGTTTCAAATTGGTCAGATTCACATTTGCTAAATGTGTGTGCTACAGTAACGCCTGTATGTGTATTTATTGTGTCCTATATGCTCGTAAACAAACGACACATCGAAAGTTGTATCCTGTGCGAGCAGATTACGCCCCTGTTACTGTGCGAAGCCGCTATCTCAGAGCCGAGCGCCGAGCAACACCGAGCAGCACAGACCTGCTATGGGCGACTAGCAAACCTATGCCCAAAGACCTCTGCTTCGCGTGTTCCGATCGGCCTCAATCTGTTCTCATTGGCGTGGCCCGTCCGAGCCAAGTCACTCGCGGCTCTTCATGTATTCTGCTTTACTGTCCCTCGCCGTCGCATTTTTCGCCTTCATTAGCGTAGCCGCAAATGTCGAGTTTCCTCGAGTTTTGCGAAAACCGTCGTACTTGGCGCTGGTCCTGGTCCTGGTCTGTCACTCGTCCAATTTCCCACGTGGCGAGGAACTCTCGGAAACTACCCGGTCCGCACTCTTTTTCTCGTGGTAGAGGCTCGGCCTTGCCTCGCGATAATAATGAACGCCATCCACATTAGAAAGCCTGCGAGCCTGGAACAAACTTTGGAAATCGCTGACAGTCGACGACGGGGGGCCACCGCGACCCATGAAAGAGACACCCCGTATAAACGGCCCCTATGCCCCGAGAGTTCTTAGAAGCCTGTTTACATAGGTAATGCACAGCTGAGTTGTACTAGGCAGAGTCCAGTACGAAGTACGTTCTCATTACTGACAAGGTGAACAGTTTACAGGAGCTCCCGCCACTTAGTCCATGTAGGAAGTGCATGTATATATTTATAAGGACAATACAAAAATGTTTTACATGTTTTTTGCCTTAAATGGCTTGTTTGAGTCACCAGAACACATACAAGTCATCAGGGTAGTGATTTCGAGTGAATATCTAAGTGCGGAACACATTCAAATTTCATAACCTGGATTAACGCAACAGTTAAGCAGGAAATATGGGGTCGTTGAATTGTCCCCCACAGAACTTGCGCGAAAACTTTAAAGTTTGAGTACTGCCCTGTTGTTGTGCAATCAACTTTAACTGGTTTAACGGTTTCACTACTAGAAAGCATGCATCACAGATGCATGTTGTATATGCTAGTAATAGAGTGGTGGTTTTTATGACGCTCCATTATTTTTCATATTACTGGTCACCGCCAAATAATTATACATTAACTTGAAATTCGGTGGGTTTGTTTATATGACTATATATTAATATGTATATATATATATGTTTATCAAAAAAATCATGAGATTTGATGTTTAATTTTAGAAACGGAAAAGTTTTCAGTTGGTAAGTCTCCTAAAAGACTAAAAGTAAATGGTCCTTAAAAATTATATATATTTTACAAAAACTGTATTGCAGTAATCATGTTGTAAGCGAGAACATAGTCCGAATCCGTAACAAAGCCATTTGACACATTTTGCGTTAAAATTTTAGGCAAAATGTTTTTCTTACTGGTTAGTAAAAATCACGTTTGAGAGCTATACAGAAAAATCAGTCATTCAAAGTTGACATCAAAAGCCAGTACCATCAAGTCGGGTAGCCCGTAAAAGCCAATGAGCGTTCAACCTTTCTTTGCTATCTATACACCTCGCAGTTTAGTGAAAAGTTGAGATATTGTTGTACTTGTTTTCTTGCAAGGATTACGTCTTTAAGATTTAAATAAACGGTCATAATTACTTTTAGTGTGTGTACCAGTATGTAGTATAGAAGAGTAACGATTGCTATGAACGGCAAAATGTGCATATTATTCGTACTTCTCTGTGTTATTCGATAGCATCACAATAGTAATGAGACTTGCCCATGCGGTTAAGAAGCCCAAGTTTACTGGCCGATATCAATAAAAAAAAATTTAGCAATGAATAATGGGTCAAGTTTGCATTATGCTAGTCGGCTTTGTGTTAGAAATGCGGGTGTTGCCGCTGTTGTTGTCGTTGTGATTTTGGTTGTTGTTTCGGCTATTGTTAATTGCTCGTTGTCGGCATTGCTGCCGTCAGATTTCTCCTGTTGTTGCTACTATTCCGGAGAGCACCCTTTTCTGGGCGTTACGTAAACCACGTCGTCTATGCAGCGAGGTTCCGCCGCCGCATTCAAAGCAACTTGTTTTAGTTTTTAGTTTCTATTTCCTCCAGCCATGTTTTAGCAAACCAAGCTCACAGGCAGCTATTTAAGCATGCAGATAGCAGGGGGGTTGAGAGAACAAGGAAGAGGGGCAGGAAGGTACAAAGATGCGTTGGATTCGCTTGAAACTCGGTTACGAGAGGAGCTCGTTTGCACCAAGAAAAGCGAAACAGCACCTATTGACTTCGTGTCTGTCCTCTCTTTTTTTTTCAAACCAAGCCTCGCTAACATGCTTAGCAAACGTACCTGTGCCTTGTAGGATATGTCTTTCTTCTTTATGCAATAGCTATTGAATGGTGGTAGGTGGTTGTGCCGCTCTGCATAATGTTTTTAGTTCTGAGTTCGGCGGGCGATTCGGTGCCCGCCATACCGCTCGAGTCATGCATACAAGCGCCCGCCCGGCTGAAAGGAAAGAGAGCCTGAGACTTCAGCAACGGGCAGGCTGTTGTTACAGGCTTGCCAAAGTTGCTGTCGTCGTCCTTGTTGTAGCTGCAGTCTTCATTGTTGTAGCTGTTGTTTTCATTGCTGTAGCTGTTGTTGCCGTCATTGTTGTTATAGTTGCCGCTGTCACTGTTGTTGGATCTGACGCGATAGACTCTCGCGTCTCGGCTCGTCTCAACAGTAGTATGTCGTTGCAATTCTCGACTAATCTTCATCAACCGACCGACGACTGTTGCGACCTTCCTTCTCTCTGTATCGTCGTTTTTCTGCTTTTACTACAACTGATTGCTTTCCCCGCCTCGCTGAAGCAAGAAGGCAACCTGCGAGATAGCAAAGCAGAGCTGATCAGCGGTAAAGGCGGCGGCAGCAGCAGCAACAGCAACAGCAGCACTGTTGCCAGCGATAACAGCCAGCAGTGAGGTAACTCGAGGTGAGGTAAGCGACGCTACGTGGGTACGTAACGTTACGGCGATGTTACGAAATACAGTGAACATGCCGGAATCAACATTGCCGGAAACAGAGGCGCAAGCGGGCCTATAGGGAAACATGGAGGGGAAGAGCCAAAAGGCGGCGGAGGGGAGGGATGAGTAAGAACGATAAATAACCTGAGATAGGAAACAAACACATTGTTCTGACACCGGGCAAAAGGATCGTGGCAATTTCAAGCGCGCAACATCATCGCCACCCCCACCACCACCATTATCATCATGATAACGATTTTTCTCCGGCCAGCTTAAGCCTCTTCATGGATCTTCCATGGATCGATCGATCGATAAATGCTAATTAGAAGAGGGCACGGCGCAGACTCTGCAACATCGTATATGTTGTTGCACTCATACACAAGCGCAACAATGTGAGGTCTGCCGTGCGGGTCCCGTAACGATACCTTACGATGCCTCCGGTGTGGTCTAGGGTCATCGTTGATTGTCATCTACCGGGGTGTCGCCGGTTCGATTTCCACCGTCGGTCGAATTTTCCCTGCGAGCGATGCTTATTGAAAGTAGATGATAGACCAAACCGCCGAGAGTCAGCGGCCATGCTACTACAATGACTGTTGGAGAAACCATAGATAGCTTAGCCTTTTGCGCTCCTCGGTGCATCAAAGATATGCTTGACGGCGATTCCGGGCCCGTAGAGGAAATCTAATAGTCTAAACAAAAAGAAAACTATGTATGTCTGTTTAGTCAACTACTCTTTGTGATAAACCACAACAAACTTGGACTCCTTCTCCTGCTCTATTAGTAACTTTGACCTGCTACCATACCCCGTCAGAAGGCACATGCTGCCGCCGGCTTGGTAAACGATGTGACAAGATGCTTATGTTGTGCCACTGTTGCTCCGCTGTGGAATTCACTATGACCAAAAGCGGTCTCGTACGACTGGAAATAATGCAACGACGAAGTTCAATTTACTAGATAGTTACAAAACGATACTATATCGAAAACTAATTCATCGAGACAACGGTAGCTTTATCAGAAATAGCTTGCTCTGGGCGGTGGTTCCTAGGAATTATTGGAAACAAGAGTCGTTTAGCGTTGAATTTTAACCGCAAGTAATGCCGATCAAGTTTGAAATACAACCTTCAGCTCAGGCAACTATCGCGAATGGCGGTGGCCCATCTTTAGCCGTGGCTATTGTTGCCTAACTAAGTGAGTTAAGGTGCTACCTCTGTGATAAATTGTAAATGCCGTACTAGTACTGGCTGTGCACAAATATTATCGAACGCATCTGTCAAGATGTTACCTTTTAAAGAAATAAAAGACAGATTCAACAATAGCTGACTTGCTTGTCTCAAACTGCTAGACCAGAAATAACTGATAAAAATGCCAATATGCTAATAATATGTGCCGGTTGGTTGAAGCGTCGCTTGCCGTACCAGATATATTCACTTTGGGTAGTAGACTTGCGTGCTCTGTCACATTAAGAATAAAGCCTCCCAAACGATCACCTCGCTAGAGGGCGTGGTGTTGACTCTGCATTGAGTACGCAATGCTTCAAGTGTTCGCAAGAACTACACCGTCAATTTAGCTGTGCGCATTTTCCCGTAACAGTACCCAACAGTAATCAGCAGCTAGCTAGATGACGACTAGAGCTACTTCCTGTCTTATGTCTTAAGCAATGATTGAGGTTACATTTGAACTTGGTCAAATCAAGATGGACGAGCGGAGACACCAAGCGGGACAATGATGACAACGACGCCAACGGCTGAAGCCTAAGTAAGTAAAGTTTTCGGGCTGACCCTCAGCCAAGACTTAACGTCCACGGAACTGTTGCTTCACATTGCTTCATAGACGGACCCCAATGATAAATACAAATGTGCAACGGTGGGGCTCGAACCCGCGCACCTATGTGTCTCCTCCGGTTGCGAGGCGCATACTTAAGCCACCACGCCACCGGGCTCGACAACGGCTGAAGCCTAGGCAGAAAATGCAGTGGCTGTCCTCAAAGCTTTACGCGCAAAAGACTACCAACCAACAACTAGTCGGTCGATTTGTAACCGCGGGAAACTACGACTCATGTGTGGAGGAATGGAGGCCAAATAAAGCAAAATGTGTCTTACGAGATCGCGGCGGCACAGTGTTCGTATACTATGTACGACAGCACACAATCGCTAGACAGGAATAGCCAAAGCAATCCACGAGCAGGAAAAGAGTTCGCTTGAGTCAACAGCTGGCCCTCGCTTAGTTGCGCATATAGTATGCGAGATGGGGGCGGTGCATTTTTCGACGCACATATATGTGGTGTCTGCTGTTGCTGCTGCCGCGCGTGCAGTAAATACGGGCGCGGTGGAGATGTCTGTCAAACATTGCCGTCGCAGAGAACAACGGGTGTATGAGAGAACACGTGCGATCTAAAAGTAACTTTGTGCGCTCATATGTATATATAGGATCAAAGGGTGGTGTATCGAAAGCGCCCTATCCTGTTTACCTACGAACACATGCACATACACAGATGCATGCATACCCGCACGCATTATTATCTGCCCTTTATGTCAGATCCTTGATCTATTTCTATGTCAATCCCACCACCACCAACAACAACAACAACTACAACAATAACAACAACGACAAATACAACATGCCACTGTAGTCGTTACCAGCATAATTGATTTAAGTGAGCTCTCTCTGAGGAGCTCATTTGCTGTGAGGAATCTTCTGTCGTTTAATAGTAATAATATTAATTGTAGTCTTGAGGCAAACAAAGGACTGACTCACAAAGTACAATGTAGGCGGCTTTATCCAGTAGAAGCTTGACAACAATATCTTCTGAGAAAATTCTTTGTCGCACGCAATTTTCTGCCTTATCTATAAGCGGGCTGGCACATTCGTGTTGCGCATGTGCTAAAATAAAGCAGAATCGCTTAGACATAGTGAAATTATTATTAACTAGATGACAAATGAATCCAACACAAGTCAGATATCGCAGCGACATTAGTATTTAGCTTTTAAAAAAAGATTAGTCTTTTCCTCGATATGCATCAAGATATCTGAGAGGAGGGGATTTGACGCTGAAATAATAATAACAATAATACTATTTTTTTGAAACAAGGGTTTATTATTATCATTATGTATATGTATCACAATCAACTAAAATGAAAACATCTAAAATATTGCTTATATTATCATGATTATTGCTCGAGTGTCGCTGACCACTCAACATCATCTTGGCGTTGCCTCTCTGAAGCTCCTGTAATCCCTCTGTCGGAGAAACGCGGTCGACCTTGGTTCCGTTGCTGCCTCAAAGAGCTTCTTCCCAAGCTCTTTTATCAGTTTGATTGCATCTCTGTCCCAAATGCCAGATGGCTCGAGACCAAACGTTTTTACCACATGGTTCTCATGAAGATGCGCGTATAGGCGCCGTTTGTGCATCTCCCGTTGGTGAATAATGTGGCCGACGCCCGCGCTGGCTAGTGCACGATAGCGGAGGATGTACGTGTCGGAGACACTGACGTCCCACGCCAGCGGCCGATTATGATCCCAGTGTCGGCATTCCTCTAACAATAATAATAATAATGCGGAGTATTAGTTTGTTATTCCCACAAAGGCAGCACTAGCGTTGATTGATGTAACTCGGGCTTATGCTTTCGATATATCTATTACGCTTAGCATTTTTCCAGTAGCACTAAAGCAACCATAAGTAAGTGTGCTCTTGTAGGGCAAGGAAGAACAAACCAATACGGGAAGCTATTGTCTTATTGCAATAACAAACTTTATCTAAGCCAAAATATTCAAGCGGCGTACAAAAAGCAACTAAGCAACCATATTTAGGAATCTAGGCCACTCGTAGACACTCTGAAAAAACGCTCAACCAAGCTGGCGCTGAGAGATGTCACGCAGTTTATTTGTCGCAGGGTAGACGGCTATAAAGTAATTTTTAGAATATTACTTGATGGATCCAGCGCATTTTATTTATGTGCATATTGGCGTTTACTGTCCCGACTTGGTATTGACGACACGTTTTGTATGATTCTCACGATCAACAAGTCTCTTCTGCAGACGACACATCTGTCTAAGTAAAAATCTACAAGGACATAGCGCCAACAGTGTGTTTGCAAACTCTCCTCCGTTTTTGGCTCTCTCCAGCTAGCCTCAAACTCATGCAAGGCAATTCTAATAGTTAGCGTCTACGTACCCGATGAAAAGAATTAAACTGAGCGGTGGACCACTTTCCATAGTGACGTCTGCTACGGCTCCCGAGCTTCCGCTATAACAGGGCTTAAAGTGGGTAGGTCTAGTGACCAGCCTGGCTTCGAGGTTTGGGGCCGTCATTTGTTTAAGTCAATTTCGACCGTGTATATATCTATATAGCCAATACAAAGAGCTAATGTATCACCGGGGCAAAACCCTTAAAAACATTATTAAGATTGTTAAACGTAAAACGCAGGTACTACAGAATGGAGCACTTAGGGCTGTGCTTGGTAATAAAGCTTAGCTCAATCTTCAATGCTTATGCGGCGTCTCACATTCTTAGCGTCCATAACTCATTCACACTTAGATCCGCCACAGACATCTTCAAGTGATCTAAGTGTACGCTTCAATTAAGTAAAAAAAAAAGCCCGACGGCCTGACTTTGATACCTTTCTACAAGGGTCGTTCCCTGGTGTGGGATGCGACGGTGACCGACTCTCTGACCCCCTCCCTTGTCTGCCGTTTCCCGCGCCGAGACATCAAGGATAAGAAAGTATGCGAACTTAGCCCGGGCGTACCACTTTTCACCCTTCGCATTCGAGACGCTGGGTGGCCCTGGGACCCTCACAACGATGCTAATTTTCCAGGTTAGCGACGCTTTACAGCAGGCTACGATGGACAAGAGGGCGGGCACTTTTTTTCTGCCAACGGCTTTCCCTAGAGATTCAGAGAGGCAACGCGATTTCTGGTCTCGGAACTATGAAAGACTGGATGGACCCGCGTCTTCGCGTCAGGGGTCGGGCAAGACTCCCACTCGGACACGAGTGATAGATGAGGAGTGACTCATTTTTTCTTGGTTTTAGTCATAGTTGTAATTTAATTGATCATCAAGCTTTCTGACTCAACCGTAGCTACGCAAACAGCCACCAGCCCTGCTGGTGCCCCGATTGCACGATTGCATTGGTTAACCAACCAGAGGATTATGCAATTCCACGCAAATTGCAGCATGCTTTTGGTGCTGAAGCAGATCGCTAGGTCATCACAGCCAATACTTCCCTAGAGTCTATGAAACATAATTGAATGGACAGACCGCCGAGTCAGCTATTCTAAGCAACAACAGAAAAGGCATGGTTGCTGTATAAAATAAACTTACATATGACAAAAAATTGAATCCGTGTCGTAAAGATAAAACCGTAATATGTATTCAGGTTCAAGGGACCAAGTAGCAGCACCTTCCACTCAAGCCGTTCTCCCGCGTGGCTGCAACACAATTAAATATTAACTTTTAACTATATTAATCATTTATGCTTATTTCAATTAATTAATTATAGTTAACTTTCCAGCGGGGCTACTAGTGTAGTCCATGTTTCGATGGCGATTGGTCACCCATGTCCTCCGGCACAGCTCATATTGGTCTATCGATGCCTTACAAACTGCTATGCATTAGCACAAGTGAAATCTGTATGAAAATATAGCTTCCCGGCGGCGCGCTTATTGCTTTTCCCTCCAAAATGGAAACACTTGGTCATATTCACGGAAACTACGTAAGGCGACGACTAGTGGATGTTTGAACAAGTGAATACTTGATGTTGTCCTATCTACATTTTCCAAGTAACCCAACGCGTGCACATACGCTCGAGCTCTTAAAACATTTTGCGGTTCGGTTCCTCTGTATTGCTGTTCACTGTACGACAACACGACAATCCGCTATGCTTTACTGTCTCTCTCTCTCTCTCCTTCGTGCTTGCTCCCTTCAGCTCTGGTTTTCCCCCGACGCCATTGGCGCAAATATTCAAATAGGTGCTTGTGGGGCAACCTTCAGCGATCCCTGCGCTTCGTCTGTGCGGCTTGCTTCGCAGCAAAACATCAACACTCGCCGTTGCAACACACTCGCCATGCGCTAAAACTTGTGCAGCGGTCGTTTTTTTAATATGCGCATGCCAGCCAGCCATCGGCCGCAGTAAAGCGAAGAGCAAGACTTGGGGACAGATTTTTAATATATTAGTGAGCAAGCTAATATTAAAAATATGCGATACTACGCTGCATCGAAAAGCCCTTCCAGTTGTTTTTTCTCCTTCCACCTTGTCTTCCTATTTGGTTCTCTCTGCTTGCATTTACTTGTTCACCTTTCCCTTCCAGACATTTATATATAAATATATATATTGTATATAATATATATATTATATATATATATATATATATATATATATATACACCATGCTCGATCCTGACGTCTTAATTGTATTCCGTATCATTATCTAGTTATATATATATATCTGCGCGAATATTTGAGAGAAATTTTGTCAAAATTTGTTTTTGCGCTTTTTATTTAAATTTGCGCATTGTCAGGAATCCGCCCATCCGGTTAATTTGTACCACTGCAAATAAAGTTTACTTGCGTGTTCTACATCATCACATTTATTTCACACATATTAAGTATGTACATAGTATTGACACTTATACCGTTGTCAGCTGTTCTCGGCATGTTATTCGCGAGAGGCGGTGCAATGATCTCATCGCTAGGGCTAGGTAGCCAGACGCATGAAACCTCGTACTCGCCTGAGAGCGTAATCGACAGATGCACTCCGTGTACTCCTCGTGGAAGTTCGTATTCGAACAGACCAGGTGATAATAGCCATGAACTATGTGTCTAGTATACGTACGTGGCGATCGTCACATGAAAGAACATACCAGAGAGGCACTGAAAATATCCAGGCCTCCAACCTCTCGTCGGACTAGTTTAATTTTATTTTCCCATTCCGAAATCCGCCAGTTGTAGCTAGTTCTTAAGTCCCCAGAGTAGAACGTACGTATGCAATCCTAACAAGGAAAGTAGGGGGAGGAGCTGGGTTGCCGTAGCCCCTTGCGGGGCACTTTCATCTTGACCACGCAATGGCACCTGCGTGCTTTTGTAGTGCACGCAGTGAGCGTCCTCCTGCCACGTCTTCTCGCGTATAATAGCGTCTAACAAATAGACGCCTACCGGCACCCTCCATCATGTGACCGACAATATCCCGTGTCGATCCCCCGGCATGGCAATGCATCGAATTTCTGCGGACCCGGACCAAGGCGGAGCTGATAACAGTATTAGTAGCAATGTTATATGCATACTCAATATGAGTAAAATGAATGTGTTAATGATTACCAGCGATGAAAATGTGGATCGTCTAAAAAACGTAACTCGCACAAAGTCATTGTCTAAGTACGGCACCACGCTTGCAAAACCAGGCTCTCGTGCCAAAAAAGACTATGTTATGTGATTGGTGAGATTAAAAACGCGGCGTTTTTTTTTGCCACGACAGCGCTCGATCGCTGTGGAGACTTGCTGAAGTCCGCTTTTAACTTTCTACAGAACTTTCTGCAAAATAAAATTTGTTATATCATTTGTATAAGCACTTGTTCTTCTGTTTGTCCTAATGACTAGTAGACGCACTGTGTACATCGACAGGATGAGGTATAGACGATCCCTACACGAGTAGTGGCGCACTCGATCTCTGCACCACATGTCCCTCACTTATAAAAAATCTTCCTTAGGGTTTGCAGGGTCGAGTCCACGTTGGTCTAAACAAGTATTGTATGACTGCACGTCCTGGCAACATCGGAATGCTCTACTAATTATCTAATTTATAACTGCATCTTCGATGTCTAAACACGCCTGCACTTCCCACTCCACGGAGACTTTGACTCGAAACCTCTGTAAATATTCGACGCATCAACTCCGGTGGCAGTATTACACATAACAGCCGTAGTGGGCTTTGTTTCCTTTGCTATTAGTTAATATTGCCCACTGAATATTATCCACCATTACTTTGTGCAATGTCTAGTGTCATTGTAAATAATAAATCATAAAATATCGTAGACATAAAAGCATTCGAACTTTTCTCGATTCTCATCGCTCTTTCGGCTTGTCTCGATAGAAGAGCGGTTGTTACAGTGCGTCCGAAACAATTTGGATCAACCACAAATTAAGCATCACCAGCCCTTCTTGATAACTGAAAGTTTGACAATGATTGACACCCGCTCTCTTTATTGGTGCTATGGCAGAGAGACTGTCACTTTCCTCCGTCTGACTTTTTTTAGGCATTTTCGTTTTCATATTTTACTTTTCTCTTCGCTTGCTCCCTTATGTCCTTTGTAGTTTCTACAATCCAATTTCTCAAGACGGTGGGGCAGCGCACATTTCTTCGTAATTCTCGGAATGTTTAACTCACATTCAATCGTTGTTTAGCCGTATAATTCGTAAACGCTCTCTGACGTCGCCATAACGCAGCTGCAAATGAGTCGTTATTTTACGATTCAATTACTGTGAGTTGCATGACATGGCACACAGGCCAGATCGTTTCGTATACCCGGCTGGCCAATGGACGCTGAGGCACCCTCAACTTTAAAGGAGACGGTGCTGGTCAAGACGATGTTGACGAGGGAAACTGGGCGTTTCTCGGTCGTCATCCTTAACGTTTTGCGGTTGTTCTACTACGGCCGGTCTCGTGTTAGACGTCGCCAGCCACTTGCAATTATTTCAATGTCAGTTGTGGCAACTGTCTTGACCAGCTCATGTCGTGAGCTCCGAATCAACAACAGCAATAACTGAAGCATCTCGTGGAGAGTGGGTCGCGTCTTGTCTGACAAACAGGCCAAAGTTTGTCAGTTTTTTTTCCGTAAGTATGACGTCCACTAAAATAGTGCCAACCAAAGCGACCACCAGCATATTTGTCGATGACTCGTCAATAGATGCGTGTGAGGGGGGATAGTTTGCCAATATGACAGGGAGAGAAATGACTATTTTACTAGTCAAATATGATTTTTGTTAACGATTTTATAACTATAATTATGATTATAGATTATTGATAAAAGTATTGAAGTACATGTTGTAAGAGCGTATTCAGGTAACACTGTAAGATAGTCGCCATGTACAAAAGATGCTGTGATTAAGGAGGCTTCTGTAAACGCCAAAACAAAAGCCTAGTGAGATTATTTTGTTTAAAACCTTTTGTTGATTATATAATTGTAGACATTTGCTCTTCATTTGTTTTTACCATTATTAATTATTGCAGAAAAAATCCTGAAACTTAGCAAGATACAGTGCGTACCTTACGTATTTCTATAGGGTGATTAGAGATTGGCTCATTGTAGAGACTACGTTTTTGGCCCCATTCGTTTAAAGTATGCCGTGCCGAGATTGAACCAGGAAAACCTATAATCACCCATAGGTCAACAATGCCATATAGCTCAAGGCGTCCGTAGACGTCTTGCTAGGAACGTCACATGCTAGAACGTCAGGGTAAATAATAATTAAGTGACTCGACAGATACGGGCAGGCTTATGAAAGCGTGCAGATAGCAGGCACACCACGGTGGGCGTATTATGGTCAAAGTGATTCATTTGTTCTGGACAGAGCGGCAATCATCTCTTAATTAACGTTTATGAACGTCTGCCAACCAATGTTGCACCGAAAAGAACGGGAAACAGTTGTTGTCTTCGATTATTGATTCGAAGGAGACGAGCATCACCGAAGCGTGGTCTGATCATTGGAATTGACCGCCGGTGAGTACCGCCTTTTATTAAGGCTATACGTACAACACGGGGGGAGGGGGGGGGGGCAGAGGACATTACCCCTCGTCCATTAAGTGGAGTCAAAGTCAGTTTGAAACGGGCAGCGCCCCTTAGCTCTCTCATCATTGGCAACCAATAAAAGAAGCAATCTTGTTAGGCGCGCCGTCGGTCTCACAGGGCTTGGCGGATATCTACTACCGATTCAACAACATTGGAGTAGAGGAGCGGCTTCTCGGCAACGCTTTCCTGCTGCACCGTCTATATGGGTATGCAATACTTTAGATTCACACGCCTATACATGAGGTACACAACATTAATTTGTAGATATTTAGCGTTGAAACTAGCATATCAGGTATTTTCTTCGAAGGTAGTGTGATGTTTTTGCTCATTAACACATGTTAGTGACAATAATTCGTAGAGAAAGTGTTCTCCACTGAAGTAACCAAGCGCACTTGTGAAGTACCCTGCCTAACAACAATTTTACCGTATTAAGCGGTCTACTTTTAGTCCTATTTCTTGTCCGTTATAATACAAAGTTGAAACAAAGACAAGGTTTTGAGATACATCTATCTGGCCTACTTTTGACGTCTGTATCCGCACATGTTTGCTGGTAGTGTATTTCTCCACTGGACCGGGGTCAAAAACCACCTTGAGAGCTAATTTCACAAGTATTTTTCACTTATTATCACTAAGTACGCGTTAAGTTTATCGAGATACCGCAGTGAGTAGACGAGTTCTTAACACCCGGGGCCAAACATTTAAATGGGGAGCATTTCTTGCGAATACATACTTGTTTGGCACCAACTAAAGTTTAAGTTTTTATTTATACAAGAAGAGATTGCCGGATTTTTGGCGACCATGTTGGAAGACAATATATATATATATATATATATATATATATAATATATTCATCAGAAGCTTCATTCGTATTGACGTGTCTACACGCACGCGACATTGGTATTTGTCGAAGCATTCAGGGAAACAATTGACGAACGGATTGACACACGGGTGGGCTAGGCCGGCGTTGGATGCGGTACATACTAGATCGATTTTTGCGAGGCAATGATTTTTATTCGGATCAGGATACAATACAGTCATACGACAAACATCGACACATAGCGTAGCGTGGCGGAGAGTGCGGCTGGCAAACCGACAGCCCGATGGAACGTAACAGTCAGTCACCGAACAAGGCGTGCCGCACGCTCAACTGACAGAGCTCCGGTCACAAGGATATCAAGACACTGTCGACCGGCGACACCGACTCGAGTGACACAGAGAGAAAGGCACAAAGATAGGAGAAAAAATGCACGAAAAAAGAGGCATGCTTACCGGATAAATACCGGATACTATTGGCATTTTGTTGCAGTCAGTGCTGGCGTCGTTCCGCGGTTGCCCGCCGGAAACCAATCCCAGGCGCCGGGGCCTTGGGTTTCTCTCGGGAGGCCTGTTTGCCCCCTAAATTCGCTGCTGCCATCCGTCGAATTCAATATCAAATATTTCCCCACACCCTTTTTGTGCGTATCCCATGCCATCCCGCTGCTGGGTCACGGGGCACATCAGCCAACAGCGGCTCATCTCGGGATCAGATGCCTGTATACGGATTTGCGTCTTGTTCTCGATGAGGAATGGAGCCCGCGACTCGTATTTCGGGCCGTGTTTCGTTTCGAACCCGCGAAACACAGTTTTCTCCACTCGTGCAACATGCAGATAGAATTCGACATACGGGGGGATTTGCTTGTTCACGCAGATGCAGGGAAGAAACCAATTGCGTTTTGCCACGCTAGTAAACGGCTAGAGACTTTCGAATTACTCGGATTACTTTGACCGGATGACAAAATCAACTTGACGACAAACATCTAGGATGGCAATCTTTGTCAAAAAGAATCAAACGAACGATGTTGTTCGAGAAAAACCTCCAATTGTTGTCTTGAAAAAATGCCGTAAAGCGTTATTGTTAAAGAAAAAAAAATATATCGACTTATTTTAGTAAAATTTTAACGATATCCCTTACACGTGTTGCTAATCTAGGCACGCAAGGTATTGACGTCTGTCCTTTGCGATTTAGATGAATCAGCTTGAACTTCAATTGATGCTTCTTAATAATTGTACATAAATATCTTACATACGCGCATGAAAGAAATAGCGTACTTGTGTTGTTAAAGAAAGGGCCTATCACTCATGAAAGCAGTGGCAGGACTGTAAGCGAGGCTTGGGCTATCATCGAAAGAACTTTTCAATACGTGCGAATTATATGCAGACGCCACGGCAGGGTCGATATATAAATAAATATTTCTACAAAGAGCTGATGTCCTATACGACGTCGCAAAGGGTGGGAGGTAACGGTATCTATTTTAATTTGGCATATGTATCTAGAGAACCACGCTTTAGAAAACTAATGTTGTTTATGTATACATTTAGAACATGTACAAAAATGGCATGCTTGCTGCACCAGTTAGTTTGGCTGCTTTTAGTCTGCTTTATTATTATAATGTTCTTGGCGTCGTTCGGAGCTATGGCCTATGGTCACCGGTGGGTTCCAACATTCCAACGGCACGACACAACACGTCTGTCACAATATCGACAGCCGACCGCTTGTATTGGTCCTCACACCACATCAATTCAGGCCGATAACCAGCTCGATTTTCAACGTTAAACCGGACTGCTCGAATACAATCGTGTGAAACACGATAAGCGGCTTTTATTGTTGTTGTTAATATTATTAATTTCTGTCAGTCAAAACGGCGGGGGAGGTGACAGCGAGGGTATCGACCCTCGGGTCATCTCCGACCGAGAGGGAAACCTTCACTACACGAACAGCGATGACCTTTCTTCAGCGATCTTTCTTTTACTCTCCCTCCCGCTTTTCCTGTTGCTTCCACCGCCGGTGCTGCTGTATGTACCACCGCTCATACAGCAGGCCCTTCACTTTGCTTTGCTCCCGCTCGCTGACGCTCCACGAAGGTTGACATTGATGGTCGGGCCCCCATCCACCCAGCAAGCGGTCATCGATAGCGGATTCCGGCTCACTTCTCTCTGTAACTCTACGCGCGGGTGTGACCGCGTGAGCGAATGGACGCCTTCT
This sequence comes from Dermanyssus gallinae, assembly GCA_003439945.1. NCBI lineage: Eukaryota > Metazoa > Arthropoda > Arachnida > Mesostigmata > Dermanyssidae > Dermanyssus > Dermanyssus gallinae. Next base: position 348,155 of record QVRM01002893.1, on the reverse strand, counting down.
CTGTGTGCGAATTACCTCGGGGGGTCATCGGGTTTAATACCCTTAAAAGGTTGTTTCTTCATCCGCTTATCTTCTGAAGCCAGGAAGACGAAGGCAGTGACTTATCTGCCCCCGAGCGCCTGTCCGCCCCTCATCGCATCGAGGTCGCCAGCGGGCCAGTAAAGCGATCTGCCAGTTAATATCATAATTAATGCTAATCAAATAAGGAACGCACTTGACTTACGAGTCAAAGTGCTGCTTTGTTAATTTTCTGTGTGGATCACATACACTACCTCTAAAAATATTATTATCATTATTATTATTAATCACCAACGTTGACAATTGGGTCCTTGCAAACGTGTGCACATTTACGAAGGGTCCAATGTAAAATATCCAATATAATTTAATATTATGTGTTATATTAAATATTGTCTATATATATATATATATATATATATATATATATATATATATATATGCTGCATTTACAGTGCATGCCATAGAGTATACGACTGTAATGCTGCAACACCTGTGGTGTACATTCATGCCCCACAATTGTAAACGCTAAATGAAACGTGGATGAAACGATGTTAATCAAAATCATAGCAATAAGCCTATTTATGTTATATGCGTGGTTATGTAAAAATATGTAAGTTTAAGAGGTACCAACTGACATGCCATTATACGAGTATAACTGCAACTTACTGCCAAGGAACCCCTATTAGTGATTAGCGAATCGCCCCTTTTTAAGCCGCACTTAAACGATAACATGTATTTTGGTGATTTTTGCGTAAGTCGACGGAGGAACTGCTGGTGAATTTCTATTCAATATGACCCCGTTTACGCTTTTCCAACTTAGGGTCTAGACCGCACACAAGCTCGTGTAAAAAGTCCCTACATAATTTTTGAACACTTTCATAATAGAAAGCTGGTTCTGTTTTCTTCGGTAACCGTGTAATTGACTGCGATCCGCTGAACTGTTTGTAGACTGGCGCCAAAGAAATGTGCAATATTTACGGCGCAGAACACACTGACAATAACTGCCTTTTGCTCCTATCCCAAAAATGACGCATTATATATATATATATATATATATATATATTGCGATAACGTGCGGACAGTGCTTGCCTCGTATTATAACTATAAAATAATAAGGGGCGTGTACAAAAACAACACCTGCTTTCAGTGAGATAAAGACAGCAAAACTTAGTAAGCAAACTGCACTCTGATAAAAATTGACAAACATTATCGCGTACAATTTGCCCGTCTAACAAGCGTCCGCGCATAATTTACGGTTACCAGAATCAAATGGGAAGATTATCTGCCTATATACATTGCATCTCCTATAGGTGAGGTAAATTTTGTATTTTGAAAACTCCGCCGTACTCAAAGTTGTATAGTGTAGGTTCTAGCACCAACTTCGCTAGCACGTCGGCCGTAACCTACCGCATTTCACCAATTTCAATGCTTCTATTAGTATGCTATATTCCCATGAGTCGTCTGATATATGAGAAAACGCCTCTTGTCTCCAGTGCATTTGGAATCACGTCATAATTGATAGAGTTCAACGCATTTATGACATCTAGTGTGACCACCAATCAAAACTGTCTCTTTTTTAACTTAAATCTTGTCGTGTGCTTATTGGTTTTCTTTAGAACTCTTTCTAGTGCTATCAGGATCGACCTCCATTTCCTTAACCTAAACTGTATAACTAAAAGCATGCCTATAACCGGTAACAAATTTCCTAAAGTTTGCTACTGTATTCAGTAAGCTTATGAGCCTGTACGTTCCCGGTTTCCTGGTATTTCCCCATAACTAACAGATCAAAAGGTGTTAGTTTGTTTGCCATATTAGAGGTACACCTTAATGGAGTCAATGAAACCCACATGCAACACACAGTGCACATTCACAACACACTAGAAAGACAAATTACTAAGTATTTACAATGTCAAACACAGGGAAACACAGCTGATTCCTATGATTGTTTGCAGCTACAGGGGCCTCACTTCCTCTGACATCTCAGTTAAAAATCAGATTTGATCTTTGTTAAAAATCAATTGCGTTGTAGAAGACCTGGCTCTCCCTGCATCTCAAATGCCAACAGCAAAAAAACACGTCTGCGTTGAACCTCAAAGTATTTTCGAATCTTGTTTTGCTCTGATTGGATGACTCGAGGCCCGGACTGGGTAGCGCTGCAATCGACAATGGAGAGGTGCGAGGGGTGCCATCAGCAGCAAACAGTGCCATCTCATACGTGCGACCGATGCGGCCCTTCTCCAAGGGGCTTAAGCTCAGCACATCTGTCCTGCGTTCGTCGCTCCTAAGCGGGCCCGAGGGCAGATCCAGCTGAGCAAAGGAACTCACTGAAGGTAGTACTGATGGACGAGTGCCTCAGCCCGTGCTTTGCAGTCTATGCACAAAACTCGCCCGTGCCGGCCAAGTGCACCCAACGGCGGCTGACTGCACCCGCATGGATTCGGCAAATCACTTTGGCACCCAGCAGCTGAGACCAGCATAACCGCGGAGTCTAGCGTCATCTATGAAAGTACGCAATCATTATCAGCATCGGCGTGTCTGGCCCTCCCCCTTCTGCTCTCGTCGCGACCTTGTTTCTGCTGACTACGACACCATATCTGCATGTTTTTGCGCCATAGCATTGAGGACCTTCTTCATGCAGCGTCGGTCGGTCTGTGATATGTACAGCAATTTATTCATGTCTACACGCGCATTACGTGCCCCTGATTCCCAGAATCGTCTTCACGAAAGACTTTCTCGTGCGTAAAAGCGTCTTCATGTTATTAGGGAATTCTCGCTGAATTTCAAGGATTCATGAGGATTCTTTAACTACGTCAGCACGCGTCCTTGGCAGAGAAATGGCATCGGCCTAATCCGTGTCGGCAATGACATCTTTATGCTCTGGACGGAACCACGCCGAGGCGTTTCCGGTCCATCTCGTTTCTGGCTATAGGTTAGTTTCCCAACAGCGCCAAGACTGAAGAGGTCCCAATTGCGTTGGTGGTTATCCAGTGTCTGCCTTCAAGAAACATGGACGCACACGGGTCGACAACATTCGATGACATCTCTTAAGCCTTATATTAACTAAATCATATCCAGTTCAAGCTGAAAACCCTGGAAATACGTGGCAGCATTGTGGTGGTGTGCAGCTGCCTTCGAAATCACTAGTTTGTTATCAAAGTGGCCTACGACTTCTCGACTGTGTCTCCTTGTCTAATTAGCGTATCTCTCTATTTTTTTAATATTCTCGCATTTGATCTTAGACATCACTTGTCATCCGATATAATACGGTTAATGACATTGCACAGCACGCACATAGCCTACGAAGAGTTCTGATGTCCGTATCCGAGTCGATCGTACTTCGTAGCTCACCCGTTTTAATGTCGCTTATAATGGACACGGACGCTACGATGAAGATCCCAAGGAAGACTCAAAGATCGGTGCCCTACGGATAATTAGGGGGTATTGTACCATTAGCATGACGGCCTCGCTCCTGCTGGTGCCCTGGGACCTAAAGGCAACCGGATGTCGGCCGTTAGGCTTGTTAGGAAGTTTGTAGAAGAACGCGAAGTGATACGCGATGAAGAAAGAGTGAGGTAGTATACACGACGGACAGCTAGGAGCCTTCGTGAGGAACCTCATTCTGAACATGCACCGATAGATGAAACGTCCCGGGTTAATTTCATCCAACATGTTTTTTATGGGGACGCGGTGATATTCAGGTGTATATAAATCGGATGGAAAAGGTCATTTTAGCGCAGTGCTTTTACTGCGACGAGGTGGACTCTCCAGAACATATGGTCTTGAGATACGCCGCCAGACGAGGCATGCCCAAAAAAGATACGATGGGAAGGCACATGCTCACGTCGGCCAAATACTGAGACGCGGCTCCAAAGCCCATTCACCGTATCCTAAAAGCAAAAGAAGCAGTAAGAAGAAATAATAGTGAAAAGAGTACAAGAGTTGCTCCAACGCGCGACTCAACAAGTAGGACCTAACGATTTAAATGTTTCGAATTTTTTCCGCCGCCTGTGAGTAGTTACGGCCCCGGAGGGTTATTTTAATGAGGATACATATATGCTGGCCCTGATGTGTAAATATGCAAGGTTTTAGTGGGTATTGCCTTAAATCTACGGCTCGACTCCTGCCTGGGCTACCTGTGTTCGAACATCCTAGGGTTTGTGTAACGCATTCGAAAAAATTGCACACTCCGGGTTTTATGCACTTGGGTTCTGCGCTTGGTCATTCCACGCAGTTATGAGGATTTGTTGTTTGAAAAAACTCACAAAAAATGCAACATTTCCAAACAAAGCCAGAAAATATCTACAAGAAAGCCCAAAGGAGGGTAAGGCTCATTGGGCCCTGGAACAAATGGCTTTAAACGTCTTATTAGGCAAATGCCAACAAAATATCTGCTATGGCCTTCAGAAATACATGCCTACGACGCTGTTTCAGGGGTCACACATATTCCGCGATGTAAAAAAAAGTAATAAGCCGGATATATGCCGTTAGGTCTTACTTTGCTTCGCCTGGTTAGATCACCGGTCGCACCGGCTGGTTTCCGCTCTTAGAGTCCCTATGTTGAAGCACTTCCCGCACACTAGTGGGAACATTTTGGGGGGGGTGACTCCTGCCTGTGCGTCATTCGTCCATTTTAAGAGCTCACTTTTTGGCGCTTTCCCCGACGCTCTCGTTTGTATCTACATACCCGTCGACATTTCTACCTAACCTTCTGCTGTCCTCTGGTCTTTGTCACTGCTGCCGCGGCTGTCGAGGATGAGACCTTCGACGACGACGGACTTCTGACGTCCTGGAGCGATATGCCGCGCTTCACAGTCTCTTCACACATTCCTACGTCTTGCTTTCCTTTCGCTCTTTGTTTTTCCTTACTGTGATCCCAACTCCCCAACGGTCCCTCCAGAGCTCTCTATGCCATTGTTCTCTCATCTCAACGCTATTGCCGACGTCATACATCATCGTCTTCACCGCCGTCCTCATCAACGGGCAGAGCCCCAAACAGCAACGTTCGTATGGCCTGTTGAACTTCCTTTTGTTAAGCTTGTTCGCTTATTTTCTCTCTCTCTCTCTCTCTCTCTCTCTCTGTGCCTTGTTTTTAGTCTCTCTCTCTCACTTCCTCTCGTCTGTATTTTTCATTTCGTATTTTCTGCCGACACTTTCGTTGACTTTGACCGTGCTTCGACCTGGCTGAACCTTCTTCCCGCGCTGCGCAAGCGCTTGTTTTGCTGCTAGGAGAGAAAAATAATGAGGCTACCACCATCATCACGTCCCGTAACACCAGCACAGCCAGCGCGACACACCTTCGTTAGGTGAGTAGTGCAACCACACAGACAATCATCAAACACACGCTCGCCCACACATACTGCCACAGGATGAACATTGGCACACAGATTCCCTCCAGAACAAGAAGAATAGACAAGCCATATCCCCAGCATCCAGATGTCTCCCCCCCCCCCCCCCCCGGCGCTCACTAGCAAATCGAACAGCAACAAACCTGAGTCAGCTCTCGCAGCTCCCCGGCGGCCAATCTACAGAAGGACCAAACAAAGAGAGCAGCAGCGTTGAGTTGACGAACGCCGAGGGCCGACACGAAGACCTTGACGGTGACGTTCAACGTCGTCCACCACGGTCGATGACAACGTCAACGCAAATGATGACAATAAGAAAGACAGCGGCTAAAGATGATGCCCATTGTGATCCCCGATTATGACGGCGAGGGTTTGGGACAAGAAACGTCCCCAGGCCGGCAACATGCGGGAGTCCTGTTGCTGCATTAGTTACGGCTTCTGCTGGTACTGCTGTAGCTGCTACTGCAATCGTGTCATTATTATTACTGCTGCCGCTATACTGTTAGGTTACTGACCGACCTACCAGCGGTTCTATATCGACTTCGCTTATGAAACGCGTAGACATATTTACTACAAACGCATAGGCCTAGCCAATTGCTAGACCTTGCGAGGCGAGAGGACGGAGATCTCATTTCTTTGATTCGGCGTCGACAATACTTTTTGGGGCAACTCAAACCTTTCTTTCTCTCTATAAATATGAAAGTGTAGTTTCTCTCTCTCTCTCTCTTCCTATATATATATATTTCATAAAAATGAATTTATAATCAACCAACAATGGTAGAAACATCACAATTGGGTCTTTGCGAACGTGTGCAACCATTTCTGGAGGGTTCCCGGGGCCGAGGCCGCGTTGCCCCGTGTATATGTATGCATAAAATGCTGGTCTAGAAAAGATCAATTCTATCTGAGACTTCGTCTAGTATATATAAGCGAGATAGATAAGCGAGGAACCGTTTGCCACACATGGACAAATGCAAGCTAGCATTGTATTAGGTTGATCCATATCGGATTGTTCACTCATGTTTGAAGAAACATGCCGTTACAACGAAAAGCTTTTTTTAACTGTCTATAACAGAAAAGCTTTTATTGAACGCTGTATTTCCCATTTTGTTCAACTACCTTAGGTCAACATTCGGGCGGGCTTATGATCCACCTCTCCAGAAGTCCGCGCCCCGGCTTTCGAAGTAATGGTCTATATACATTTTAACACTACCTAATAAATCGAATTCATTGCCATTAAGGGAATTCTGAATAAACCAAAACAGACGGTAATCCGATGGAGCAAGGTCAAGGCTATATATATGTAACAAAATAGCCCATCGAAATTCCATTAACTTCTTAGTGGTGAGCAAAGATGTGTGCCGTCTCGCGTTGTCGTGGTGGAAAGTCACTCCTTGAGGCTCACTGCCTTTTTTAAGCTGCGCTCTTCTGCGGACAACGTTCTTATATAGTATCGACTTCTCATCCCCTGCCACCATGGTTCGGAGAAAAGGGAGATTCTCGTTCTTTTTTTTAAAAAGCTGATCGCATTTTAGTATACGCTTCTTCATTGGCTTCATTGCTTAGCGCGTGCGGCACCCATACATACAAGTTGCTGACAAATCTCTCGGCATTAAGATGCCTTTGAACGGATGTGTATCGTACGTCGACAATGGCCACGATCTCGCGCACCGAGAGGTTTGGGTTTCGTTCGACCACTGCTGTTAATGCGACCGTGTCCACTGTCAAAGGCCGTCCGGGTCTCGGTCGTTAACGTCAACGTCGCCGTCCCTCATTCGGACAAACCACTTTTGAACTGTCTTATATGATACTGCCTCTCCGCCATAAACTTTACATACGAGTATCTTAGTTACAACTCGGGTTGCATTCTTTCCTTTCCGGAAATAAAATAGCATTAAATGACGAAAATGCACATTTAAGTCTGCCATCTTCACTCGAGCGATGCAGTTCGCGTGGGACTAGTGCGCTAGTCAGGGTTGTTACGGTCATGCTGCCATAAGGACTGCTGGGGAAGCCCTAGATATCTTAACATGTCCGGCCCTCGGTTCATTGAAGATATACTTTAGGTTAAATGCCAAGCCCGTAGAGGACGGACGATAGTAACAACCTCCTTGAAAATGTTTAATTATAGATATTCGAACGAGTACAATGGTATAATACAACGCAGGTCTGCTGTTACCGCCATATAAACAAACAACCCTCTCGCAACAGTTTTCACCCTTCCCCGGGGCTGCGCAGTAAGGCGCATGCAACTTTCCAAAGGGACTTACGGATCAACCCAATAATTAAATAAATTTAAACAACACGAGTATTGTATGATTCCATATATAGTTTAAGGTGGGTTCAAATGAAAAGACAAGAAACGACATTGTGAGTATAATTTAAATTAATCCTCTTCGAACGTGATCGTCCAGATGCAGTAAGCACAATTATGCCACTGTTTTACATGTCTTGGGATTCCCAGTTCGCTGCAATACACCTCAATCGTTGGGTTCTGTAATAGCAACATCATGATGTAACCATGATGTTCTCATGCGCACTGCCGCGTAAATTGAACGGGACCCACAATTGCCTGCTTCTCTCCTCTGTCGTGCGCAGGCGTTCACGCATGCGCAAAGCCACGCCGGACACTCCATTCGCGTCGCTAGATGCCTCACTACCTTAGCCCAAAGCAGCGAATGCAGGGTTTAACCGGTTTGGTTGCCGTTTCGTTACCGCGTTTCGTCGTACCTTTTTACTTGAACCTAGCATATATAATATGTGATTCCTAAACATATTTGCGGCGGCCCACAGGGAACGCGCAAAGCGCGACTGGTTGACCTTCCTTAAACAGTGTTCCGCTGTTAGCTAATATGCTAGCTATGAGTTTTTTTTTTGTTCTGGGAGGTTTCGGGAATGCATGATGCACATGCGCCACTAGCAGCCTGCGTGACTAGTGTGAGACTCGCAAACCCACTAAACTCGGATTCCTCCCCACCCCCCCCCCCCCCCAGGCTCGGTATTACTTTGTCATTACATCGAAGCCGTGGGAGAGGCGTCTCTGCCGTTCTCCTTCAATCAGCTCTATCCCTGACTATCATCCCGCATGTCTACCTGCGGTTTTGTAATCCGTCCTGTGAGGGTGCGTCGAGACCATGAGGGCCTGGCTGCTCCCCACCCCCTCCCCCCTCTAGCTATGAGTTGGTTTGGAGTTAACGATACATGCTTGTCGGTTTCGAGATACGGAGGCTCTTTGTATAGCCTTTTAATGGTGACAAATAGCTTTGCAACTTTCGACTTATACACAATAATATAACAGAGATTTCCCAGTACAGACATGACAGTTTGATAAGGTCAGAATTAGAAGTTATATTTTAGTAGGCTGGTCTTAAAACATATACCAGTTTTAAAATATAATATTATACACGATGAGTTAGCATTCGCTCTATAAAGTTGCCGACATAACGTGTACTGACTGGTCTCTAGGGAATAGTGATTCTTTTTTATAATAAAATCTCCATATGTAAATGCGTATGGGTGTAGCTGTGTCTGTGAATCTATGTGTGGCTGTGTGTGTGTAAGTGGACACGGCCGAGCACTCAGTGAAGAGCGAGCGGCCCTGACGATTCGGTATCGGCAGTGTGGCAAAATGACATTTTTTCCGCAAAATTACTCCCGAGTCAAGCGCAATTTGTTTCGAAACTTTACCTCACCACCTGCGCAAACCGACGCGCTGACTGCGTACAGCAAAGCCGCCGAATCTGAATTTTAAATGTGCGCGGGCATCGGCGGCGCTGACGGCAACGACAGCGCCCGCTAGTCAGCCCCACGGCCACGACTGAACGGACTCGATCGGCGACGTCATGTTAGGCCGTCAAAAACGGCGAAGCCGAAACGGGCCGATCCCACCTGGCTATTTGTAATCACCGGCACAGTAGCTGGTGGCCGAAATGCCAACCATAGCGGTGCCACCGAGCACAAGCGTGCCTCGGTTGTGCTCGGCGTAACACCAAACTAGCGATCGTTCGACTGGGTCGTCTCGACCGCAAGGGCAGCAGTGCAAGCAGCAACGGGAGACGGTAGGTACGGTGGGACCAATATGCTTTTCTCACTTAATCGACAGTCGGCACTGACGACCTCCGAAGGGACTATATATATATTTATATAAATATATATATATATATATATATATATATATATATATATATATATATGTATATATATATAGAAAATATTGTGATGATTTATTAATCATTTACAATACGTTTGCACACTCGGCAGTGCTCGCCTTAATAAAAATGGTGGTAAAAAGGTGTCACGTGAAGTTAAGAGTCAGTTGTCCGTGTCCTTGCTTGATGGTAGCCCCCGCTCTTATGAACCCGGTGCGAGCGATATATCCTCAAGGTTCCTTGCAAAGTTAAAACGGTGAGATCCATAAGATTCCTCTTCGTGACGCCGAGCCCCAAGAGCGTCCTCGCAGATTCGGAGTCCCATACACCACTCATAGAGATAGTGAGGGATCCGAATCTGCGAGGTTTTTGCGGGTAGGGGAGCGCCGTTCTTAGGAACTCGACGTCATATTTGGCGATCTTGTCTTGCCGTGCTTTTGCCAGGTCCCGGTTCGGGCCGCAAACCTCGGCATCTAAAACCCAGACCTCGGTAGGTGTTGTTATTACGAGGTCGGGCTTTAGACCCGGTGCGCCCGGTCGACGAAATACTGGCTCACGAACCACCTCATGACCCCTTTCGCGGAGAAGACGCGCCACGCGATCACAGACGTCGTCATGTCTTTTTATGGTTTGTTTGTGTGTTGTATCGCACATCTGAGCGACATGAGCCAACGTCTCAGGCGCATGACACCCGTGCCTACAACGTTTGTTATATATACATATATATCACATCATATTTATTCACCATAGTTGTTGGTAGTAGGAGGTATATACATACATATATATATATATATATATATACACATATATATATATATATATATATATATATCAAAAGAGAGAAATACTTACACTCCCGCCGCCCGCGATTTTCGCGCGGACATTCACGGGAGTGCCCGCCGCGCCCGAATTGACAGGCCGACAGACCCCCCACCTTCCCCCCCTATCGAGGGTATCTGTGGGGGTGCCACACTACTCCACCGTACCGATTAGATTCATTCACCTCGCGATTCCGCGTTACACCCCAGAATATACAATACCCCCCATTACAGGGTGCTCGACCACTCCAGGGCAGGGTTACACCGCAAAAACGATGCCAGAAGGTCCTCTCGATCGGTGGTCTGCTTCATGTGGCGACTCGCTATATATATATATATATATATATATGTATCATCTACATCATTCACATCGCCGGGTCCAAGAGGATCATGAAGTCGTGGTGCTCACGTCATTGGGGGTCTCTGCGTAACGCCTCTTTAGCCAATCTTTTTTTGCTTTTATAAAAGTGGTGATTTTAGAAACTCAACTCATCAATGCTGATCGCAGAAAACACGACAATTTCCCTTTTAGATACAGCAGCAACAACGTAGTTTTCCAATGTGACTAGACTGCCTCATTGCACGATGAGGTAAAACGACGTCTTTTCAATAAACTTGCGTGAAGGCCATGTCCGCCAAGAACTCACGCGCATGGTTATACACGCTTGCCAGTGCCCCAATGCCCTTCTTGATGATCGGTGTCAGCTTTTTTGTTTGTTACCTCGTCGACATACTGGGACATTACGGCCTATTGTAGGCCGCAAGACGACATCTTAGAAATAACACTATTGATGAACTTTTAGTTCATGCATCCTAGAACCGCTCGGCCCCTGTTCGGGTGACGGCAGGCGTCCATACGTGATAACACTTCCAGCCTTCCAGCGAGGCAACGTGCTGGTTTGAGATGCAGTCGTTAACGACTTTGTAGCCCATTTTTTTGTCGGCAGTGGCGGATCCGGGCCGGGTTACGCAGCCTACCTTACCGAAACCAGTAAGCTAAGAACATACTCATCAATCAAGTGTCTCCACCCTTTGGTGCTCCTGGCGTTCAGACCAGGCAACTGATCCGCAAAGCTGGCACTTTGTTTAAACTGTCATTTAGTGATAGCAGATCGTCGTACTTTTTAAATCAACGTCTAGATATTGACATACAACATAGAATTGCAGCCTCGGTTCAAGGCACACTTCTTAAGAAGTCTTGGCCTGGCTAAAATGAAATATGCAACATATATATATATATATATATATAATGTATTACACAGAAAAACAAACCAGACGCACATATGTACAAGCATGTGTATGTATGTATACATATATAAATTTTTTTTTTAAATATAAAGTTGAATGTGGAATATGACATGAGTCCCTGCAAACGTCTTTACTATTACGGAAAGTCCAGTGTATAAACCAGCCTTATCAGCGTCCGTAGAGCGTCACAAAGTTATGTTTTTCACCCTTTGTTAATATTGTGTCACCGACCATTCTCCCTGGCGCCCAGAGTCGGGCTCATGGTTCAAAATAGTTCTACTATGTTACATAGATCTATGGAGGAGAGCTGCCAGAGATGTATCTGACGGGACAATCGTACCACGCAATTTTACGCCACTCCAGAGAACAAGGAGTAAGACGTCTTGGCGTACGTCTGCCAATCGATGTAGATTAAGCGACGCCGATCTACTGAAGCCAAAACGCTGTCGTCGAGTCGCCCAAGGAGTCTCGAGTAGAGCGAACGGTCTGCGCCCCACTAAGTGCATCCATGACATCGCATATTCTACCCTGGCCAGCCACCCCTGAAGGGCAGCCGAACCTTCCCGAGGAAACAGAAAACGCCTAGAAAGTATAGGTCCATCCCGGCATTCCTACACCCTGGGGGAGCTCCACGCACTTCAGAGCCAGTAACACCTCTTACAACATAGACTTCACACTTTGCCGAGATGAGAGCCAGGCCTAATCTGGCTCTAATCTCGGCATTTAGCTTCAAGCTCAAAAACTCCGCTTAGCGATCTCGACGACTCTGTGAATTTCCTTCTGAATTGCATCGGGGCACCGGCCAGAACGCCATTGTTTAAGTATCAAACGTTTAGAAGACACTTGAGGGAGGCCACTAATTCCTTGATAGCCGGGCAGAGAAGGGGGGGTCAAATGGATCGCCCTGCTGCACCCCAGTTTGTTGGAATACAACGTCATGCAGGAGAAACTGGCAAGATGGCTCTTTATTAGCTAGTTCCGTTTAGTGGAACATACTCGGGACTCAAGCTTTAACCGCATCCAACAGGTGGCCCTTTCAAGGACTGTTAAAGGCGTTTCGGAAGTTAAGCTTGACCACAAAGGTGGCTCTAGAGTCAGATTTCAGGAAAAAACGAGTCGAGTGTACAGCGGCCTTGGTATCGCAAACCGAGTTGATGGCCGTCAAAGGCACATCACGCGTTTACCTTATTCTTAAAAATGCAGATCCCTGCCGCCCGCTTCCGGATCGTAGATGGGCATGAAAGTGCCTCACGCAGCCACCCTTCACCTTGAGTCAAGAGACCTGTTCGCGGTAAAGTCTTTTGTTTGCGTGACTTGTCATTACAAGGGGAGCCCTTTTAACTCTCTCAAAATAAACTCAAAATAAACTCGACACTCAAAAACTTAAACTCAAAATAAACTCGCGTGTTGAGTTTATTTTGAGCACATGCTAATTATAAAGTAATTACACTTCAAAGTCGAGACGTGGTATTGTTGCGACTCTAAATAAGCCTCTAAATAAGTCACAACTTGCTTTGTATACAGATCAATATTTTTCTGATGCTAGGGATTGTGTCGTCAGAAAAGCGTCATCATCATGATAATTCAATGTACTTTAATGTACGTCAATGCTAAATCGCGAATGCTAAATTCCTGTGATCACCGTAACTCACATCGGACGTCATCCAGTTTACCGGCCAGTAGACAAGCTTTTATATATATATATATATATATATATATATGTGTGTGTGTGTGTTGTTTTCGTTTGGTAAGTAGCAAAGTATAAAATAAAAGAGCGATACACACATATATATATATATATATATATATATATATATATATATATATATGTGTGTGTGTGTTGTTTTCGTTTGGTAAGTAGCAAAGTATAAAATAAAAGAGCGATACACACACTGTACTTCTCAACGTAGACTTTAAGAACTCTACATACTTAGTCCAGCAAGGCTGTGATTTGTTGATTTGGTCGAAAAGGTATACTCACGAGGCAAGAAATAAACTATTTTATGCACAAAATGACCCACGTAAATATTCTACGACTGCATTTATTTAAATATGTGTGTAGCAGTTATTTGTTCACAAATGGTCAATGGCTATTGGGGTATAACGAGACCAGACGGTAGAATGACGGACGGACTGCATCTAATTACGCGGTAGATATGATGTGATTTTAACTATTGTTTAGCCAAGCGGTCCTTGACCGTCGTCGTCGGCAGGGTGCAGATCTCTACATGTATATATACATATAACTAGAGGTCATTAGGCTCTGCTGAGGCTCCGACTCTGCTATTGCTGTGGGATAAATTGAGCGAGACTTGCCCCCTAAGTGCAGCGCGCAGACGCAGCAGCAGGGGCGTCCATCAATGCTAATATTAGATAAAGCTCACCTCTTTGCCGTTTAGGCAATAAACTGGCCAAGCAGATATTGTGGTCTACTAGATGATGATGATAGTGCTTATTATTATTGTTGCTGTCCTGCCGTTATTACTCACTCCGATTCGAGTGGTATAATAACTCGATTTGCAGAGGTTAGCATCGGTCGCGCTCCTTCTTCCGCCTACTCTCTCTCAATATGTATACTTGTATTAGTGTTTGGATAGGCATATATATATATATATATATATATATATATATACGCTGCGGGTTTGCTCAACCGACATCCATATATCTACGGGTACATATATGTATTTATATGTGGCTCGAAACCTAGGTGCTTTTTTTTGCAGCCTAGGTCATTATATTAACACACATGCCGACCTCTGTAGCGTACGAACATGTTTTATGAGTGCTCCGTTTCTTCGGCAAACGCATCCACTACATCTAGACATCTCTGGTCAGCACCGAGTTCCAGATTACTCATCCGCAAAAGCAACAATTCCTCGAGCAACGAATTTCACATTTTGTTCTTCTGGATACCTAGTGCAGCAGGTGGCATTACAAACAGCACAACGTGCGACAACGTCGTCTGAACGTCGTTGTGTGCAAACTTTGATTGCCGAAACGCACTATTTGCCAATCAGTTTGAAACGCCGCCACGCAAAACAGTTTGAACCGGCGCCACATACAACAATCCGAACTGCGAACACGTGCAACGATTCAAAACACCGGTACGTGCACCGCCTGCGCCAAATGTTGCAATGTGGCTTTTAATCTACAAAACAGCCAGTGCGTGTACAACTCACACACTATATAACTGAAGGACGGAAATATTCTTCACTGGGATCGAGTCTTGTACCCGATAGGTGACCCCACTCCGATGACTTTGCTAGCATACTTGAGAACGCATGGAGACCAACATCAGAGCTCAATAACTCAGCAAAGCAGTGGCTTACGTAGAAAAACTGGTAATTTTTGTAATATTTCTTTCGAAGGAGGTGTTAATGCGCCCCTGACAGTCTGTAAGGAATCAGCTTATCATCAAAAAAAGGAGAGATCCTCCTTTCCTTAATGAGTTTCAGTCCACGAGATCAGAATCGTGGCTAAACGCATACGGCCAAGGAAAGCTTGTGGTCCAGCAAGCTACGCATATTTAAAAAAATAACACGCGAAGGCATTCATATGCATGATGGATAAATTGTTCACCAGCGAAGATTCTCCTAAGCCTTGGAAGGACCACCGCACGTTTAATCCTTATATTCCTATAACTTTATCAGCTGTGCTGCCTTGCATACGGAGCTTTAGTTTGTCGCTCTTGTTCCTCCATTGGACGGTGACAAAGGCAGCGTTGTCCGTTCATTATGCCTCGCTTTTGCAGAAGTCTTTTTTCTTGGTATTGTTGTAGCTGCCGCTGCCTTCACTGTTGACGTGTTGTCATCCATCATCTTATCCGTTTCGAAGATAGTTATAGTATTGTTGTTGCAGCCGCTACCTCTAAAGTAATTGTGGAGGCGATGAAGAGGAAGGGCTTTTCCCTCTACCTCCGTCGAATGATTTCATTCTACCTGGATGACAGAGGTCTGGTTGCAGGGGGGCCGGAGTACGAGGTTACTGCCGGAGTCCCACAGGGCTCGATTCTAGGATCCGTGCTCTAGAACATAGCTTACGACGGGGTGCTCGAGATCCGAGGTCTCCCGTATGAGGTGGAGACGTTGGCTTACGCCGACGACCTTGCACTTATGGTAACGGCCAGGAGGGAAAGAGCCCTGGAGAGCGCCGCCAATGAAGCCTTGTTAACGGTGTACGAGTGGATGGAGTCCCATCACTTTAAACTGGCGCTTGACAAGACGGAGGCGATGTACCTAACAGGCAGAAAAAGGACGGCCGACATTAACCTTGTGATGGCGGGCCACCCGATAGAAATCGGAAGGTAAAGTACCTTGGGGCCATGCTAGTGGACTGACCAGATCGGCACACGTAAAATACTTAGCCGAAAAGGCCCAAAGGATCTCCCTGAACCTGGCGCGGATCATGCCTCGGGTCGGTGGGCTGGCTGAGGAGAAAAAAGGCTCTTGGTCTCGGTGGCAGAATCAACGGCGCTATACGCAGCCCCAGTCTGGGGGGACATGGCAATGCGGACGGCAGAAAATAGAGGGTCTCTAAGGTTAACCCAACGAACGCTGGCAATCAGGATAAGCGGGGCGTATTAAACAGTCTCGATTGAAGCCCTCCTGGTCCCAGCCAAGATGCTACCATGGGATTTCTTAGTGGCTTAACGAAGTAAAATGTATCTAGACGAAAACCTGGATCTCACCAGGGCCAGGAGTGTCACCATGTCGGCCTGGCATGAGGAATGGGCGCAGGTAAGACCTGGCGTGACCACAGGGAGCTGGTCCAAGGGTCTGATACCAGACCTCAGGGTATGGTATGGCCGCCGATACGGTGAGCTTTCCTACTGGACGTCTCAGGTTCTGACCGGACACGGCCAGCTCCAGAGCTACATGTCCCATCAAGGAGGTGGACGCCCATATGATGACTTCGGTGGAGGCATGGAGGGAGGCGACGAACTCGTTCGACGCCGTTTTGACACTTGAAACGGCCAACCCATCAAACCGATAGGTTTGAGCGGATCTCTCGGAAGAGTGGTCGAGACAAGAAGCCGAGTAATACCGAGCCGGGGGAGGTGGGGAGGAGTCCGTGTTTATTGGGTTTGCGAGTCTCACACTAATCACGCAGGCTGCTAGTGGCGCATGTGCATCATGCATTCCCGAAACCTCCCAGAAAAAGAAGCCTACCTCTGTCGCTACGACTGCTCTCCAGTAGCGCCGCCATGGGCCGATTTTGTCGATACATGACGACCTTCGCTTTATGTCATTCGTGCCTTCTTGCTGTTGCGCGGTTTCTGGTTTTGGCTTGTCTGTTTTCTTTGCGCTAACCTTTTCACTATGCATGGAGTTTAAACACCCCTTGATGGTCTCGGGGTGTGCGACCTGTTAAAGGAGAGCCGCTTCATCAACGGCGACCCCCTGTTGCAGCTTCATGTGTGATGTCCACACTTTCACTAAGTTTTATTTTTTGGCATGCAATTTCATTATCACATTTTGTTCATTCGAATTGAGTATATATATATAACCTTGTAACGTAATTCTCAGCTGCTCTCAGTACGTTATTCGAGACAAGCAGTGCAGTGATTTCGCTGAAATAGCCAGGCAGGCAAACGCATGATACCCTGTACACACTTGAGAGCACAGTAACACAGATGCACCCTGTGTACTCCTTGGGGAAGTTCGGAATCGAATAGGCCAGCTAATGATAGCCGAACTATATATCTGGTATAAAAAATGGCAATTGTCACATTATTTTCTTTCAAATGATACTGTACGGCGGCGTACTCATTTTTAAACAAACAATTTCGGTGACATTAGGTACACAAAGCGGTTCTTTACTAGCATAGACAAACAAGGTACGCACTTCATGTACAATATGAAACACCATTCAAACAAGCTAAAGTTTACCCGAGTCAGGTGTCCCCATACTATGTCAAGACCATACATCAGTCTTAGAGCATTCTTTTTATAGCATTATTTCAGCCACCTCAGGACAAGGAACAACTCTACCAAAATTAGCAATATAAAGAACTGCTGACTCCGGTAGGTGTTTCCTTGGAATCGCCTTGAGAAAGCTTCGCCATTAACAGGGTTGCAAAATAGTAGGTCAATCGTGCTACTTCCGTTATGACTTACATGCGTGTGGTCTTCGAGTGCGTTTGTACATCTTAGATCAAAGTATTTCATCAATTGGAGCAGCACTTGTCCATTATCGCTAGCGGCCGCACCATCAGCGCACCGCCGACGATGCTCGGCATAGACAAGTCGAAACCTTATAAACCAGAACTCACCGTGTCAGCGACTTCTTCGATTGTTCACTCTGTTACCAGCGCTGCCTTTCTGCGTACGAAGCTTTGTTTTGCCGCTCCTCCTCTGTTAAACGGTGACAAAGCTAGCGTTGCCCTCATTGTTTTTTCTCGCTTGTGCAGTAATCTCCGTTGGCGATGTTCTAGCTGCTTCTCTTGCCGTTGGTATGTGGTCATCCACTAGCTCATGTGTTTCGAAGATAGTGGCGGTGTTGTTGTTTCTGTCGCCACCACTACTGCTGCTGCTATTAGGCTCAGTTACTGTAGCACTGCGCTTAGCACCGGAGAGGCTGCCCTTAGCGTTCTCTTCAGCGGCACTGTCACGGGTCGGTTTTGTTGATATAAGTTGACCTTCGCCTTCCGTCAACCGTACGTTAGTGTTCGTCCGCGTTTTTCCTGTTCCGTCCGTTTCGTTCACGCTAACATTTTAATTTAGCCTGGAGTTTGGACATCTCGATTGTATGGTGGGTATGCCAGTTGTTGTAGAGGAGCGGCTTTATCATCACCGGCAACCTCTCGTGGGGGCTCCGTGTGCGATGTTTACAGTATTACTAAATTCCACTGTTGTACACATAGACGTTCCTTCATCAAGACCAAGTTGGATTTCTGTGATTCACAAGATCCGCACAACCCAAACTGTGTGCATTCGAGAGGCACAAGCCTTAGGCACCTCCCGCAAAACATAATTGAACACCCCTGGTTGCAAGTACCCAGCTGTTGTCTCGTAAAAGTTAAAAGAGAATGAAGACGTTAAACACGCTAATGCACTATCGGTACTCGCCGTCTTCCCGACAAGACTCAATAGCCTTTGGTGTTTAAGATCACACATGCTGGTGTCGCGGATTCCAATACTTCCAATCAATACTTTCTTAAATCTCCAAAAAATGTTCAGCCTTAAACACGGCTCATTTACCTACCCCCTTGCGTAGCTGCTAACAGGCAACATAGAGAGAGAACGAGAGATAGAGAGATAAGAAGACATGTGAGGAGGTGTGTTACATCATGTGGCTGTTGTTTTGATGAGCGACTGGTTAGCTGTTTGGCAGGAGCCATTGGCTACGTACCAATGACTCAAATGGATGATTCCGCACGCGCATGCACAGGCGCGTTCACACACTTACAGCGTCGTTATCTACATCTTAAATCCTTTCGGGGCTGACTCTCAGCCAAGATTTAACGTCCATGGGACTGCTTTGTTTATTGCTTTATAGACGGACCCCTCAAATACAAATGCGCAACGGTGGGGCTCGAACCCGCGCACCTATGTGTCTCCTCCGGTCGCGAGGCGCAGGCGCATGCCACCACGCCACCGGGCTCGACCGTTATCTACATCTACCTACATCTAAAAGTGTCAGAGACCAGACCTCCACACGAGCATGGATAGTAGCTGCGTCGGGACACCTCTGCGTAGTGTCGTCTCTTGTTGACAGTGATGACACAGTGTGGTGACTACCGCCTCGACTACTACCCCCCCTTCCACTACACGTGCTTTCCCATCATAATCACTATCTGCATAGACGCCGGCCGCCACTCGCTAGGGCGGAAAAGCTGGGCTGTGCCATAGCAAATGCAAACAAAGTGTGTTAGGAGCCTGTGTTAGGAACTTTGTTATATGTTGCCTGTTTACTTTCGTCGCCAGTCGTCGTCCGTCATACAGACATACCTAGATCCCACTTTTGACTTCACAGGTCTTCGCTGATTCTCTTTCATAGCCGCTGCCAGCGAGATTCCTTTTCTCTATTCAGTTACTTGTTGTTGTTGTTGTTAGTTGCGCTTTTGCTATTAGCTTCGCTTGTGCCTATTCCTTTGGGGTTGTGACTCATGTCGTTCTGGCACTCTATACCCAAAGATAAAAATTGGCTTTTCACAAGTTAACTATATATACAGAGTTCAACACATTAACAACTTAAACTTATCCTTTAAAAAATCAATTTGATTCTAGAGAATCACATAGTCTTCAGTACGTCAAAACCGGTAATGAGAAGGCCATATCTTCTGTTTAAATGACAATTTGGCCTTGTCGATATTTCGACAAAGACGACACTCGTGTTTTACCACACCCCATAAAGGGCATCAAGACAAATCTTCAATATTAGCAATATTGTATTAGCTTCTATATACTCTACTATCTCTATTAGCTTAGAGGCATAGTGGTTTGGCATTATGCTACATAAGCATATGAAATGGTACAGTCAAGTGAGGTCAGATGTCAGGATCTGCTACGTCGTGGTAGACTTATTCGCGCGTTTAAAAAGAGCCAAGGCTTTGCGGGATCTTCTAGTACGTGTCTACAACGCGCTTATGGAGCCAATTCTAACCTACATAATTATTCTATGAGGAGGCACGTATTACGTAAACAACAACCCTAGATAAGCTCAGAGTCGTTCAGAATTACGCGATTAGAGCCATAATTGGCCATTTTTGACGCACAGGTGTCACTTCGTGTTACTACACCAGGGTCGGGCTTCTCAAGCTTGATCAGCTAGAATTAAAATTGATCAGCTGACACGTTTGAAGTAAGCGGTGCTAGCCTATAAGGTGCAAAACAAGGGAATTCCTTTAGATTGTGTTTTCGTCAATGCCTTTTGACTTCGCTTTTTTGACTCTGCCTCTTGAATTACTTAAACATTGTTTATTTTTGCATATACTACTCGTACTTATGTATATTTTAAACGACGCGTGACAGATTGCCAACTTCTTGGGCCTGTCAATATAACCTGATTGATTGTTGACTGTCTGTTGTGCAGAATACGACCTGCTCCCTTCCGAGTTTACTAGCACTACAACCATGACGACCGCAATTGCCTCAATCACCCGATGATGCTTTTTGATACGCCACAAGAGTGAGTGTCAACCCCTTAGCCCACAGACCCACAGACCTTGCGGCAGCAGGCACGAGAGAACCTCGAAGAAATTATTTTGCGTTCCTTTGCGTCACACCTGTGCGGACGACATTAGCGGTCAACACGAAGTACACGCGCAACTATTACCTCAACTACTACTCGACTACCTCTACTATGCTTGAACACCTTGCTGCTCTATATAGCAGCCGGGACCGACCGACCCACCGACCAACCGGAACAGTGTACGAATGTATACGACAGACGCCAGCCAACGTCCGTATACATATACATATGTATGCAAAACAGTTGCTTCGTCTGTCGGGGACAGGATTGAGTGGGCGACGACGGCGGCCGCTGTGCTGGCGACGATGTGGTGACGCGATCATCACCAGCAGCCGTACAGCAGCGGCTAAGGCAGTTGTTGTGCAGTTGGTTCTAGGCGCGTCGCGATTGCTACGCCCGGTGCTACAGCACCATCATCGTGTGTGGGGTGTATACGCAGAGGTCTCTGACTAAGACTGCTGAATCTCTGAGTCGCCGCTCGAGACTACGCTCGAAGCGGAGGTACGCACTCATGGAGAAATGAGGCAAAAGTTGCTCCTTCTGCTGCTAGCTGCTATTGCTGTTGTTGTTGTTGTTTTTGTTGTTGTTGTGGAGTTGCAAAAATGCAACGCTAACAATAACAGCCAGCAGCGAAGAGAGCAAAAGCAGCAACGACAACAACAAAAACGAAAACAACAAGAATAAGAAGCGGTAATAGTAGTGTTAGAGAAGTTGATTCGATCGTTCCTTTCTGGCGCGCTAAACCTTGCCAACCTCCACTCACCCTTGACACTGCGTTGCACGCTGCGATGGCTTTGGGCACATACACTGTGCGTGTAGTATGCGCCTAACCAGTCTACATTCTAGGAGTATATATATATATATATATATATATATATATATGGCAGCGATGGTTATTAGAAGCTTGGCCGCCTGTCGAAGACGACTAAGTAATGAAAAGATAAAGCAGCTCGTATGATTTGTTCTCTTCGATTGTCGCCGGGGCCCGGCGCTGTCTCCGGCACAACGATCTGATGTAAGGCTTCACGTCAAGTAAAAAGGAACTAACCATGAAGCCGCCAGAACTCTATGAAGCCGCTCTTGAACAAGCTCTAACCGCCTCATGTTTCCGACGTAATTAAATGATGCTGACTCTAAGGACTACCTCCACCTACGGGCCATGTTGGTGAAGGGTCTCGTTCCCTCTCATGCCCCCGCTATATAAAAACCAACCCTCTGGATGGTCAACTTAAACGGCATCTTGTAACGGCAGCTGCGCCACTTTGTGTATAATAAACGAGAGCCTCTAGATAGAAAATACTATATATATATATATATATATATATATATATATATATATATATATAATTAATTTTATACAGAAATTACCTGACATGTCATTATTATTGCCTGAGATATTTCTAATTTATACAGGTACTAATGTGTCACTGCATTACTTTTGTGCGCACGTCAGAGAACAATCACTCATCCACTGAGCGCACCCTTGCGTCAGCTCAATTATGACATCATGATTGTTAACTCAAAAATCCTAATTTTCTTCGTTAGAATTTACCTAAAGCTAATACTGTACACGGTCGGCCACGCTGAATATGTTAGAGCACCAAACCTACAATGCGGTCTAAGCGGCTTCCCATTTTCCGATTATTCTCAATATTATTTCTGTTTACGGTTTTCTATATGACTTTGTGTTAACCTACGAATCTTTTGGGCTAGCAAATGCACCACGCTACTGGGCTTGACGTGTTAACCTAAATACGTGCACTACCTAGACTCATATCTATACTATGGAAGCAAATACAGGGGCTAAATCAAACCAAATTTGTCTGTCAGTAGGTTTCGTGATACTGAATCGCGATGAAACTGATAACCAGGGAGGTTGCTGTTGCTTCACAGATACGTCACATTACCTGTAAAGTTTGGCAGCAACTTTTTCTGTAAGTGCTTCGCAAAAAGGAAAATATTTTTCACGTGCTTTAGAGGTCACGAAGGTTTCATAAAAACCGTTTCTCCAATCCGTTTATCCAGCCTGCACAGAACGGTTTACAGGCGGTAGAATCGCCGACAATACTATCGACACCGCAAGGCGAAAGAATCAAAGCGAACTGATCGGATCTCCTGCCAGACCTGAGCAGTTTACTTTAGAACATGTAACCTTACAGAGGAAGTTAGAAGTTATATTTTTACGGCACGACACGCTATCAATTCTATATTATGCCTAAAGTAAAATAAATCTTGACCAATAACTCTGTGCTGATTATCGTAGAACTCCTGCAAGGAAGATTACCTAGTCTTGGACTACAGATCAATAAAGTTGTTTAGCACGTGTGCAGGGTAGCCGTCGAGAATCAAAAGGTCTCTGCCAAACAGACCAGAAGAAATATAGTGCGCCACTTGACCTTGCACATATATGCTTTGGCAGGCTTTCGCAAATAGTGGTACGCGTCATCTTTTAATACGATGGCCATGAGGCCTTCTAACTGGAGGCGCTCATATACTAGACGATACACGAATATTATTCTGGAAAGCAACAGACAACAACTCTAAAAGTACAGTGATGAGCAATTCACTTCACGTGACATTCTAATCAGCGAAATCAAGTGTAAGCGTGACCGGTTCTTTCCAGCGCAACCCTGACTCTCATGCTTTTATGATATATATATATATATATATATATATATATATATATATATATATATATATATATATATAAATATATGCTCTCATGAGATATACCAAATTTGATTAAATTCAAACACGGGCAGAGTTGTGTTCACAGGTTGCTGAGTAATGTGTATGTCTGTGCGGAAGAGCGCGGGGACGCGTGCCGGCCTAGGAAAATACAGCAATTCTAATTAAAAATCGGCCTCGTGTTTACTGAAAGGATTTGTCCGTGTCCTTCTCCATAGATACACCTGCTTTAGGTCGTGTGTGCTGTCTAGGCCCTGGTGAGCTCGCGAGATAACGGACGCACGGCTTTGCGTACGGGATTATATCCGGCTGAGTCGTTACAAATATTTTGCTGTCGACAGAATAAACACCTTGCAAGTCTGCTAGATCATTATAATGTGTCTTCGTTATTTAGTCATATATATATATATATATATATATATATATATATATATATAGAGAGAGAGAGAGAGAGAGAGAGCAAGAGCACTTTAGTGTAATGAACATTGTCGTGAGTAACACAACGCAATGTCTACATAAATGTATGCGGTCCCCAAGACTATCTGTACATATACTATGTTACCATAAGCGTTTTATAGCGATACCAGTAATGCAAAATAAATATCATTTTGTAAAATGCGCTCGACAACAGTTCAGCGTATCATGTTGGCTAGTCTGTAAATATAGCTTATTATTCTGGGCGAGATTTCACGAGGGTGGGCGAGCAAAATGTTTTGTTGCAGTTATTTTTTTCTATGTGTTATCACAACTTAGGACTGTGTACTATATTTTACCACATTGGGTTAGCGTGCGCAATTTATATATATATATATATATATATATATATACTGTTATAGCATACACAGTTAGAACTAGCAAATAATTAAAACCTTAGACGCACATACTCTTCGCTACTTGGAGCTGATAATGACAGTAATAATTTTCTACTTACAAACTCGGTTCAATGCGTGATTATCTGTTAGCATTGTTAGTGCTGAGCAAACGAATTTAAGTAAACTTCAGAACTGCCTCTATTTGTGTATTGGTAGTGTGATTCTTTCCGGCGAGAATACCCGAGGGAGTAATCAGACAGTATACGAGGGCAATCTGTTTGAAGGAAGGCTTCGACGATCTCGAACCCAGCCCCCCCCCCCCCCTCCTCGTACTGTATCCCCTCGCTCTGACTGTTACCTCTGTGCCGGTTAGTAGTTAGTTTGTCGGTTAGTATGCTCAGCGGTGCATGACATGTCGTCCGGATCGAACGATTCTACGTGCTGCTACTGCCGTCGACCGCAATGCCTGTTGTGGTGGCAGTCAACGTAGACTGTGTCAAACGCAGCTTCGTCGCAGCCTAACTCTTCGTCAATCTCGCTCTTCTTTGCCCGCAAGTTCTTCTCGACATCGACTCATCTGAAGTTCAACGGGATTGGAGTAGCTGGCGAGACAGGTGGGCTCCCAATAAAGCCCCCAGCCTCCCGCTCCCGTGCCCCCGCTCTCGTTCAATGTAAGCAGCCGAGCCCAAGCGATGTGCAAACAAACGGTCCTCATTATCTAGATACGTCGTCATCAACTTGATCTGTTTGGCGCGGCCAGCATACGCCGTTGTCAACAACGTTGCCACGCTGTCAGCTTTGACGTGAACTCGCTGCAAATACAACCGACTAGCGGCTACGGAAACTGCTAATTTCAGAGCTCAATTGCTTCTGGACGTGGGCTTGACGGATGTGTACGCCTTCTGTGTCGGGTCGATGGGAGCACGGGCTGGTATCTGCAACCATGCGAGCAAATCGGATGGCATGACCCCCCTGCGAGGTGATCCGCCTGCCGAATCACCGTTTGTTGATCTACTGGAAGCCTCTCTTTTCGACGAAAAGCCTAGCCTAACCTCGCCTCGCCTTGCAAGCAGCAATTACTAAAGGTACGAGAACCACGATCAATAGTAGTATGCGGCAACAGCAACGAATGTGACGATTGCTACCAAGGGAACAGTTGACGTCGGATGCTATTAGCTGGACTGCCTGCCCATCTACTCGCAAAGGCAATAACGTGCGCAAGCTGGTTGTTGCTGTTGTTGTTGTTGTTGTTGTTGTTGTTCTTGTTGTCGTTGTTGTTGTTGTTGTTGCTGTTGTTGCTGTTGTTTTTGCTGTTGTTGCTGTTGTTGTTGCTGTTGTTGTTGTTGCTGTTGTTGTTGTTGTTGTGGTCGGCGTTCTTGTTATTGCTTTTGTTGGTATGAAGTGTGAGCTCAAGATCAAAACGAATTTTAACATACAGCCTTACGCTGTAACGACAGAATTGTGTGAGCCGCCCTGCTGCATGCGTACACATTGCGATAGTTCCCGTCGTTATGTATGTATTGCGATTATGACTATACTATTGTGTCAAAGAGTAGAGTACAGTTGGGTGATTCCCTGGACTTGCCCCTTTTTTGCGTATGCTAAGGGACCTTGCATCGACCTCCTACGATGAATATATAGTAATGCGAATGGACTTCGAACATTTAAGCGTTCTATTTCTACATTAGGGCAAATGCCAGGTCTTTGTCAGATTACCCGAGTTCTTCAGATATTCCCGTCAGACCTTGTACCGGGTTGCAAGGTGGCATTGCAAAAGGGTTGAATCTACTTTATCGTATGAAATGTGGCTTCTCTCGTTCCAGACGATCTGGGAAGGGCGCTGACTAACTGGAAGGAAAAGTTCGAGTTTGCCATCAATTGCTGATCCCTATTAGGTGCTTATCATGAATTATCTTACCAACTCTTGTTTCTCAGCAACTCGTTTCGCCCACTTACTAAGAGGAGCGAATCTCCTCAATATGCAAGACGATCTAAACCTCTTCAATGTGCTGCTTCGCAGGCCTGTTAAGCTCCTCCTCCACATCCACCTCACATCCGGGCCCCGCGGTGTTCTTCGATTGCGCAAACGACGAAAAATATAAGGACTTTCTCGATGACGCATGGACAATGGGCCCAGTGGCCGCGGTTTCTATCAAACAGTCGCTACATCTTTGCTGCCGGTTATTGTTGCATTCTCAGCCAGCGCGCCCCTTAGCCGCCATGCGCCCGACGGCCCCGGACAGAGCTGAACCGAGGGCTATTTTTGATTCCATGCACCAGCACTGCGGCCACTGAGTAGAACAGGCGCAATTAGTTCATCACTTTTTTATCGATGAACATCGATGAATGCACACAACGAAAAAGCAATAAAAGTGTTTCCAGAAAAGAAAATACAGTTTAGGAAGGAAAACCACGATGATGATGATGATGATAATAAACAAAAATAGAGAAGACCTAACGAAGGCCCTACAGAGGAGAACGACGAACGAATAAAGCTCTGATCCGACTGATCGGACTGCCATTTGCGCGGCGATGACGGCCTGTGTGACTCATGCTAAGTTGAGTTCGGTTTCGATCTCTCTCTAGATGTCTGTTTGCAGCCATCCGCCTATCGTTCGGCCAATAACGAGAGCTGCGCAACTTTCAACGGAAGCGCAAGCGGAGATGCGCGAACGATCGGTCTGCGTACCTTCTTCGTAATCCGCGAGTAAGAGATGATGACCGGCCTGGGGTGCCCCTTCCTCTCCCTTGCACCGAGCACATCGCTGGTGCTCGCTCCAGCAATACTGCTGCTTTATAACTCTAATTGGGATCACGCCATCCGTCGACAACCTGATAGCGGAGAGTTCGAGCGCTGCCCTGCACACACGCATATATATATATATATATATATATATATATATATATATATATATATATATTGCTGTTGTTGCCACGCAAATTTGTAAATATGTACAATATGCATTACATTACAAAGGTCGGTTTGCTTGAATTTAAGCTTTCTGTTGGCATGAACGACCTAATAAGATAGGCTTTACACCATTTATAATCACATTTGAATCGCTGGCTCCATCGCTTCATCATAGTAAAGATTCTGGGTAGTAAGTGTATATTTGGCCACGGACGAATTAGCCTTTTACGCTAGATTCAAATAGAGTAAGTATACTTGTAGATTGTGATACGCACCTGACAGTCGACTACTAGGTAGTGCATATTCAGAGCGCATAGCCTGGCTGAGTTCGGCAGCGGTCATGGTTTTGCCTGAACCGATGTTGTGAACATTGACTAGCGCATAAAGCCTTGCCAGAACCGCCCAAACGGAACTTGCAGTTCTCGGCTGGGTGGCGGCCGAGGACCTTGTGGTTTTTCACAAGCGCGCGCCTACCTTCTACAGGGCCGCGTGTGCCTCGTGCATTGACCTGACTATCACGCCGGGCGTAGGCTCAAAAGATTTTAAACTGAAGGGCACTACAGAAAGTGAAGTGTCTTAGAGAATACTCCATCATCGAATTTTATGTGACTACAGCTACGACGGCAAATCATAAGCCAAGAGTCCAACACCTCCGAAGATCTTCAGAGCCGTTACAGGACCACTGCTCTCGCCGACTATAAGGAAAGTCGTGTAGAGGTTCCTAGAGACGGCGTGCGGGGCATCCCTGGACCATAGCACACCACCGAAACGCCGCAGCTCAACAAAACACAAGTGGATCCCCGCGCTCAAACAACTAAGACAAAAATGTCTACATAGAACTTGACGTCTGTTAAAATTGTAATTTCTATACTACAAAAAACAAGGGCTAACTTTCCAAGACGCTCACTGCCTATAGCTCCTGGGAAAAACGCCTGCTAAGAGTAGTTGACTGCCTCCCTCCCTAATATGATAAGCTAGTTTCCCTGTCGCCATGACCGTGTGTGCATTTTTTGTTAGCTTTTATTCTTCAGTTAGTGTTTTTCAGTGTTTTTAGTGACAGTTAGTCATCTAAAAATAAAAAAATAGATCCGTTTATTCGCATTGCGATGGAATATATATTTCTGAAATTGCATTAAGAGTTCTATAGAACTACCTGGTCTATGTATATGTATACATTTCACATCTACCCAAATCGGATGATATACATATATACAGGTAGTTCAATAAGTTCTTAGAATGAAAACCAAGAATTTTCCAAATCATGTTTTTAAATTTATATTATTCGATATACTCCCCGAGATGCTCAATACACTTTTCTCACCAAGATTTCAGAGCTTTTATACCTCTTAAGTAGAATTCCGCGTCTTTAGACTGAAAATAGGCATTGACAGCAGCCTTAACCTCTTCAATGCTGGAAAAACGCTTTCCACCGAGACTATTCTTCAAATGTTCGAAGAGGAAATAATCAGAGGGGGCCAGGTCTGGAGAATAGGAAGGTTGTTCAATAAGTTCGAACCTCAGTTGGGCCAGTTTTGCCAATGCTTGCCGGGACTTGTGTGCAGGAGCATTGTCCTGGTGAAACAGGACAACTTTCTTCCGCAAAGCGGGCCGTTTCACGATGAGTTCTTGCTAAAGGCAGTCCAACAGTCTTGCATAATATTCTCCTGTGATCGTTTTACCGCTCTCAAGGTTGTCGACCAGCATTATTCTACGTTGGTCTTAAAAAACTGTAGCCATCACCTTGCCGGTCAATGCCGTTGTCCGCACCCTCTTCGGAGGTCCTTCATCAGGTGCACACCATTGGCAAGATGCTTCTTGGGTCTCGGGAGTGTAGTGATGGACCCAGCTTTCATCGACGGTCATGAATCTGCGCCAAAAATCCGACGGATTGTTCGACATCTTGGCCAAATTTCGCTGTGAAGCGAAAACAGGCGCGTTTTTTTTGGCCTTGGTTGAGCAAATGCGGCAGCCATTTTTCTCTGAGCTCTTTCATCTTCAAGTTTTCGTATAGGATAAAATGCACACTACCTAAATTAATTCCTAATGCCTCCGCTATCTCCTTAATGTTCATTCGCTTTTCTGTGCCAACGATGTTTCGCACTTTCTCTATGTTTTCCTCATCAGTTGCCGTTTTTTGGCCTCCTGGACGTAGTTCATTCTCGGTGCTCCTGCGACCTCTTTTTAACACATTAATCCAGTTGGAAACAGTGGCAAAACATGGCGCAGAGTCACCGTACGTCTCGTCCAACCCAATTTTTACTTGGGTCGCATTCCAACCTTTGAAATAAAAATGCTTGATAACCACTCGAAACTATTTTTTCTTCATTTTTAAAAATCACGCCGATACGTTGCACGGGAAAAGCTATCAAACGAAATCGCAACGGCCAATCACCATAATATTTTGAGTGCTAGCAGTCGAAAAGTTGCAGTTCCTAATAGCGGTGGAAGCGCGCCAAAATTCGAATTCTAAAAAGCTCATTCTAAGAACTTATTGAACTACCTGTATACAGGGTCATTCAGGGGGTATTGTACTTCTTTCGAGGTTTGATAGAACTCGGCAAGAAAATAAGTTTTCCCTATAGAGGGAAGACGCGGAAACGTCTTCTTTAGAAGAGAGAGTGAAGTTTATAAAAGTAGTTTTTCTGCCTTTTTGTCCTTTATAGTTGTGCGAAATCTACGTTTGCGGGAGAACTATGAAGGAACCGATTACACCGGCGTGTTCGGAGAAAAATTCTGCACAACGGAAGACACTTCACCGGCTTGCGTAGCAAAAAGCGAATACCCAAATTAAGGAAAGTCATGAAAAGTCGATATTTCACGTTAACGCTTTTCATGAAAAATCGTAAAATTTTTCCATTGCGACCAAAAATGTACGTCCAATAGACCACTCTCACGCAATAGCAAATTTAATGCCCATCATTTTCCACCAAGGTGATGGTGCTGCGTTACGTAGTTGTCAAGTAACTAAGCGTTTTCGATAGTCATAGTGTTATGTTTTACGTGCAAGTTTTCACGTCCAGAACCGTAAAAATTTGCCAATACGTTTCCGCCCCCTCCTTTTACTAAGAAGAATTATTCTCTTGCTGAGTTCTACCAAACCTCAAAATATGTACCTAACTTTCTCATACGCCCTATGGAAATATGCATGCCTTTGCTTTCGATATGGCTATCGAAAAAGCTTAGTGACTTGACAACTACGTAACACAGCATCATCACTTTGGTACGAAAGTTGCGGGCATTAAATTTGCCATTGCGTGAGAGTGGTCTTTTAGACATACAGTTTTGGTCGTAATGGAAAAATTTACGATTTTTTACGAAAAGGCGTTAACGTAAGACATAACAAAATATCGACTTTTTATGATTTTTCTCAACCTGGGTATTGGCTTTTTGCTACGCAAGCTAGTGAAGTGTCTTCCGTTGTGCAAAATTTTCCTCCGAACACGCCGGTGTAATCGGTTCCTTCATGCGTTGACTGATTCGCACAACTATGTAGGAGAAAAAAAGGCAGAATAACGACTTTTATAAATTTCATCCTCACTCTTAAACAAGACGTTTCCGCGTCCTCCCTCCAGAGGGAAAAATTATTTTCTTGCCGAGTTCCATCAAACCTCGAAAGAAGTACAATACTCCCTGAATGACCCTGTATATATATATATATATATATATATATATATATATATATATATATATATATATATATATATCTGCTTATTTATTCAGACCAGCACAAAGTGAAAATTAACTTTGTTTATTTGTATACATACATACGCATGTATCGGCGGTGGCTTAGGCGGCTAACGCACTATTCGAAACGGGGTGTTACTATCGTATATGAGCCCCTATAAAAAAAACTTGACGAAACAACGACAAATTTTACACTGGCCTCTGTGCGTCTGTCAAACTGCCCAAGGGGTGATCACGAGAACGATGGAGACTTAAAGCTCCTAAATAGATTAGTGATTAAGGTTGATCTGATTCAGCTGTTCGGTACTGCAGATTATTAGTTATACTTGTAAAAACATTCTATATTAAAGACCCTAACTGGAGCAGGAGCTCGCGCTGCTTTGGCATGATCATGGGGGGGGGGCTTCATTTATGACGTATCAAAGCTACGTGGTGAAACCACTACTATTCAGGCACACCAAATAGGCTGCGGGACAGCGGATGAACGCGAATAATAATATTAATAATAATAATAATAAGTATGCTGTAGCACACCATACATGGCCTAGTTACTTCTGCCGCTACGGCCGCCTCTATAGCGAGGTGAGGAGACTTCGTGCGACTTGCAAAGGGCAAAAGTTGCGTACCTTCGTTTTCGTTTCGTCGTTGTCGTCGTCGTCAGCTCCTCGACGGCCCAAATCGTCAGGTCGGTCCGGTTGGCGAGGCGTTGAAAACTTTTTACTCTCCCCCCACGCCCCCCCCCCCCCCCTGCCGGCTACTACTGGCGTCTAAGGAATTTTTCCAATTCCTCACAACCGCCTCTATCCGCCGCAGTGAGGTTCATGCCTCATTCGTAGTCGTAGTAGTAGTAGAGTAGTGGTGGTAGTAATAGTTACTCGAACTTTTTCCCTGAGAGCCAGTCACACCATTGCTTCCTCGGCACGCCTGCCGGCTAGCTCTCCGACTGCGCTGTTCTCGGTGTGTGCCATATCCCGCCTAGAATGTTTTCCTTTTTCTTTTCATATTCGTGTGTCAGTCGTCTGCCTTCATATCTCGCCTGACTGTTTCACTTACTGCGTGTACAACGCGTCGAGGTAAAAATCGCAGGCAAACATTACATCCGATAATATACAGTTACATCCATCCACGCAGGGCTACGGCGCGGCGTCAATATGCAAATACATCAAGGGCTTTCGTTTCCTGTATCAAAAAAAGCCGGCAGAGATATGCAGTGATTGCAAAGTGTGCTTTGCAAGGCTTGTAGAAGTCAACAAGAACGAAACGGTCACCCTTAGTGCAATGGAGATATGCTCGCTCACTTACAATCTAGAAACGCCGATTCAATCCACACGGTGGTTTTCACCGTGTAGAAGATCTAAACGTTTTCTTTAATCATCAGACGCCGCAGAGCTTGATGACAAATACTCAATTCCTAGCGTAAAGGTGTACTTAGGCCTTCCTGCAATGACGCTGTTATGTGACTTGTCGAGTCCGGTCGCCGTCATTAGGTCATCGAGAGATTGCACAGGCTTTGGTTGATCTGCATTGGTAAACGTCTGTCAAGCGAAACTTATAGAGCATAACCTATAAACGCGTAGATAATATTTGCCCATTTGAAACTTCTTAACAGCTCTCTCAAACTAAGAAAACCTAAAAGCAAGGGTTGTGTTGGGCTTGAGCTGATTATTAGCCTGTTAAGGCCTCAGCAGACGTTCCCCTAGTTTATTGTACATTGCCCGTTATGCAGAAACTGCTTATTGACCGAACATTTTAGCTGTCATGCAAAATGTTTTAAGCCGGGATACTATACGTATGTATTCGAGTGCTGATAGTGATTTGCGACAATTCCTATAAATAAAAATTCCAATAAATACGCTAATTGTTTCATTTGTTTTTACCAAGAATGATCGTTTACTAAGATAAAAATCACTAATGATCGCTGCTGTCGCCAAAATACGACTTTGTAGTGCGCTAACTCCATTAGTAAGTAAGGATTGATAAGTCTATGTTACTTAGCTTTATTAATAAATAGTTGAAGTATAATATGAAAAACACACGTTCACATATCTGTAGATTAATCATGATTTCAAAAGTCGAGTCAACGGAACTGCTTTTTCGCATCGTTGGAGGCGATATAAATCACACTGTAGCCGCAAAGTTTGCACACGCACACCTTAGAGCTTGCATGAAACTTCATTCGAAGACCAAACTTCATGCCTTAAAGTGAAGGTTAGCTCGTTTTTCCCAGGTTCTCCCACAAAAGCATTTCAGTTTTATCTATTTTCGATTCGATATTATCCTGAGTTTTTGTAGACACGTTCGGTACAGCACAACATATTAGCATCGTTCTTAGCATCGCCAAAATATAGCTTTAGCTTTCTTTAATCCAACTATTATTAAGGTTCTGAAGGATTTTGGCGCGTTTGTAGGACGTCCAGTTAGTTGAATTCACTTACTTCAAATTATAGGCCTGCATAGTTTTCATATATTCAAGTGCTAATAGAAGAAATGCTATTTATTTCATATACTTTACAGAAATCAGTTTTGATATTATGATGATTATTATTTTTATTTATATATACGATTTATATATAAAATGTGTTGCAAAAAATTAGCAACTCATGCTTTTTGGTGGTAATTTCGGCCAGATTCATTTGAATGGCTTGTAATTTTAAGGGCATGATGTACACGACGTTTCTTAGCAGGACTGTATGATTTATTTGATACTACATATTTTATTCTAGAAACGGGTTTTTCATCCCTTTTTCTGAATCAAATCGTAAACTTGGTCTTTCACGGAGTTAATGAGCTGTTGCAAGTACAAAAGTGGAATATCAGTTCATGCTTGCCGGACAGCTTCTTTGAGGTTCTACAATTTATCATATTGTCGACCATTTACCAAATGTCCCCAAATGTTCCCAAATATTATCGATGGGATTCAGGTCTGGATTCAATGCCGGCCAGTCAAAACCTGCACATTTGGTTCACTCCAGGGTGTAAAAACCTGCTGATGGTGCACTTATGCTATCCTAATCTGGTTGCTATAGCAGTTACTGTATGACCGAGTTCAGCATATGCCTCAATTCTTGTATTTTCGGTATCCGAGAGATCCTTTGTACGACCAATGGTTTAAACATACGCGTCGTTAGTTCGTAACAACGACTGAGCTGTAGAATATTTTTAGCTATATTATTCCTGGCAATTGATACCCGGGATCGTATATAAGCTGTAGTATCGACTATCCTTTACAAACAAGAGCTGTGTTGTTAGCATGTTATTGTTGCTGATATTTTGCAACACTATTTTATAACACTTTTTTTATTTTTTGTATGAATTGATTGTGAGATGCGAAATTAACACCATATTCGTGGTGCGTCATGTATATCATGCCCTGAAAATTTCAAGGCACTCAAATTAATCAAGCCGAAATGATCACCTTCACCGTTTAAAAAACATGTTTTCACAGAAACTTCAATGTGTGAAAATAGCTAATTAAATCAATGTATCACAGTAATCATGTACTCTATTTTCACGATTGAAACAAGAAGGTACACGACGTGAAACGGTATTGGAAGTACATTCATATATATATATATATATATATATATATATATATATATATATATGTATATATATATTACTGAGCAATGTAGCTTAGTGGCAAAAGTCTTTGCCTTGCAATCGGGAGGCCAGGGTTCGAGACCCAGACCGGTCACTCCTAAATTGGTTTTCATGATTCCCAATTTAGACAAGGTGCATGCTGGAGTGGACTAAGAATCTATCATGATAGAAAAATGACGGGGAGCAATGATGTCTTAATAAAAAGAAATGGTGCATTATTATCCATCCCCTTCTAAAGTATATATTTATATATAGAAAATATTGTGATGATTTATAAATCATTCACAATTTGCACACCCAAGTAGTGCTCGTCTAAATATATATATATATATATATATATATATATATATATATATAAATATACATGAATTGATGAATAAATTAGAATTAAAGTCTGATTTCTATATATTTATATATATATATATATATATATATATATAAATCTACGTCCTCTCGTTTCTTAAAGTGCGTTCAACCTCCGAAAAGGTGGGAACTATCATCACCACTAACCGCATTTTCTAGCAGCCTGTGTTGCCTTTCAAAACGCCTGCTGAAGCCCAGTTAGTGATACAACCACGTCTACAACAATTTCCATCGGAACTACTTTCGTTTTACTTCGCTGTACTTCGACTGCTACCGCCGCTCGCACTCACCGTTACTACTTGTTCAAAGACGGCCGCCCAGCCAGCCCTTCCCAGGCAAGTAGTCACACATCCGCGCACCCACCTCTGTGTGAGGCGACAAGCCAACGTATGGAGCCTGCCTGCCCTACCCCAGACAGGTAGACAGACGACCCATGCAGGCAAGGGAGAGACAGATCTCTATCTCGCTCTCTCTCTCTTTCTATCTCTCTCTCTCTTACTATATTTTTAACTCCCTCTCTCTCTCGCTTGTTCTTCGTTTGCACCCTATGGACGCGATACTAGGCAACACAACTTACGATGAAGCACGCAACCACGCAGTGCGGTTCCGCGTGGCGAAACGAGGCAAGACAAGATGCAGTAGTCGTCGTAGTAGTAGCAGCAGCAGTAGTAGTAGTAGTAATCCTGTCGTGCGCTTTGATCGGTGCCGGCAATGTTAGTTTACCTCCCTCCACCTTCTAAGGTGAGTACGTTGGCTCCGGCCTGAAGTCAGACACAGACACCGGCTCCCCCACCCAGCAGAACGCATTCTGGGAGAGACGCTCACACACGCACACAGTCATGCCCTTAGTTGCCCCACACCCCCGACCACTCAAGCCCTCCCAACACCGACACACACACACACGCACCCCTCCCAGCCAAACCCAAATCCCCACACCCCACCAGACAGACACACGAGCGTACACCCACCCATACAAATACGACCGTTCGCTGCAGGCCTGCTACCGTTCTTCTCGTGCACGCGTACGTGCTACGTGCACGGACGGAGTCGGGGTTGTCGTAGTGGCGTTTGTAGTGGTGGTGGTGGCGGCGGTGGTGGTGGTAGTGGTAGTAGTAATTCCAGTAGCAGCAGTCCCAAAATGGGCGAACCCCTACGGTACCCCGCATATACCACTATAAATATGTTATCACCTTCCGGTGCTAGCAAAAGTAGAACGAAAACGGGAAATGAGGACGGAGCGAGGGTGAACGGGAAAGCCGCTATGGCGGCTACGCTATGGCCGGGACAACGCACGCTTCCTTGAATAACTCCCAAGCGCATCACTGAGATCCTCTAAGGTTGTAGTGGTCCTGGTAGGCGGGGTCCCGCTCCGGCAGGACCTCACCTGGTCCTCCCCACCAATCCGACCTGGTACGACGACAACAACAACAAAAACAACAACAATACAGTAGCAGCAACAAAAACAACAGCAACAGCGCTGGCAGCTGGCTACAACAACATCAACGATAACGACAACAACAACGACAGCAACAACAACGACAGCAACAACAACAACGACAGCAACAACAACAACAACAACAACAGCAACGACAGCAACAACGTATTGCGGTAACACGCCCAAAGCCTTGGTAATAAGCCCAAAGCAGCCTACTTGGTCGTCCGCTGGCACCGCCTCGCGGATGAAGCCCTAAACTGAGCGGTTGACGTATTTGGGAGGATACGATTCTTTATTTGCCTAGGTTTCTATCGGTTACGCACCCAACCAGCGGTAGTACTGCGAGTTAGGTGTTGGTTATTGTGAGCAGCGGTAGAAGCAACAGCCTATTGCGCCTACGATCGCCGCTATCTACAATAGACTCCATTGGCGGTTATGACTTCAAAGAAAACATGCGCTAGTGCTTTTGCGGTAGCCGTTATGTTCAGCACTATTTAAACGGTAGCGCGGCTCCGTTTAAACTCATTCAACAAATAGAAGAAGACAGGAAAACTAGAAGTAGAGTAACTGGATGTTGGACGTTACAAAGTCATCGTTGTGGACGGGCTCGTGTGGGCTAGGTCAATGCTATCAGGTAACAATACCACGGCGGACAGTCATCGGCAGGTAAACTGCGCGCTTTTAACCACAGGAAGGAAGTACCTAACCAGCAGCTCTCTAAGTTTGCTGTGTGTGTGCGTAGTAGTAGGCGCTCGACACAATCATGTCTCGAGTACGCGAGTTCCTCCCAACGAAACCACAAGCAACTGAATGGCGGTGTTGTTGTTATTGTTGTTAGCATACAAAATAAATATGTACAAGCGAG
Organism: Dermanyssus gallinae; assembly: GCA_003439945.1. Lineage (NCBI taxonomy): Eukaryota > Metazoa > Arthropoda > Arachnida > Mesostigmata > Dermanyssidae > Dermanyssus > Dermanyssus gallinae. The sequence continues at coordinate 311,031 of QVRM01002893.1, read as the reverse complement.
AAAGAAGAAAAACAGGAGAGGCGATTCATTCGCTTCTTACTCAACGTCTTCCTTAGTAAGGATCTCAGTGGCTTCTCTATATTAATAATATGATTAATACAAATAGCATCTAAAGCTTACACAAGGGAGGTATATATAATGGGGAAATAAATTTGCCTAATTATAACTCCACGATTACGAATCCTGGACACGGATCTCTCAGATAGAGCCGTGTGCCACCTAAGTGTATTGTAATAAATTAAATGTTAGCACAACAGGTTAAAGTTTAAAATAATATATATATGTATATATGTATATGTATATATATATATATATATATATATATATATAGATATATATATATATATATATATATATATATATATATATATGATTTTTGCATGTGCTTACATGTGACCACAATATGCTTTCTATGCCGCACATCTGGAAAGTTACCGGCGCAAAACAGTGTGCCGAAGAAATTAGTGTAAAAATGGCCGCTCACTAGAAGAAATGAACTTATCTTGTAAACTCAATCTTGGTCGACTTTGTTTATATATTTAATTTTAATACTGAAAATATATAACCTAATATTGGACGTGGTGACAATGAAGTGGCAAATACACGCTTAACACGTTCAGATACAGCAAGCTCAATTGACCAATTTTTACTCGCACAATAAAGAAGGAAGGAAAGCCTTTTTTTGTGGAGAAGACAAAAGTAATCCCTTCTCGGCTGTTCAGCTAAGATTAAGGTGTGGTGGCTATAGGTTCTTGTTCTCCTACTTGTAGCGTGCTACGCCGTGGACCTAAAAACGTCCCGCAGCAGCAACATTTTTCTTCATTCCACAAAAGGGGGCTTTGCGTTGAACGATTTGCTCATTTTGCAGAACCCGCGTTCGTTACAAGGAAGTCTAAGAACCGCTGTAATGGCAGCACGCGGCTAAACGACACAACGGTTATTGGTTTTCGCGCGCTGGTCGGACGCGGCGATAGATGTTCCCGCTGACCGGCTCAAAGGTTGCCCACGACATCACGAACCGGTAGAGAGAGAGATACGGCTTCATGTTGAGGTCCGCTGACTCAGCGCGGCCGCTGCCGAATTTCGGCCACGACAACGACGACCCTAAGAATTCAGGCAGAACAATAGGTGTCAAAAACTGCTCGCAGTGTGGCCGTCACCACTGCTGGATAGGCAGTAGCCGGGCTTTCAGATTGTTTGGCGAAGTACCACACCTACGCTTCCTGGACGAGACCAAGAATAGGAGCCTTGACCGCCATCGTCGTCGTCGTTGTTGTCGTCGTCGTCGTCATTGCTTAGACCGTCAAACGCGATAGTCAAACGTGCAAGTTTTCTTAGGCGTCCACATGGACTGAAGAAGTAAGAGAAGGCGACAACCTTCGCATAGTTTATTGTACTTGCTGAACTCAATCCTAACAGTACATCTTCTTTGCGTCGGCCGGACAGCACGAAAGGCGCGCAGTATCTGTCCATAGTTGTTTTGCGGATCCGTCTACTGGTCTATACCGGTCGGCCCCCTAGCCTGTCCAAAGACATGACTCTACTATAAGACGCGGTAAGGCTATTCGGAGCAAGGCCAGCACCTGCCAGTAAAAGTTGCGTATTGCGCGAGGTTAATACCGTAGCAGTACGTGGCATTTAGACAGTGAATTTGCTTTATGTATACAAGCGTACATACCTGCGTGTTTAACTAGCTCCTACGTTGTCCCGTTGGTGTGGCGAGCCTTTGTTTAAATAACTAGGGATTTTTCTTTAAACGATATCACCCTTTTTGCAGGTTTTGCATTGATCATTTTCTATAGGCTTGTGTCTAAGTTGCTTTGTAATGCATAATGTTCAATGGTAAACTAACTAAATGATAATGACTAGCGTGTCAGGAAGAAATGATTGACGTCATAATTAACAACTCCTAATACTGTAATGTTATACCCCACAAAATCCAAAATGACAAACTTAATCCAACGCTCTTTGGATTCTGCTCGACGCCACAGTGGTTTGTAGGTTGAGCGCAAGCTAAGCAAAAATGCTGCCATTTACCACTGCAAATTCTATTACGTATACAATATTCCGTCTGCTGTTTTGCGCCTCCGTGGCGAATTTCCTTCTCTTCTGATGTGGCGTGTGCTCTTGTTAGCTAACGTCGTGGCACTAATTTACTCTTCCTTGTTGTTCCGTCTTTCGGCCGCTCTCGTTCTTCTCCCCCCTATCTCTCTCTCTATCTCTTCTCTCTCTCCTTGTTTTGTGTCGTACCCAAACCGTATGAAGTTGCTGCCGCTGCCGCTTGTGTGTAGCGCGGTGCGTGCGCATCCGCGGGAGCGACAAACTGCCGGCGACTCTGCCTGGATTCTTGGACGACGCTGGATGCTCGGTTTCCCTTCTCCCAGGGGAGTCGGCGAGCGAACGAGCGAGCGAGCGGAAAGTTGTAGCAGTAGCGCCAATAGCAGCGGCAGTAGCATCAGGGGCAGCGCCAACAGCAAGGAAAACGAGCCGCCGGGCGTACCGATCAGGGCTTGGGCGCGCCCGGATCCTTGGGGTGGGTCGAGGGAGGAACACCCCCTTTCCCGGCCGGTCGCCGGTATTGCCACAAACTCTCCAAAAGAAGTTGATGCTCCCGGCCAGGCCAGGCCGCCGCAAAGAGGAGGCCACCGCCGGCAGCGACGATGAGGAAATTAGCTAGAGAAGATTACGTGTCCCATTCCCTCGAAGCTCATTCGCTCTTTCCCGTTGCCCTGGCCCTCTGTGTGTCAGGCCATAGCTCTCTACTGTGTATCTGCTGCGACATCGTTGCGTAAAGCAGTAAAGCAACCGCTCTGCTACCAGGTTGCTCCGCTCGTTCCTTCTCCACGTATTCGTTCGCGTTTCTAGTTAGGAAATTCTTCCTCTCCCTATCACTTCTTTAGCGCTTATATATATATATACTCAGCAAAAGCATGCTTGTAAGATTCAAGATTAGTTAAAATTCTATATATAATGTATTAGTTCGCACTAAGATATTTCGTATCAGAGCTATTACAAAGGCTAACAATACTACTCCTATGACTATGAGGTACAGAGTTGAATTGGAGGATGAATTCTGACGTGAATCGTAGAAAAGGTCCTGCGAGCCTTGCCCATTTGGCATTCTCTTCGACGAATTCTGCCGCAAAGAGGCCGCATGTGCAGTACGTTGAGCGTATAGTCTTTTGATATTGGTGAGGCGGTAAAATTGAGAAACACTGAGGCAAATAAAGCATGGCCTCCGCAATTCAACGTTCTCGTCGTCCTTGCTGTTTTTCTATAGCTAAGCTAGTGTGGCAACATTATTCAGACGGTCCTTGAGTAAGAGGCAAATGCCGTCTTGTAAATACCGAATAACAAGAATATTTATTTATATACACATAATTATCTAGTCATGGTTTTAGATGTATACGTCGTGACTGGGAGAGCCATAGGTATACACATATGTACCATTTACAACCAAATATATTGTATAGACCACATCATTGATAAAAGTTCGAAACTATATATCGAGTGTCACCTCAAATTTTGCGTGTTAACAAGGGACGTAGCTTGTTGTATAAATAAATCTTCTTTATTTCGTATTTGATACAGAACGCCACTAGCATTCGCTTCATATATAGTTAAATCCCTGTATTTTCACTAGGGAGTCAACTATTACGCTCTGCAAAAAATGACCACCTCCTGTTTGCAATCAATAGAAACGATCGCACTTCATTGAGAGAGCCGCCTCATTCCGGCAGCTGGATAAGGATGTACTTTGAGGTAGCCCCAAGTCTGAATATAGAGCGAGATGAGACGACGAAAAAGATAAGATCGAATTCGGAGGAACAAAAGTACACAGTGTCGTTAATCGCGAAAACTGCCAACAGTGGATCTGCTGGCACGCGATATATCTAAATACGGCTGGCTCAGACCGACAGAGGGTCCAGAGTGGATAGTCTGTCCACTACGCGTTGTCGTTGTGAGATCGTGAGAGCCAGGACTGCCCTGTGATCCACTGCAAGGCTCCCCGATCAGGCCTCCTCCAAATAGGGGGGGGGGGGTGTATGCAAGCGACAGGCGCCCGAGGGACACAAGGATACGGGTCAGTGGACGACGAAACGGGAGCGGGAAATCGGCGTCGATGGGTCGTCGCGGTCGACGAATGAAGCGTGCCGCCCTAGTGCCAAGTGAAGTCAACTGTGCAGCAGAGCCGGCGACCTCAGACGTCCTGAAGAGCTGAATTGACTGGAACTGGCGGAGGACAATGCGGAAGCGAAGATATTGAAGAATTAACTGAAGAGACGAGTAAACCTCGTGATTGCCTTTGCAGGACGCTTATAACAGTCTAGCTGCTTTGTGAACAATACACTTTTGTGTATATATATATATATATATTTATATTTATATATATATATATATATATATATATATAGGCTAATCAGAAAATTAAGGGCCGATGCATCATCACTACACGGCGGCAAAATCTTTGAATATATATATATATATATATATATATATAAGTTTTACAGTTGCAGCAAAATCTTTGAATATATATATATATATAAGTTTTACAGTTGCAGCAAAACAGTTCAACTATACATTTGTTTATATCCAACATCATTTTAATTGATATATGCTAATTTTTCGACGCATTTTACGAACGCAAAGAAACGCACGTTCTTATAACAGTTTGCTCGCGTTTTAACGCGAATTGAATTATTTTTTGTGTTGTAAAGTTTAACAAGGCAACAATATGTATCAAGTCAAATATGATGGTAAGCTAATTTTTTCTTGAAGTATGAATATACATACATATACATGCTTGAGTGTATTTGTGCTTTGCACTTTTTAAGATCTATTTCGGAATTGGTTACTATAAGTCATTTTGGAACGTCGTTTGCCGCACTTAAGGTCCGAACGTGGAAAACAGAAGCGACCAAAGAAAATCACATAATATTGCAATGCGGTGAAAAGTGCATGTGTGTAGGCTTTCGTAATGTATACTAACAAAATATTTCTTCTAACTAACATTCAAGAAGCAGACATTTTGCTGTTCACCAATGCTACATACTTAACCGTATAATGGCGTTTCTTGAAAAAAAAATCGAGTGTTGCATAATCTGCAAAAACAGTTCGCTGCGACTATGGTCATTAAAATTCTAAAATTTCTGTATCTAGAGTGATACTCACTATCTATTTAGAAAAACAATGTCGCCCTCATTTATATGAGACGCGAGTTATTACGTGCACCGCCATATTCCTACAGATTAGCACAGCTTATAGAGGCTTCGATAAGATGTATCCGATCAAAACTGGTCAGCCTTGTTTTGAAATCAAAAGGTGACTCGCTAGTTTCGTTAATTAACTCGTATATAAACGGTATAAGCATTACGACTTACGCCTGTGCTGTAAACGGCTCTAATCTCCTTATTCCCCTTGGTCAGTGTGAAGCTAGCTGACTAAACGTCGATCATACACTACAACAATTTGTGCTGTTTCTTACACGACTTTCCGGACACTACTGTATCGGCTGTCAACGCGTGGCGCCTAAAAGATTTACAGGTCAACCGCTGGATGGACAAGGACGGATGCAAGGGCGCAAGACGTGGTCCGCCAAATCGGATGCCACTGGGTTCTCCTACTTTAACTTTTCATTCCGCAAGACAGAGTCGGCATGTACATACAACACAGGAGTCTGACGGACAGGCGTGCCTCGTCGTCGGCGCACGCTTCTTCTTCTTCTGCCTGTCTTCTTGTGCTGCTGCTGCTGCCGCCTATCTTCACCGCATGAATTGAGCTTCCTTCCGCCCTTGGGAGACATCGATGCGGATCGCCAATTGCCGGTCGTCGGTCGTCCCAAGCCGATGCAACAGCTCTGATTCTCACAATTGACTACTATTCCCCTATGAGTCTATGGTACGGCGTGAAGGCGCGCACTACACCGAGAGAGAGAGAGAAACGACCTCGTTTGGTGTGGTCGATTCTCTCTCTCGCTCTCTCTCCTTCGAGTCGTCAATATCGTCGTCGAAGAACCGCGTATATCCACGCTGGCTGCCTTTCTTCAGGCACGCATCACCCTATCGTTGGCATCTATTCCCGATGCAATGTCCCTATTACCCTATTCGTCGGCTTGCCCAACTTGCGTGTGACTTGCGAACGACACGACGAATGCGTCCACGATCACGACAACCGCGACCACGACCACGGAATAACACACGAAACGATATCGACCAAGCGTAGCAGATGCCTTGCAGGCTTGCAAGCCTTTATATCGGCAAAGGGCATTGAGAACATATAGAACATCACAAAGCGGGGTAGGTAGGTGGGTATGTACGTCTCAAATCTTCCTCAAATTGAACGCGAGACGGAACTCGTTCGTTATTCGACGGAGAACGTTACGTGAGGGAAAGCAGGGCCGTTGGGGCACGGCCATTACTTGCATGTGCGCACTTGAGGTTAGACTAGACATGCAAACGGCAGGCTATAGACGCAAGATTGTTCGGTTCCTTGCGGTTACCAAGGCAAAATAGAGGCACATTTACACTGTAGCGGAGAAGCAGGACATGCTGTAATCTGAGATGGTGTAATCTTGGGTTGCTTAAAAGTTCACCAACTGTTTCAAATATTGGATAACATTGAGCTAGCGATAATAGCTATATTTAAGTGCCGGCTATTGAACTGAGACAGTCAGTTTAGAAACCGAGGACATAAAGAGTTTTTCCCGTCAGATAACTTAAGTACATCTTTCTCGATAAGGACTTCTGTCGGCTGTTCCCTAACAAAAACAGCTCACGGTAAATATTTATAAAACTAATAATAATTAAGTAATCTTGGGAATAACCAACAACATATATGTTATGTTATATTTCTTCAGTTTTGTCTGTCTTATTGGCATACTGCTACACGAATCATAGCAATTGAAAAAAGAATTGTGCCGTTTGCTACCAACGATCTTCCTCCGACCAAGAAGGTCCATATTTGCCGCTTGCAACATACTTGTTTTATAATAAGTGCCATTCAGTTTTCATATACACTCGTATACATGCACGCACTGACAAGACCTATTCGGTTTGTTTTGCGTTTTTGTACGTTCCTTTAAAAAACGTTTAGATTAAAAACTATCCGCGGTAGTATGCGATGCGTCTCGATGAACTTCGGTCAGTAGCCTGGTTCACGTCCTCGTTTACATGGCTGCGTTCTTCCCCGTCTAACAAGGCGCTCCTACAAGTATAATTGCATAGCGGCGCCCATTGGGCTATTCACGGGGCGACCACGACGCCAGCCGTCCTTGCTTTGAAATGTAGAGTAGTATATTCAGACCAGATCTCGACGGGGTCCCCTGGGAGCTAAAGATCCAGGACTGCATATAGCTCAAGGTCGCGTTTGTTCTGTCGAGGCGAATCGGTGCGGACTTCTGAAGTAGCGCAAACTCTGCAGTTATCCACAGCAATTTGCACCGATCACGTAGTCTTAGATCAGTATTACTTATCTTCAGTGTAGACTGAACATACATTTATTTGCTCAACATATGTACATCCACTAAAATATCAAATAAACTAGTGGTGGCACGGTGACGCATGCCAAATAAATATGTAATTACTTGTTACGAACCCCAATGTCTGGTCAAAGCGGATTTCGTCGAAACGCTTTGTATATATATATATATATATATATATATATATATATATATACACACAAAGACGTTGTATATATATTTACACATATATGTATATATATATAAACGCTGCAAATGTTGGTTCACAATTCACTGTTACCAATATTGGTATTAGACGAAGAAACACATCCTGCTTCACGCTGATAGCCTTAGATACCGAAAAGGGTCTATTTGGTTCAGTTCACCGTCACATTTGACAACTCCACTGTGGCAATGCTGATACGAAAACACATCGGCCTGTGCATACCTTATGTAAACATAACGCTTGACGTTAGCCGGCGTTTATTTGCTTGTTACCGTCTGCGTCGGTTTGATCCGCCGACTGAACTTTAAGAGCAGCGGTTCCTGGTATTACTGACTTCAAACATAACCACTGCTTTTACAACTGCAACTGAAACTATTGATGCTGCTACGACAGCAACTTCGACCGCCACTCGTTCGACTTACTATACCGACGGAGTTGCGGGGCGTCTGCTTTCTGCGGGTTGACCGTATTAGACGATGCTTGTGACTCTCGAGTATTGGAAATATGTAAATTTGGTATCCTATAGGCTTTTCGGGACGCCGGCGTGTGTCTCCCTCTCCGCGCCATCTTCTCTCCCTGCCGGTAGTTCTCCTGCTCGTTGCGTCGAAAGGTCGCGCGGGCCGCGTGGACGCGCATTGACACTGAGCTGAAAGGGCCGAAATAGAGAAAGCCAGAATAATAATAAAGCTATGCAATGGGGGGGGGTAGAATAATAGTGCAAGGCACATATAAAAGTAGAGAAAAGGAAAGATATATATATATAGCGAGAGAGAGAGAGAGAAGTAGATAGCTAGTGATAGCATAGGGAAACGAGTTAGCCAAACTATTGAAGTCGCTGACTGTAGGATGAAACGAGGCCGTAGCAAGGTCAGATAGAGTTACCCAATGTGCTTTCGAGCTCATCTACACAGAAATGACTGCAATCCTGCTGGACTAGTTGAGGCGACGGCGAGATTCTGACGCCGAAAGTAGTAAGGACGTGTGTAAAGTAGGAGTGCGAAGTATACGAACCGCGGCAGCAACGCCCGCAGCAAAGTTGCCATCTCGTTCGTCTGCATAGGGTCGAGAACTTTATGCGTTTACCACTTCTAAGTGTAGGAACCGGAGATGCATGCCCTTCTTTAAGGGGTAGCCAGCTGAAAACCTCTTAATGCTGAGTGACAAAGGAGAAAAAAAGTATAAAGGGCAAACGTGCACAAGAGTGCGAGAACTAGTTCGCAAATGAAGTAACCTTGAGCTGGTTCTCTAATTCGCGCATAAGCTGTTCCAAGGCACGCCGAAGTTACCCAACGCAGTAGCCTCCAGCTTGGAAGATGTAAAATGTACTAAAGCCCACGTTGGGCCAATGCACATTCACTTTTAGACCGACAGCATTACCCTTTAACACAGATGGCGCTTGTGCTTTGACACAGCTGACTGCTGTATCTGCTTGTCTTTGCGTGCGAACTGCCTGGAGGATGCTTATTTATTAGGTATCTACGAATGCGTAATATATAATATTTCCAGAAATTGTTCAAATATTTATTTGGTCCCTATTTTTGACTACTACATTTCCTTGCCATGAATTTACATTTCTGCTATCAGGAAGTGTGACTTCTTTGCGCTATTCCAGTGGATACGGTTCCCTGAACCGACATAAGATGCATATAGCCTAATGACAACACCGAATCTAGATTAAACACGTTATTCTTTGACCCGTCCTTTGGTTAGCGTGCTTCTGAGGGCGCAATGCACGTGAGAATGTTTGCCACAATCTTTGTTTCCTGTTAAGTAAAAGAAACATTAGTCAATTGCAGGACGACATGTGTCAGGAGTGGGGGGAGGGGAGGCACCAGTGGTGCACATCGCAGAGGAGAGGAAAATCAAATTTGTTTTAAGAGCTCTGAAAATATGCTACAGGGACTGCGACGGCAGTGGAAGTTGGATATGTACACAAAGCTCTCTAACAAAAGTGGGAAAGGCATAACCTTCAAAGACACTTTTAAATGTCCTAAAGCCCACATCCGATCAAACAATGTCGGGGAAAGCGTACGTGGAGATACACAGAAGGAGGAGGGAGACTTTGACTGGAGAACCACCGAAAGGGTGCAAGGAAAGCACAGCTAAAAGTCATACAGAATAAAACAAATGCAGGTTATATCGAACCTTTCTTGGATATGAAGGAAGTAAAAAAACCTTGATTTGTCGACGAAGGCTACGATCAGTAATTCAAGTACATCATATGGCGGCGAGGGACTTTGTCGGTTCAAAACGATGCAGGCGTGGTCAGTAGTTGAGTTCCCAATTGCTTTAGATACCAGAATTCGGCATTTAGAGCAGTTGGAAACTCTGGGAAATAGCGACTCTAAAAATGGCTGAAGAAGGAATCAGAGGGAGATGGTGGGAGAATAGACAAGAGCAAAGTAAAGGTGGAGTGAGAAAATGCACAAGAAAAAGAGCGCGACCGCTGCTTTTGACTACAAAGGCAACTGGACAGTGGTAAGGAAGGGTCCTATATCCTCCTAAAATGCTAAAGATTCAAGTCCTGGGCCGTTCGCTCTCACACTAGTTTTCAGAGTTTTCAATGTAGACAAGGTAAATACCAGAAATGACTATTATCGGTCATGATCAAATAAAAACGAGGACAGACACTACGAGATGGTGCATGGGTTCTGAATAGAGCTTGGTAGATAGGGGCAGGAGGAGATAAGAATTCACCTAAATCAAGGCGAATAGATTGACAGTCGTATTCAACTGCTAATTCTTATTTAATAAAAACATGGTGAAATTTGAAGGGTTCTAGCAAAACGTGCAGAAAGCTTGAGCAGTGAGGGGCAAGGGACTAGCTATCACCGAGGACTTCATTGCTGCCCACACGGTCTGGGAAGCCGGCACGCATTTGAGAGAGCACATGTTCTACAGAAATGGAGAGATGAGCCTTTTAGTACTTAATGAGGGAAATACTGCTGATCCATCTGCTCTGACAACCACATTTTAGACGCTCGTAATGGGCCATCGTCTGAAGTGTCAGAGGCAACTTAGCCAATTGATAATAATAATAGATGCATTATCGCGTTCACTAGCGAGAACGCAATAATGTGTCTATCCTTATCGCGTTCTTGTTACTGGATTTATTGTTATTAGCCATAATTGGGCAATGCCAACTACGTCTGACAAATACAATCAGCAAGCCCGGGGCTCGAACTTGCAATTGTTTTGCTAATCATTGTTGCTATGACAACGCCCGGTTTTGAACGGTGCGTTGGCCGCCTAAGCCACCACCGCTACAAACGAACCTATCTATGTAGGCTTTTTCCAGCAGACGTATGTAGAGCAAAGCAATGATACCGACGACCATAGAATACAACTAGAATGGCCGGGGCTCGAATTTGCAATTGATTCGCTTATTGTGGTTGCCGTGGCAACGCCCCGTTTCAACGTTAGCCGTCGAAGCCACCGCAAGTTACAAATACTGACGGCTAAGTTAAAAAGGATGTAGCCCGCTGGCACCTTGCCAGATAGACAAGTATCAGCTGCTTGGATACTGCGACAGACAAGAAATAGACCCCGCATAGCACTGCAGAGGCCACCGGTCACCCAAGTACTTCAAGAATAGTCTCCAAAGGATCTCGACAAGGACAGCTGGCAGGATAGCAGAAACCGAAGGAGGAGGGAGACGAACGAGGCAAAGGTGGGACGAGCCGAATTACAACTGACTGAGTGCAAGACCGCTCAAAAAGACTTTAAGAACTTATTGCTAAAAACAAGGTTACTCGCGTGAAGCTTTTGCCTAACATGCTCCGCGATCTCTGACCTATTTTCTGCACATGTTGGCCAACTAAACCTTCAAGCCCCCTTAACGCCTTGGGAATGATCCTTAAAATCATTTCGGCAAGTACATTGAATGAGGAAATCGAGATCTGAAGCCAGAGCAGGAGGCGAAGAAATCTTTCAAGATTCGGTCATTTGTTTATCTTATGCTCCTCGATGTGAACAACGCGTTTAACACAGCCAACTGGGGGGTGATTATGACGACGCTAGATAATATATTCTTATTTGGACGAGAGGACGCTCATAACAAGGCAAAGCCAACACAGTGTGACAGCCAGCGTGCCTCAGGATTCTGTTCTTGGCCTAGTTCTATTGAACCTGGCCTACGACGGTGTCCTGCGGCTGGAGCTCCCGGAGAGCGTGGAGACCGTCGCGTACGTCGACTACCTCGCCCTTTTTGTCACGGCTCGCCGAGAGTTAGCACTGGACGAAACTGCCAACGCGGTGCTAGCCGACGTAGAGACATGGATGGCCGCCTCTCATCTACAGAAGACAGAGGGAGTTTATTTAATTAGCCTGACGCTTGCGGGCGTTTATTTATATTACACCTTATTCCTATCAACAGGTCTGCCAGGAACATAGGCATCATATTGTATAGCAGTCTTACGGATACCGCGCATATCAAGCACATCGTGGCTAAGTTGGTCAGCAAGGTCACTCAGAATCTGACCAGGATTCTCCCTCGGGTGGGAGGGGCTAAGCTTCTGTCGCGTAGTCTTTGGTGATGTTGTAATTCGGCTCGTCTTACCTTTGCCTCATTCGTCTCTCCCTCCTGCGGTTTCTACTACCCTGCCAGCTGTCCTCGTCGAGGTCCTTCGAAGTACGCGACGCCTACGTGGGCCGATCTAGCCCTCTCTAACGGACCGCTTGTATTAGCGCGGCTTGGCCCTTCGGGTCTGCCGAGCGTAGAGCACGGTGAGCACAGAGGCAGCCCCCGTCCAGGCTCGCCAGCTTCTCTGGGATAGCCCATGAAAGAAGCTAGCGTAAGACGGACGACGCAACGGACATTACGCAAGCCCAAGCGGCTCGCCAAGGGCTCAAGAATAGGTCACGCCAGGCTCAAGAGTGCACCGGGCTAACTGAACCCGGTGGCTTATACCGGAATTTCGTCTTTGATATCACGGAACTGGCCAGGGGCCACTTACGTACTTCTCGGTCCAGATCTTCACGCGGCACGGTCAATTCTAAAACTAAATGGTGTGGATTAGGAAGTTCCAGGTGGACACGGAAGTACTCTGCACGTCGAGACAGCAGGACGATTTTGACTATACGGTTTCTTCCTGCTCCGCCCTGGCCCAGGTCCGCAGAAGCTCGACGTATTGCTATGCAGGGAGATCGACACAAGAAATTGTCGGTCACCGTATATACAATGTCGTTGCGTAAGCGGCGGGCGTCTATTTTTTAGACGCTATTATGCACAAGAAGACGCGGCTAGGGGACGCTCCCCGCCCGCGCTATGGAGGCACGCAAGCGACATTAACGGGGCAACCCAGCCCTCCGTAGAACGGTTTTCCCTCAGAGCTGAGAACACGACGAGCTCTATGTTAGCCGGTGGAGCACGAGGCTCCCCTTCCACGGTCTCGAAGTAGTGCCACATAATTCCGAACTCTGAGGGATGGGAAGGATTAAAGTTTTTAGGAGGTAAAAGTCCCACACTAGGTGCTGTTAGTTGGCAGTACCAATCATGTTTTAGCGTTTCCAAACCTCGCGGCGCTCAAGGCAGCCGAGAAGACCGCTAGGCGGAGGAGGCTCGCATGGCACACTCGGGGAAGAAGTCAAAACGAGGAGCCGATGGAGTGGGATTAGAAAAGAAAGTGGGGCCAGATTCTAATTGGATTAACGTATTTCCTTATGAGGTCGTTAGCTAACCGGACGTAAAAAAAATATGCAAAGACCCAGCTGTATCAACGAAAGTGACAGGGACGGTGAGTCCCACACTAGTCACGTAGACTGCCGGCAATGCATATGCGTCATGCATTCCAGAAACCCCCAGAATAAAAAAGTTATATGTGTTAAAGGGAGATATATATTGTTAGGATACAGGCTTTCAATAACAAAAGAAACATCTTCTAAACCTATTTCGTTTAAAATTTTGGAATACTTCATTATCAACTTTAATTGTTTGATCATGTTAAGGATTATTTGGTAGAACTATTACTACTACTAAAGAAAGCTTGTGTGTGTAAATGCGTTATACTTATCCCCTTAAAGAACCACCAGTGGATATTTGATCCGGCAATAGTGATGACATAACGTACATAATTAAACAGTGTATCGACAAATCAACGTATGCGTAGTTTAATTAATGGGGAAATATCACACTCATAGAAATGTCATACTGCATAGTTAAGCCGCTAGGGTGTTAGATGGCGGCGCTTAACATTGTTGTTGTTGTTGTTGTTGTTGTTGCCGCTGCTGCTAAAGCGGGGCTAGGAATTTTTCCGTGCACCGTCTCCGAGGGCCAAACGACGCACAATGGAGATGTGCGTCTCTGTGAGGGCTTCATTTATTAGCTGTCTCAAGGACAATTTTTATCATCTGTAAGTGACAACCGAGATGGAGTGCAGGCACCGGCGAGGCTGGTCGTCCCGTGTCGAGAGAGATTATCTGTCAGTCAGACGGACGGACAGACAGACAGACGACCCCCTCGTTCGGTCGAAAGGTCAGGTTTGGCCATTGGCGTGAGACCGTCGTCGTGTGTAGACGCGCCAAAGCGTCCACGGCTGCTGGTTCGGTTCAGAAAGGAGACGATTTTTTACAATAGCAAAAGACGCTCACAATGTCATGCAGGATAGCCAAGGAACATACAGATATATGTATTTCATACTGCTGCTGCTGTATCTACATTACCTCATATTTCTGTTCTGTGTTTGCTAAAAGACGAAGCAAATTTTCGTATGCTAGTTGTTGTGAGATCGTCGCCGTTGTCGTCGTCGTTGTTGTCTTCTTCGTCGGCAACCAGCGTACGGCCAATTGATCGCTCGGTCTGGAGAAGGAAGGAAATCGAGCTGGTAGGCTGAAGAGGTTGCAAATCTCAGGCTTGATGCACGGCACTGAACGCATGCAGCGAACCACAAGGAAGGACACCCGGCGGAGCAACGATAAAAACGCTGAATGCTCTTTGTGCCACCCCGCAACAGCTATTACCCGCCATTCTGCAACAGCTGCTGCTAAAATCGATTCGGTTGTGTGATGGCATAGTGTCGAGTAATGAGTTGGACGTACGTACGACGGATTCTCTCTTTTGCTAGCTAAACTCGATGTAGACAACGCTCTGTTGATTGGGATCACGAGTTGTCTGTAGCCTCATTGCGTCGCCACCTAGTGAACGAAGCACAAACGACTCGAATGCGCAGCATATGTACATGGATTTAAATTTATATAACTATAGGTCACGTCAAAGCGTTGTGCTGGTTTATGCTGTTGACGAATCTACCGGTGAATGCGAATGCTCTAGGAATATCTCTATTTTTTTTACATTTGCGTTTTTGTTTATTTTAAATATCGGAATTGCAGGGCTCGTATTTGCACTTACTCGTTTCTCAGGCATACCAGAGGTCATCTAAAATATATGCAGAAAGTGATATTCCGTTGGTAGTAGTGTCCAGCCAAATTGACCTTTTTTTTTTTTTTTTTTTTTTTTTTTTTAGAGGACTAACTGGGAAATGCGGTTGCACACGCGGGCACCGCGGCAGGGGAGCTCCCTGCAGATGCGGGCCGGTAGTGTGGGGCTCCAACCCACTAAAAACCAGTCATGTCCCCGTCCCCCACACTGACTGGGAACTGCGTTGCGCATATCATCAAACAGTCAGGGGGGGGCGAGTCTTCTACTCCTGGCGGGTGTGTTCCCCGGGAGCCACGGGGAGGGGGGGGCGCCGTAGGTAGTTGGCGCTCGTTTTCTTCTGTAGAATGGCTCTGAAGACTCCGGCTGTGGTGTTCCAGTTTAAAAGCGTTTCCGTCATTTTTTGCAGACGTCGCGTAGGTTAAAATCCGGTGTGTTCATTAGAAGCAGTAGAGGTACGCGCTGCTCCGCCCATGCTGGACACCTCAGTGCCGTGTGGTCTGAAGTGTCTTCCGGTCCGTCGCCGCAGTGGATGCATTTAGGACTGGGAGCCTTCCCGATTCTGAACAGGTAGGACTGGAAGTCGCCATGCCCTGTCAGGATCTGGGTCGTGTAGAAGGTGAGTTCACCCCCCGGGCGGTTTAGCCATTCCTTGATGTCGGGTATAACGGCGCGGAGACTGGTGCCAGGGGCACCCTCTTGTAGGCCGGCCCATTCTTCCTGCCAGAGGTCGATAGTATGCCGACGCTCCTCGTCCTTCTTGCGCTGGGGGTTACCCCATAAGCGGCGGCGTTCGGCAGCTTTCAGATCCCAGGGAATCGTTCCAGCAAGGACGAAAGCCGCCGCTGCGCTTACCGTCCGGTACGCCGCGATCACCCTGAGGGCTCCGACCCTCTGGGCCCGACGCAGGCGCGTCCTGTTGACGGCAAACTTCAGAGTGTCGGTCGGCCAGGCCGGAGCTCCGTATAGGGCGACTGACTCGGCCACGGACATGATTATTCGCCGCTGGGTTTGTCGTGGTCCATGATTATTAGGCATAAGCCGTGCGACGTTGTTTGCTGTCTTGGTTGCCTTCTCCGTCGCCCGCCGCACGTGTTCAGTGCCGCGGAGACCCCTGTCTAGGATGACCCCGAGGTACCTGACCTTGTCAACAAGCACAATCCCTTGGTCTTCTAGGCGAAGGTGAATGGCAGGACAGTTTCTCCGTCCTACCAAAAGTATTGCCTCGCTCTTGGCGGGGGCGAGGGCGAGTCCCGCCGCTTGCATCCAGCGGGCGACGTCTTCAAGTGCTTCGTTCGCACGGCTTTGCAGCAGGTCCGGTGTCCGGGCCTGGACGGTAAGGACGAGGTCGTCGGCATAGGCTAGGAGGCTGACCCCGGGGGGCAGGTCCCTTAGTCGCAGCACGTCGTCGTACGCTATGTTCCATAGCAGGGGGCCAAGTATGGAGCCCTGTGGCACCCCTGCAGTCATGTTAAAAACGATTCCGTGGGACTGTACTGTCCGGTCCTTTAGGTAGTTCGATATAATGTGCCGTAGGTAAAAGGGAGCGTTCTTCCTGTGAAGAGTCTCCAGGATGACTCTCCAGGGTAGGCTGTTAAAAGCGTTTCGTTCGTCTAGTAAAATAGCGAGGTAGAGGTCCCGTCTTCTTGGCGGGGATTCGTGGAGGAGTTCGGCCTGCGTCTGGATCTGCTTTATGGCGCCGATTGTCGAGTGGCCTTTGCGGAACCCATGCTGGGCCTCTGACAGCAGGTCGTTCTCCTCCGCGAAGTCCCGCAGGCGTGCCTCCACGATAGACTCGAAAGCTTTGGCCAGGGAGCCGAGTAGGCAAATAGGGCGGTAAGAGCTGGGGCCTTTGTGTATGAGGACCAAGCTTGCGGCCCTCCATGCGCTGGGAAACGAGCCCGACCGGAGCATCCCGGTCGCCGCTGACGCCACCGCTTCTGGAAATTCTTTCATCAGTGTTGTGACCGCGGAGACCGGGACACCATCTGGGCCCGGTGCCTTTCCCTGTTTGAGGCGTGCCGCAGCGTCCAGCACCTCTTGGAGCGTGACCTCCGGGGTATCTTCTTCCTCCTCCCCTGAAGCCTCTAGGTAGGGGGCGCGGTCGAAGGGTGGGTGTTGAGGAAAGAGCGCCTCGATCGCCACCCGCGCATCTTCCGGAGATATTTCTACCCTGCGCTTGTAAGGGGGGAGCCCCCTGATCATTTTGTATGGGCGCCCCCAGGGGTCGTCCTCCAGCTCCTCCAGGAAAGCCCTCCAGGAGCGTTCCTTGCTCCTGAAGATTTCCCTGCGCAGGAGGGCCCGCAAGTTCTTGTATACGGCTCTAAAGCGTCTGGCGGCCTCCCCGTCGTGTGACGATCGTCTGGCGCGGGTGAGCCACCGTCGCGCTTTTAGGCATTTCCGCCGTAGTTGTCCCAGTGCCGCGGTCCACCAGTGTTTTGGCTTTCCTCGGTATCCTCGACGTGCGGGACGGCCTGGGAAGACCGCGCACGCCTTTTCTAGGAGCAGCTGGAGACCCTCCGCCGTAGTTGGAGGTCCCTCTGCTGCTATAAGGGCCCTGAGGGACCTCCGAAGTTGTTCGGCTCCCTGGCGTATGATGGGCGGGACGCTGCGTTGGATTTGTCATCGTGGCAGTAGTCACGTGGAATTCGATGATAAAATGGTCGCTGAGGGATTCCTCTTCCTGAAGCACCTTCCAGTCTAAAATCTTGTTGGCATCGGCCCTGCGCGTGATAGTAAGATCGATACATGAGGTGCGCCCGGCCCTGTGAAAGGTGGGCGTACCTTTGTTAAGAACCACGAGGTCTTCAGCCGCTAACCAGTCGAGGATTGCGAGCCCTCTATGACTGGTTCTGGCCGAGCCCCATGCGCTGGCCGCGGCGTGAGCCAAATTGACCTATTAATAACATGACAGTTATTACTACATAACGTGCTGTGACGAGCATCCCGCTGTGAGGAGCTAACATTCACCTTTAAAATGAATTAGTTGTCCAGAGTTTTATAAAAAAAAACCTTGCTGTTTAAATTTAGTTTGGGGTATATGGGCAAGCCACCATTTCGAAAGTAAATTTAGTAGGTTATCCTTGTTTAAAGACCTATATATATATATATATATATATATATATATATATATATAGGTACAAAAATATATGTACACGTTGTTGGTATGCATATACAAATATACATGGTACGCATATACCGAATTGTTTTGTAGTCGGAAACTCCCTTCATACGAAAATATCACTGCACTCGTCAAACAAACATCTTATTTGGATAACCGCTTTGCTTAAAGTATGTTTCATGGCTTTGTAACAGCTGCTGTCTTGCAAACAAGCAAGATCACGAGAGTGATTCTTGTTAAAAGCGGCCAGTGTCGTTAACGCATGCTTCGTGTAAGCTTTTTGAAAGGGTCGTCTAAAGCGACCTATGAAAATGCGGGCCCAGAGACTAATATTGGAATAAAAATCATCCAACTGCTACTCGAATACATCAGTAAAAGATGCAAAAAAATTAGGTTATTTTTTTCTTAACAAAGAAAAAACTATTTGATTGCATCCACTTCATCTAAAAGTCTAAAGCAAAACCAATCAAGCACAGCCGGACACTCCCCGGTGTATGTAATCCCCAAAATTGCATCTTATGCGAGCACTTCAGAAGTCCAGCAGATAGACTGTTTTTGACCTTTGCTTATATAAACATTTTCAAGCTTTTTTAACGCAGGGTCAAATGGGTATCACCCTCCATTTGCCTCCTTTAGTATTTCTTTATTTTTACTCAAAATTATTAATACTTTTAGATAGGCTCTTCTAAGATGTTCGAACATAATAAAGAGCACGCAATTAAGCGAGATTGCGAAAATATATAATAATAATGATTTATCAAATAATCCGCAATCAATAACGACGTGTGCGCCGGTGCGTTGCCATGATGGGGGTCGAATTTGAATGATCCAGGAGTTGTTTGCCTAGACGTTCTCGCGTTCTATCCTAGAGGTTCAATTCGGATATTTCCCGACAGGCGTTCATTTGCTGGAAATTCAAAATTTTTGAACGATTTTCTATGCCAGTCGTTCGACTTATACAAATTACCAGTTAAGACTGTTACAACTAATCTATAAGATATGTCCAATTGTTCAGCTATCTACATGACAGTAATTGGGCGATGTTGGCGATACGATAGCATGCTGTTTTCAACGTTTTTTTTTTCTGTTATTGCCGTCGAAGGCCTTCCCGAACAGGGCCATCTTCGGTTTTTCTCATACACGTCGCGAAATCGATGTACGTCGTACGGAGGGTACCACGTTTACACAGTGTTTTGAAACATTGCTTGATCACTATAAGCAGTTCATGGCATTTCCACAATATTAGAACATATAATTTTGTTTTTAACACAGAAGTTGATGCAATTTTGTTGCTCCTCCATTTTGGGCCCAATAAAACTGTCCGAACCTCATGTTCTTCACTTCTTTCAATCAAACTCGAACAGTAAACGTTGTCATTACTTGACGCAAATATTGATCTGTGTACAGCTGATGAATGGCGCGTCTGAGCAAAACAAATCAGAAGGCCTTAATGGTTTCGGTCTGGTGGCAAAATCCAAAGCACTTCATTAGTAATTTAAAAAAAAAAGAGCCGGCTGATCCGCTCGTGTACACGTAAATGTGAAAATCTTTGCTTATATTATATTAAACATTTTAACAAAGCTCATGGAAAAAGTTGGCTCTTAGATTTCAAATGAATTCTAATAAATGCCGCGTTTCGTATAGTAAGTTGGATTATAGACTGACCCGTCACTAAAAACATAAACTCAATGCATAGCTGCACAAGAAGTTTGCTATGCGAGTAGCTAACGCAACATCTGTGCAGAACAGGCACTATTATAATGTATATTTATGAAACAAAAAGTATCTTTACTTTATAAACATATTTTTAGAAATACGTACGATGTTTTAAGGCAAGTTGTGTAACGCTGCAAGGTTTAGGTTAAGGCGGTAGTGTTGATAACGATATAAATTGCATATAAAAACGATGTAAAATGTTTCCAAAAATGTGTCCCAATAGCAGGAAAGCTGTAATAATGAAAAGAATCGTCAAATGAGTGACTTGATCCGTGTTCAGTAATAGAGTATAGGCAGTCTACAGGGATTACTGTGAGCCAGCTCGGCAAACTGCAAATTGAAGTAGCATAAGCTATATATTATAAAATATTGTTGCAATATCTTACACGAACATGACTTTTTAACGAGTACACAAATAGTCACAAGTATATCAATTTCGATATTTAAATAACAACATAACTACCTCTTAACAGGCCTGCAAATAAAAACAATGTCCAATTATATATATAATATGAATATATGTTCAAGCCTCTTTAGTAAACCTCTGCCTTACGTCTTAGTCAAATTCCTGGTTAGAAGCGTACAGGAAGCTTTTTCCTAATGCGACGGGGCGTTTACTGCTAAGCCTAGCTTGCGTTTTTGCCAGCCTTTAGCGAAGACGGAAGTATCGAGGTACATCTCCCCGAGCCAACAAACCAGGCCTGCTAAAGCAACAACTGTTCAGTCTTAAGGGAGAACAGGTAATCGTTGTCAACCAATATGTCCTACCTGGCCTACTACGCCTGTACGTTATTGGCAACTGTCTTTGATTGAATCCAGTTTTGAGGGCTGGCGTTTCCTTGTTGGGGGCCTAGCGAATTATTGTTGGTCGAATGTCCATTTGCTCCGAAAGTCCACACGTAACCAGCTTGCATCGTTAAATTGCTGCAGAATTGTCTCAAAGAAAGATACAAGATGACCGCACAATTATATGCGTTTTTCAAAGTCAACGTCCAGCCCAAGTAGTTGGCGGTGTATCTGGCCGCATTTATATATATATATATATATATATATATATATATATATGCATATACAAGTTCTTAAAATAAACTACCTAACATGACTAGTTTTCAACAAGATAAAGAGCAATCAAATACTTTTTTCTCATATATACATACCTTACAGCTGCATATTTTTCTTCTGCATCTTCCTTTCACTATAGATAGAAACCTGCCTGTCTCTCGTCGTTTCCGCGCTCCGTGAGGCATCGGCTGTGTTTTCGGCAATTCGATTTTGTCGGTTTCAATGAATGTGTTTACGACGTCCGTCTGCGCGACGGGCTAACGCGAGAGACGTGCAATAAAGACAGCCGTAGCCGCGTGGCAATGAGCGAATCGTTGAAACGTCCGAAAGAAAAAGTGGCACAGACGGACAACTGACAGCGACGGCGATGACGCCGACGACGTTTCGATAGCTGTGTGGCTACATCTCGGCAGAATATCCCCAGTCAGTGTGATCATGGGCAAGCGTCGACAAGCCTAGTGTAATCGCGCCCCGGCTGGCGTCCAGGGTGCCTTGCGTTGACCCCACCGCTAGAAACACTAGCGTCATCACCATCAGCAGCAGCAGCGGCGACAACGACATCGGCCACGACTGTAAGATGGATCGCATTGACCCCTACCCACCCTCTCACGCTCTGTTTCTCGGTAGCGTTCTGGTTCGCGTTGTTCCTAAGTTCATCACAGCATTGCTGCTTGTGCTCGTTTGATTTTTCGCTCTTCTCACTTGCTTTTTTGTTCTGTACTTTTCTATTGCGTGCATATACCTTAAAGAAGTGGGGTATGAGAGAGAAGAAATAAAGAAGAGAGAAAGAGCAAAAAGGGCAGGATCATGTGGAAATGGCTGGCCACTGTAAAAGCCCCACGATCTCTCGTCTCCTCCTCGCGGCCTAAAGTTGTGCAACAGCGGCAACGACAACGGCGGTGGCGGCGCCAAGTCGCGAGCAGCAAGCAATCGGGACAGCAAAGAGCTTGGACGGCAACAACGGCTCTAAGCTTGTGGTAGTCAATGCCCCTCCGGCCGGGAAATAAGGGCTGGCGGGAAGAGGCTTATGCGGAGGCCGTAAACCCGTCTGCTTTATAGCGCTTCGACCCCTTGGCCATCCCATCATTCGTCCCTTGGAGGTACCCTCTCTCTCTAACCTTTATCTCCGCTCACTCTCACTTTTTCTTCTCTCTCATTTTCGCTCTCTTTCTCTTCTGTTTTGCGTCCTTCTATAGCGGTCTCTCTTTCTGCTCCCATGCCCATTTATTTTTGAACGCCTGGGTCATCACCTCAGTGTCGCTCTGTTTTTCGGTTTTTCTTTGCCCTTCTCTCTCTCTTTCGTTTTTCGCTTGTGCCCCTTCTGTTAATCTAACGACAGGCAAAGGGCGACGCCCCTTTAAACCTCCTGTGACCATTCCTCACTTCACCCCCCCCGCCCCCCCAGCACCTATCTTGCTAGCTCGTGAACGGGCGGTTGGAGAGGGGAACTTGTGGTGAGACGGCCATGGTCTACGCCGTGGTGATGTCAGCAGCGTCGGCCGCCCGCACTGCTTATAGGCGTCAAGTCTCCACATGCAGGAAAGTAGTACCCTACTGGCCATATTCGCCCCACTTCCGGCCTCTACGCTGCCGCTGCCGCGACCAACTGCGCGGGCGGCAGGTTCAGGCCTACTATTGTTGTCGGTGCTGTCCCCGGCGCAGTCTGTAGTTGGTGTTGCTGCTGTTGTCGATGTTGCTGCTGTTGTTGTTGTTGTTGTGGCGGCGGCTCTTCGGAGGGGGTGGGAGCAACAACAACAACAGCAGCAGTAGCAGCGGCCGCCACAACGACGATGTCAACCGTGATGGGGCCGCCGAGTCGGGACCAGCCTATAATGGAGTTTCCTGCTGGTTTGGCGTCACCCACCGCTGCCTCCTGTCGAACAACCGAGCGAGCAACCAACCCACCGACCACTGAGCAGTAGACCCTTTGCCACAGCAGTTTACACTGCCGCGGTGATGGCGGAGGTGGTGGCGTATTCGTTTACCGTTTCGCGGCTGCGGTTATATCAACGGCATCGGGCGACCCCGGATCTGGATATAGACGGAAGAGCTCCTAGATGATTCTCGCCAGCACTCTTCGCTCTCTTTCACCCCGTGCCCAGCTTTATCGTCATCCGAAAATCGTTGCGATCACTACGGCTAACACTATGAGTCTCTCTGTAGGTGATTCAGCTGCTTCTGCTGTTTTTCGCGTGGTGTGTGCTAAACTGATACCTAACAGCCGGCCAATAGACCATGTCCCTTGTTTTGACAGTTGATCAAGAGGCATTTACCTCGAGTTATGCTAGCATTCAACGTCGACCCTTTTATGTCGCAGCTATTCTGGAGTAACCTCTAACCGTATTCTCTATATGCATATGTACACATGGATACATGTCCTCTACCAAATTAAAAATAAAAATAAATATTACTCTGCCTTTGGGTCAGAGAATTAACCCTCATAAGGTTACAAATCGCAAACGTAGTTTGTCATACAAACTTAACACCCTGATTGTCAGTTGGTGCTTAGTATTGTGAAACGAGCGGTTACACATTAGTAATCGACGGAATTTATATTTTTGAAATGCTTTACCTTGATAGCTGGTCAAAGGCGTTACGTTAAGTGCTTTAACTTGATAGATGGACAGAGCTTTCGTAAACGTGAAAACGTTCAACATGTTCAGCTGTTTTCAGTCTTGAGGAACCTCGAGGCGATCCTTACTGTGCAGCTTATTTCTCTTCTTAACTATTTGTTCCCTTAGATTTGTTGGCTGTCTATGTCACTTCACCCGTTCTATTTTGTCCTAGTTTACTTACTGCGTTGATGTTGAGCTGCGGCTGACTGTTGCGCAGGAACACATTAGTTGGCTCTTAATAGAGACGCTTGGGGTAAAGTAAGCTGAAGTCTCGCACCATGCAGCACACTTTGCCTGGCCGACACATCTGTGCCAGGTAATGACGACACGATGTGGCAACGCGTGATTCGCAGGCGCCCACGAGGCGGGCATGCATGCACGCGTGTCGCAGGCCCATCTCGAAGGGCCGCTTGTTTAGTAGCTGGCCGGCTGAGCGAACGCAGATCCTGTAGACGTCAGCTACAGGTAACCGGGTGGTGGAGATGGTGTCAGGGCTGCATTTGTCTTTGGCCCCCGTGAGCTACGGAACAGCGTAAGCAGGCAGCGGCAGCAGCAGTAACAGTATCTCAGCATGTAGTAGTAGCCCGACTCTACTCGACAGTCGCTGATGGACGAGATCAAGGAGCAGCACTTTGCCGTATGACGCCGCTACAGCAAACCGACAGCAGAGGGACCGAGCTGCAAGAGCTCTGCCGAGCGCGCGCCGGCAGCTCTAAGGACCACCCCTGACACCCCCGGCACCCCCTAGGCGCAAATTGAGTTTGCCGCGCATTGTGGAACACACCACGACCCTTCTGTCCCGTTGCCACAGCACCGGCGCAGCAAAGCTTCTCTGTGGCGCTTCGTTCAGCTGGCCGAACTGTAATGGAAATACCGCAACCGGACGAAAAGAGACGAAAGACGAGAGGCGAAGACAAGCTCTTGGTGGGAAAGAAACTAACAAAAAGTGCTTAAATCAAAATATTTGAGTTTATGTCAGCCGTTGTGTTTGCTGAATTGTGAATTTTACACAATGACAACGGTTGTAACGAAGCGAGAAGCATTTGACCCGGGGTCTTGCAGAGGAGACGTTATGGTACAAGTGACTCGACCGCCAAGGTTGAGTCTTATCCAGTTGGTGGTCTCCCGTTGGGTGATCTTGCGAGCTGTCTTTTAGTTAAGTACACCGTCGTCGAGGCATATATATATATATATATATATACATACATATATACATCTAAAACCTATATACCGCAGAAAAATATCTATCAGAACCATTTTCAACGATTTGCGCTTTTCTTTTGACTTTGGTCTGTCCTGGCAACCCGGCAAACGGTCTGACACAAGCTAGCAACACGGTTTAAGCTTACTGAGCCAACAGGCTAGCATATATATATATATATATATATATATATATAATTGGACGATCTCAACTGAACGGACGAATAGATAAAGTACATGGTGCGCGCAGAGAGGAAAGCCGAGTTCGGGGGGGAATGCCGTTTATCCTTCGACCACCTCCAGCCGCCCGCCGTCTACAGCGACGTCTGGTCCTAATTGTCGAAGCTGAGTCATCATTACGACAAGAGCAGAATATATTCGGGTGGGGGGGGGGGGTTCAAGTGTATGGGGCCAAGGCGTCTGTGCCACCGTTGCGCACCGCCCCCAGTCGAACCACCCCCGTCCTGCCTCCTCCGAGTCAGGTCGGGTCGAAATCCACTCTTGCTCAGAGTGTGCAGCAGCAGGCAAAACAGACAGAGACGCGAACAAGCACGAGGTGGAAAAACCGTGGGGGCTACGCCGGTGACGGGACGCTGCCGATGACAGTGTAGAAGACCGAAGTGGTAGTGTAGTTCGAGTTATCTACCGCCGCCCACAGCGAACGCGAACGTCAGCCACGTGAGCCAGTTGAACGGACGGCAGCTGTGTGTCATTCAGAACAGACCATACTTGTGGACACGCGCTCGGAGCGGACATTATAGCTAGCCCTCATCGGCTGCCTGTGCGTCTCGTTGACTCGCGATAGACAAAGTCGCAAAACGAACAATAATCAGCGGGAACGCAATAAATCCCTGATACAGACATCCCTTTCATCTAGTAGGTTTCAAATAGCTGGTAATTTGCTTTTTTTGTTAAACACATTGTGCTCAGACGAACACACTCACACACATACACACACATATTAAATATGTGTTCTGTGTCTGCCATACGCAGTATACTCGATTTTAGTGAAAAGTTACCGCGTTGGTGCGGAATGAGAGCGGACACGGTTTTAGTACGTTTTGTAGCTTCATAGCGTTGTGGAACTAGACTAATGGAAGACAAATTGTAGACACGCGCAATAC
Organism: Dermanyssus gallinae; assembly: GCA_003439945.1. Classification (NCBI taxonomy): domain Eukaryota; kingdom Metazoa; phylum Arthropoda; class Arachnida; order Mesostigmata; family Dermanyssidae; genus Dermanyssus; species Dermanyssus gallinae. The sequence continues at coordinate 285,139 of QVRM01002893.1, read as the reverse complement.
GGCTTAAACGGTCATGCTGAAGACAGCTAAGCGAATCAGGTCCTAGTAAACGCCGACGTCATAGACAACCCCAACTAAAAAGAACTGGCTTAATAAAACCTGCGAACTGCCTCAATAAATACAGCAAAACGGCGATCATCGTCTTAAACGTACAGGGTTTCCAGGAGCCTACAGCGCTTTCTCCGAAAAAAAAAGCCTTAGCTTCAAATAGAGGATTTTTAAGTAAAATTAGTTGGCATTAGAGGCGCTTACCAGAAAGAATACACTAATTATCTTTATTGATACTCCACTAAATACACCAACCAGATTGCCTTTTAAGGTAAAACCAGCTTGAGTAGCCGTTTGGGAACCGCTGTTCACTAATGCAAGTCTGACTAGAGAACTACTCGATGCTATCATCCTTGCTACTGTAAGGAATTCGCTTTTTATTTGCGGAAAATATCTCTAAAATAATCTCTAAAAATGCGCAGGCTTTTCTCTTTAAGCCGCGGTATTGAAGACCCGCTACATGTTTTACTTCCACTTTGTGCGGCAACTGCACTGTCGTTCTGCTCACATAACCAGTGCCTCCAATAAGTGTCAGAGCGATTCCTTAAAAACGCTCTATTAATTTGCTAACTTTCGAAATGCCAACGAGAAAAGCATCTGTCGCTGGCAGTACCGCCTTTTTTGAGAATAGGCATTTTAAGTACTTTCATCGAGTCCGGCTTCTGGACTGTGTTGAACGCAATAGGCCACTCGCTATTTGTCAGCAATTTGTAGAGCGCCTACGGTATGTCTGCGAGCTCACTGACAAACAAGCCATGAAACTGCAGCAAACCTAAGAACGCCTTAACGTCTGAAACGTTACTTGGCTCAGGCATATCGTGACTCGCCCGGAATTTTCTTCTTGCTGTTCTTCCGTTTGCAGATCGATAATAGCTACCGTGCGGGTGGGTTTCACCACTGATTCAGCCAACGCTACAGTTCAACACAAATGCAAATGAAATCTGCAGAATTTATTACTGGAACAATTAGATGAGCCTTATCATTGTATTAAACATGTTCGATCATTCTCTTAATTAGCATTTCTCATAGCTCTGTTTCGACACTTTCAGCAAGCGCATAGAACGCCGTATTATGTATGCTTTTGCTCATTTGCTATGTGACACATCTGAACCACTTTTCAAGCTTATGACTTTGCTTTTTCAGCGATCCGCCTAAGCTAATGCTCGACAGTGTACCTTTTACTCCTTTGTCGATCACTTTAAATGAATTCGCCTTCTGAACAGTTGAGTCGTTCCTTTGCCCAGTGACAGTGCTCAGCGCTCCGGCGTAGTCGGAGGCTCCCGCCGGCTGATCACTGTTCCGCCGATCGGCAGTTTGCTAGTCTGGTTAAATTAAGCTTTACGAGAACACAACACTTGTGTACAACCGAATGAGCATAAGGCTTCGATGTGATACGTGGGCAGTAACTACGCAACGCAGTCATCATTTTCGTACGAAAATGATGAGCACTAAAATTGCTATTGCCTGAGAATAGACTTTTGGGCGTCATTTTTGGTCGTAGTAACAACATTTTACGGTGGTGCACGCGAAAGCGTCAACGGAAGAGATAACTACATATCGACTTTTTATGATGTACCTTAACTTGGCTATTCGCCTTTTGCTAGCTTGCGTCTGGTGTCTTTCAGAGTATGCAGAGCTTTTTGCCGAACACGCCGATATAGCCGGTTTCTTTATGCGTTGGCTTGTCCTACCGCAAACGTTAATTTTGCACAACTATTTAAGATAACAAAGGCAGAACACCTTTCTTTATAAATGTTATCCTCACTCCTAAACACGACGTTTCCGTCCCTTCTTTAATTGAGGAAAAATATTTTCTTGTCGAGTTCTACTAAACTCTCTAAAATAAGTGCATACAGTTAGCGAAGGCCCTGTATATATACGAGAGCGGCTCGGCAAGTTGTAGTGCTTCAAATATTAAAAAAAATTGAACCGAAACCACCAAGGTCTTCCGGTTTTTCTTTGCTTGGAAGCGCCATTTATCAGCTACACACAGGTTAAACTTTGCCCTAATCGGTGGCGGCGTTTATTGCTTGTGTTTGGCTCAAAAATATGAAAAAATTGAGGCTTGATGATTTTTAAGGAGCTGAAAATTGAGGAGCCACGAATCTGCACCAAGTTATGCATTTTAAACGAAATCATATGTTTTAAAGTAGTAGAAATAATACTATCTGCTAATAGGGATGTATCCGTGTCCCGAAACACTTTGCATGCATTGTACAGTCGATTTCACGAGAGACGCGAGGAGACCGGAGAGTGATTACAGGAGACGAGCTATAAGTGTATGATTACGACATCGAAATCAAAGCCCAACCCTCCCAGTGGTGCTTCTAAGGAAAGACATAAAGAGATTTAAAGAAGTTCGGACAGAGCAGATCCAACACCAACGTTCTGTTAACCGTTTTTTGCAACCTGGTTGTACGGCCAATTAATCTTGGATTCTCCGTTACGACAACGTACGAACGCATACATCGCTACTGATTTTGACTATTTGATAAAAATTCGATTTCTATATTTTTGCAACCTCCCAATTCGTCGGTTGTTATGGCGTTTGAAGGGAACAAAAACACTTTGAACGATTAAATACATATTATTCTTTGTCACTATTTATTTGATTTTTTAATGCGTCTTCATACATTTGATGAAGTTGTAAATATTTTCAGGGTAGATCAGGTACGAAATTAGTACCGGTTGAGATGAAGTTTTCTTTTTCACACAAAAACTCTATTAGCAGTCCTCCAAATCTGGCAAAAATTAAGCAATACAATGTAGCTTGTTTTCGACTGTGCCGTACTTGCGCAACACCTGCAGGAGCTTATTTTGCGTTGCAGATACGATGACATACCTCTAGCCGCGGCGACGTGATCTAAGTAGCATCCTCCATTGTATCTGGTATACTCACTCGCAAGTTTAATCCTAGATAAAGGGATGTTCTCTTAATATTTGAACATGTCAGGTATGTTTGTGTAACGCACTTGAGCAAAGATGACACACTTTTGCGGCGCATTTGTTTGGGCTGATCATTTCACTCTGTCACAAAGATTTGTTGTTAAAAAGCCCATAAAAAAGTAACAACATTTTTGAACAAAGTCGGAGACATTTTACCAAGGGGCCAAAAAAGGGGTGAAATCGATTGAGCCCTCGATCAAAATAGCGTGGAAAGTCTGATATAGGCAAAATCTTTAAACAAATTCTAGCACTCTGAAGTACTTGCCTGAGATGCAGCTCCATGAATCACGTACATCGGGGAGAGTCCGATTGTGGTTGTTTGGTAATGAATGTTCTAACCAATGTAAACGTATGTATACCTTGGCAGCAGCTCTCCTATCTGGTTGCATGTAAAGACGCAGATGTGCGAGCACATAGTTGAATTAAGAAGACATGGCAGGGACGCCTCTCCTACGGCTTCAAAGAAATGCCAAATATTACCGAGCCTGAGATGTTCAAATTCAGGGCCAGCTGCATCTGCATTCGAGTTTTCTACTCAAACAAGGTGCCTGCCAGAGTGAGCTATAATAAAAGATGATCAAACACAAAACGGGCAAAAAAAACGGAAAGCACAAGAATGGTATGTGATGACCGGCACTGCAAAAATATGCCTGGCGTTGCGCTCTGCAAACACACTTTGAAAAAGACCTGCTTATTTTGCTCTTTCAGATGCAAAAGACCCATTTGCTTTTTTGAGCTTAGATTGTCTTTAACTATTATTCGCTAACTACGTGAAACAAGCACAATTAAATCTGCATTAAACTTTGTGTTAAGAACCAAGTTGAGATCAGCATAAATTAAATTCTGTGTTAAAAACCAAATCATATGTAATGGTTTAACTATAAATATGCACTACTTTAGTTGAAAAGCGCGGGGTATGGAGGTTATAGGGTGTTAACAGCCGTGGGCATAATACGAGCACCTAAATAGCAACTAATTTACTTATTATTATAAACTAATGATTGTGAAAGCACGAAGCAGTAGTGTCTAATAATAATAATCATTAGTAGAGTCACATCAGTGCAGAGGTGAGGAACGGACTGACGCTATGACACTTATCCATAATAGCGGCCGTGCGGCGAGACTTCAACAACGCAATCGAGAGCAGAGCTTTACGATCGACTGACTTTCCAGCGATGCTTGAATGGCGCAAAACCTGTCCTGGAAAAGACAGAAACCGTTTGACGGTGTGACTATAACTCCCTTTTAGTCAGGGAAGCCCTCGACATGGAATGTAACTGTGTCGGTGTTATCACTTTTATCATCCAATTTGGTGCCTCTTTTGACAAAGCGCGGTTCAAAGGGGAAGCAGCAGCGGAGGCGGAGTAGAGCAAATGTGGTAAGTACTCAAATGTTAGACACGCGTACAACTTACAAGTAGATTGCAACGTCAGGGCATAGAGGCCAGCATAACGGGAAGGTCGCTTAACCGCATCTACGCTAAGCCGAGTAACACTACGGCAGATAAAATCTCGACCAAGCTTCTTCGGCAGAGGGTCTCAATATTTAGTGGTAGAATCATTGGCAAAATGGGCCAGTCTGGCCGACGACCGACGCGTAAAAATATACGAATGGTGTCCACAATTGTAACGGACAACTTAATTGAGTAGACTCTCCGACGGGTTATGTCGGTCTACACCATATTACTAATACCAATAATAATAATAGTAGTAAATCATTATTATTGTTAGTCTTCTTCATACTGTTTGTATATTACACCTATCCGTCCTCAAAAAGTGACTATTTACAAGATCCATGCACCTGCCGTTAGCAGAGGGTGCTCAGCTCGCACGAAGAAGGGCACGACTTAGGTAATCCCGATTAATGAGACCGTCACTTTGACACTTGAAGACTACGGAAACGAGCCATCATCAACGTCGCTGAGCCCAACCAGCATATAGTAGCAGCGACAACATCAGAAGCTTCGCCTATAGGGACAAACATTTTCTCACTTGCTGTATTTTGCTCCCTCTTTCCTTTTCCTTTCCCTTGATATTGGATGGAAATCCTACAATGATTGTTCCTTCGGTTTCGAACCGCGTTGGACGCGTTCGGGCTTCGCCGAGTAGGTATTTTCGGCTCTAGCGGCCAAGATGAGGCCGAGACGGGGCAAACAGAAAAAGCAGGGGCTCCTTCGTTCGAACGAGCTAACGACGGCAAGCATAGATAATCCTAAATGTATGAAAAGAGGTCTTAGGTAATCGCGAACAAGGGCCGATGAGTGTGGCGAGAGGCGGACCTGGGGCTTCCGATGTGTCGAAGTGTCCAATCACAACGGCCGAAGTTCTTAGCATTGTTCTCATCGTCACTGTTGTCGCTGTCAACGTCGTTGTCCTAGTGGGTGGCGGCGACGACGAACGGAAGCGTGGGCGGGGACGGAAGAGGCCATTTGTCATCTTGCCTGTTAGTGAAGTCAATCCAATTCTCATGCTCGGCGGCAGTGAGTTCACTGTTGTTGTTGCTGTTGAAGTTGTTTTTCTTATTGTTGTCGCTGTCTGTCATCGTCTTCACTCTGGCGCCAACAAGCGCCACAGAGTCGAAAATGCTCGAGCAGCTCGCGCGAGTAGAATGCCCTTCTCGCGAGAGCAGGAAACAGTTGCAGGGCGATTGCAAGACGAAAAGGAAATAAACGAAAAGTAAACGAGAGGGGAAAGGAGGAAAGCAAGGAAATGGAGATGAACGAAAGGATAAAGCGAGAAAAAGAATCAAAACAAGGAAGAACAATTAAATGTAGAAGGGGGGATAATGGAAAGGGAAGGGAACAAAAAAAGAAGAGCAAGGAAAAAAGAAAAGCTGATATAAAGAAAAATAAAAAACAAAATAGGAAACAAAAAACAGAAACATTGAAGCCAACCAAGAAGAAGACAAAGGGAAATATAACGAACAAAAAAATAAAGAACAAATAATAACAAAAAGTAGAGCGAATAAAAGCGTGCAGAGGACAAGGAGGAAGCACAGAAAAGAAGTCCGTGGCCGCCCACCCCGCCGGTCATCCTCGTTGGCGCTCGACTGCCAACGAGTGGGGTAACGATTCGCTTCGTTCTGCTCGTAGCAGCTTGGCTTGCCAGCTTGATCGTTCATTTATTTCCTTTGTCCCTTTTCCTAACGTGTTTTTTTTGGCGGAACTGAAGCAGATTTGCTAATAGCAAAAATGGAGAAGAGCCGTGACCGCTGCGGGAGCATAACGCAGATACATGACTGCATCAACATAGACGGCGCCATGAATGTCGCCTGTTCAACTTACTCCTGGTGGTTGTAATGAAATTAGACGCAGTTGGCGGCAGGCAATATTGGCAGTTCGGCGTCGTTGTCACCATCACCATCATTATCATCGTCATCGTAATTATCGTCAGATTTTCTTTGCTGTTTCAATTCGGGTCGGATTAGTGCGGAAATTGCTGTCCACATGATTTTCAACTCGAATGCTAGACACATTGTCTTTGTCGCCACAGTTGTCTGTCATCGAAGTTGGGTTTGCCAACATCCTCGTTGTCCGCTTTTTCGCTCACCACTACCCCCGCCGCCGTTGCTGCAAGCCCGAACTCGACACAACCCCCACACCGAAGAAGCAGTTGAAAAGCAATTAAGACACCGCTACTAGACTTGACGCAACAGTTCGCCTCGACTTATGAGTGTGCAGTGGTTCTTCTTTTATTGCTGTTCGAGTTTATGCCATCGATGCGATTCTGGAACCACACCCCCCCCCCCGCACTTTGTTTAGGTCGGCCAGTGACATAGGTAGGGAATAAGTGCGATGTGACTTCACATCTATACTAGCGCATGTATATATGCAAACACATCTAAATTTACGTTTCTAGGTCTTGGGGGAAAATAAATAAAACATACTCTTTGTCATAGTAATTCGATTTGACATCGTATTGATCTCGTCTAGTTTTGTCGGGCTCGATAGTGTTTTTTTAAAAATAGTTTTAGTGATTAAAGACTATCATTACTCTAACCGTATGTACGTAAAACACAAGACGCTACCTCTTAAATTATTGAACCACCGGAACATTTTGGTTACGGGAGCGGAGACCCGGGTTGAGAAGCGGAAACCTTTCCATTTGACTCATTACTTCGCGTTACCTTGTTGCCTTACGCGTTTTCCGCGCGCAAGACGCGGTTCTTGCGTAAGGCAAAGAGTCTTCTTCTTTCTTCTATAAGACGCTGTTTGCCCTTGTATTAGTGCTTGTAACACGGCTTGAAATGCATTTTCCAAATGAACGAAAAGCGACCATTTTTGGCTGGATGATTATGTGCGCTGTTTTGTATCCATCCGCAAATGGTTCGCGCTTTTATTGCATTAACGGTATATAGTAAGCCGTGTCAGGAACAAGCCGCTATGCCGATAAATTTATAGCAGCCTGTCAGTGGGTCGTCGCAAAGTGTGCAACATTCTAACACAAAGTGGTGAGGTCGATCCCGGTGCGACGCATACCCCTTTTAAAACACTCTTTCCCTAAGAATTGGCAGATTTAGCCTAAGGTGTGTAAAAATAAGAACGCATTTAGTAACGTAAGCATATGTATATATATATATATATATATATATATATATATATATATATTTATATATATAAGCAAACTTATAGATACAATTAGATTACGTGCATGCCTTGCCGTTACGTACCATGTTAGGACCGGTTGACAATAGTATCAGAGGCAAACCCTATCCCCAACGCAACGTACCGTCACCAACGTTGCATCTTATAATAATAGCGTTTACACGACATGTTAGTACGACCTCATCATTCATTTTAAATTGCAATGTGTGTTAAGAAGCTCGAAACTCAGTGACAACACGAGGACAAACCCAGTCCAAGCTACCTAAGATTTCGCGAGTTTCCTGTGTCGTATAGTAAGGCAATGTGGTCGTTGGCCAGCGTCGCTTCCGCTTCACGTCCAAGCCTACTAACACTCTGGCTTTCGGCGTTTGGACATCGGCACCGTTCGAAGTAGTAGAGACTCAATTATTCGACTACGGTTGCTCTAGGCAATTAGCGACGCATTGAGTTAATCAATAATTGACCGGATGACCTCTGGAGAAGAGGACCTTTGTAGGGGGCTTCCCGCCAGAGTGCCAGTCGGCCAGCGAGCCAGGCTTTGCGCGCAATGCAACAAAAAGCGGATACGACTCGCTAGAATCGGCAAGCGGCCGACGCAAGCCATTCCAAGGGGACGCCAATTGTCTCGTCAGCATAAATGTAACGGCCGACGTCATTATCATGGCCATCATCATCACCATCGTCGCCATCATCATCATCATCACCACCATCATCACCATCATCATCATGGTTCTCAAAATCGTCGACCCAGATTATCGTTGGCTTGCTTGCCATCTTGGCTGTCGTTATTTTTGTTACCATCCTCTGCAATGTCGTCGTCTTTTTCGTCGGTTCATCCAGTCACTTCTGCTGCTGGATTGGGCTTGCCGATGGTGGTGCAGAGGCGGACAGACAGACAGACAGTCGACCAGAGTCAAGGTCGCTGTGCAGGACACCGACCGTCATGCAAAAGGCCGATAGCCCACTGCCGGCCACACGTCATCTTTCCCGTCAATGTCCCGTCGAGCTTCGGTCGCGCACCGCCACCACCACCGCTGCTGCTGGTGGTGTAGCTGCTAAGGTTTTGTCCAAAAGTGGGCGATATTATGCAGATTGTGTCCTTGCTACACGGCCGGTCGCCGTTTAGACACGCATGTCTGCCAAAGACCTCCTTCATCGAGCTGGTCGCTCGTTGGTCGCTGCCTCCATCATAGACGTCTCGACGTTTTCATATTCGCCTTTTCATTTTCCTTCTAGCTCCCTTCCTCCCTTCTAGCTCGGCCGGGTTTTCCTTCTTTATGCGCTGTGCTGCTGTTCCTGCTGCTCCCACTTTATCTCTTCTCTTTTTCTTGTTTCTCCTTTATCTTGTTGGATGGCAACTTGTTCGTTCGGGTTTGCTCCCCTGCCGGTCGCCAAGTGGATGACGATGATGCTCATGGCGACAATGCTGATGGCCATAGCCTTATCTCGGTCAGCATGCAGCGACTTGTATGCAGCGAAACGGAGAAAACGTTTCGGTCGCGCGGATCTGCTATCCCCTTTAGAAGAAGAAGAAGATGATGATGAGCTTGTGCATGGCGCCGCAGCCCGTTTGCCGCCGTGTGCTTTGACCGTGGCTTCACCACGTTCTACATGTGTAGGGGGGGGGGGGGGGGTACGAGGGAGAACGAAACCTTCGAGGCTATGACCCCTGACACTATGTCGGAGTCATAACCTAAAAAGGGAAGGGCAAAGGGCTCCATAATAGGGTCGTTGCCGTCGACAAACACCAAAAGGCCGCATTGTACACAACGATCTCGCTTTCTAGCTACGACAGTAACAACGTACGATTCTACGGATGCTAGCTAGATCCGTGCCACGACTAACAAGGAAACTGCACAATTGGCATGTGTTGGACGTACGGCGTGTGTCTACTCATAAAGTAGGTAGGCACAGCACCTGTCTAGTTATCGGCACACCTTGGGACCTGTACTGGCAGAGGCCAACAATGTACATAACCATCGACAGATGAAACCCTAGCTTGAAACATTTCTGGCGTCTTAAAGTACATTAAACGGTTTAAATTAATTATATCTTGCATAGAGTGCAAAACACTAGAAACATCACGAAATAGCACGAAATAATCATTCTCGAGCAGCGACAGGCCCTTCCGTTTGCTAAACTGAAGACATTGCAATAACCTCATATGAGATACAATGTCATTTTTAATGCCAAAATATGCCCTTCTCAAAAGCCAGATCGTCTGTTTTTTTTTTCATATTCACTGACAACTGCCAGTGGTAGTTCGCGTGGCTTTTCTTTCTATTCTCATTAATTTATTAGGTATTACAGTGAGCTAGAAGCATTGCAATATGCCTAGCCAGCGTTTGCTAGGCTTATTAAATTCTGGCCATCCAGATACTTTTAGGACCTCTACAGTTGATAATCCTGTTCTAAAGCATCTTGCGAGTTTTCTACGGCATCGGCTAATATATATATATATATGCATTTTTGTTTCGATAGGAAATCGCAGCACATGCCGTGTTGCGAGCGTAATGTTAAAAAATACCTCAAAAATATGTCCACAACATCCTTATTAAAAAATAATACAGATATCATGTAATTTCTAATGAAATACAATACCACTGAGGTGGTGACCTTTTTGGTTTTTATGAGCTGTGTATTGGATACTTAATTGTTAGCACTTTTTCACATAAATCAGGCTCAAGTGTATTAAAGCATGCATCATATTCGTTCTCTAATTTGCTAATGATCGTAGGATTATTAGCATAATCTATACTTTGCAAAAACCCACAGAAAAAGTCTAATGCTAGTGAATGTCCCCCGTTACGCGATAGTGCCCGTCAAATGCTCAAATTTCTCACCGGATTTGTGGCTTGTAGCTGATTTTGTTGTTTACTCGCATCGCTTTCAAATACGGTCACAGTTATTTAAGAAACATGCATCGATTACGCTCTCCATTCACGATAAAGTGAAACACAAGGGTCTAATGATTCTGTTGGATTAGAGGTTGCACTAGACTGTTACAGTTAGCACACGTAATGGCCCTTTCTGAATCACGTGGGGGTTCCCGGTTGCCTGGGAATATATATATATATATATATAAATATAAATAGGTCATTTCACGTCATTTGTCTCCGCGTATTCTTCTTTAAGAGATGGCCAAAGTCAATTACAGCCAGTGTTCTTTACCATGGCAAGCCTAAACGATTAAAACAACCATCTACCACTAAAAAAAAAAACATCTACCACTACTACTACTACTACTACTACTACTACTACTACTGCGGTTACTGCTTTCTATTCGTGTCGTGTGATCGGGACGGGCCGGCCGGGAGACGGAGCCGAAAGAGTGCGTGGGGTCAGACCAACTGCGCGCCTCACTGGACTCGGGAACTAAGCCGGGAAGCGGTCGTAGGGCAATGATCATCCTTGATTGCGCCTCATTTGTGGGGTGGTTTTGTCTGCCTGTCTGTCGCATGAGGTCAACGGCGGACCGTTTGGTGATGACGACGACGACGCGTTTGCAGGGCTGATACCGCAATAACAACGGCAGAAAGCGAGGCGGGGCGACAGCAGGCAAAAGGAGACTGTAGTGAGGATCGTTCTCGGCTGCAACCGCGATTAGCCTGTTAAGACAAAAAAAAATCCGGAACGGTTAGACTTTTTATTGTTCCTGTTCTATCTCCTTTCTCTCTCTCTCTCTCTCTCTCTCTCTCTATATATATATATATATATATATATATATACAGGGTGTATCAAAACGCTATGTACTTATTTTAAGGTTTAGTAAAATTTCAGCAAACAAATAATTTTTCCAATGGAAGGAGGGCCGGAAACACCTTGTTTAGAATTGGAGATAAATTGACAAAAAAAGTCATTCTGACAGTTTTTCTCTTGTTTTGTTATGCAAATTTGTTGTTTTTTGTGAGTAACACCGAACGCAAGCTAACGAAATGCGAATACCCGGATTAAGAAATGCCATAAAACATCATTATGTTGTTATGCTTTAGGTTGAAGCTTTTACGTTCAAAACAGTGAGATGTTGTCATGACGCTCAAAAATGCTGTTCTCAGGCAACATCAAAAGCAATGCTTATCATTATGCTAACAAATAGTTACGTCACAATAAAACTAATCTGATTCACGGTAAGGTATTATTCCACTGGTCGCGCGTAGCATTCATGAGGTCCGCAAGTGTTACTGAAGCTGAAGTTCTGGTTCTAACTCGCCGTTTCAGCATCATTTGTTCGATGGTTGTAAAAGCAAGCTGGATACTTCATTCATCTAATTCAAGCTTCTGCGTGTCGGAAAAGATATTTTTTTTCTCCTCTCCGCGAGGTGTTCCAACCAAGTATAGCGGCTACGAGGACCTACATTGCCGTGTCTGAAGATGAAGAATCACCAACTGATTTTGTATAAAGCACTATGTGGGGTATCAAAATCTCATCAATGTACAATTAGTTAGGTAGGCCTTTGTCGTCCATGACCCTCGAGAGACATCCAGAGACTCGTCCGAAAATGGAACGACCTCCCATTGGGCAACGTCCCAAATTGCGTGATCTCGCGTAAACCCGCATCGTGCTTGTTGATCAGCTGTGGTCAGCTTGGTAGAATCTCTAACCAGTAGATGAGTTCTTATTCAGTTGAGCAGCCGCAGAACGTCAAGTTCAAGCAAAGCAACAATCTCGGCGGCTCTTTCTGGCATGGTTAATCAGAGTCTCAGACCTCGTCGTTAGCTCTTTCACCAAGCAAGGTTAATGGCTGACCGACAAAAACATTACTAGACACTTGACACTTCGTGTTTGGTATGACATACGCGCGCATAGAACGGAGAGGACTAAGCCGGGATCGCTTATCCGATTCCGATCGTTTTTCCAGTTCACCTTTGTTATAGGGTTGAGGAATTTGACATATCGATTCAACATGCTGGTCTTGCTTTAAAGCAAATTTAGTTATTGTCTATCAATTGCCTGTCTTCATTTTTAGTATGCCGCTAGTATTGTGAGTATAAAATAAACCTCAAATGAAATGTGAGGGGCAATGCAATACTTACTTGATGTATATATATATATATATATATATATAAATACTTGAATATACGTGCGTGGGTCAGCGGATAAATCTAGCCCAACAATTTAACAAATTGTTAATGTATAATTCAGCCGACCATATATGGTAATAAAAAGTCACATAAACAGAACATAGCCATATGCACAGTGGCTTTACTCTTGTTGGCTATTACCGCTTGATACCGGCAGCGCCAATGGTAGGGGACTCATAAGGTGGCGAAGGCATACTGTGTCGTCGAACGCACGCTGATCCGACCTGGTCGAACGACAATTTCGAGCGCAGAAGGACGCGCCGCAAAAACTTGATTAACACGTAAATACTCAAAGCTCTCCGATCTACGAATACTTGGGCATCATTTCCCAGACGACGCGCGAGTGAGCGATGACACCGGAGTCCACTTTTCCACTGCTCGCTAGGGCTGCACAGATAGGCGGGGCAATGCACGAGAGGAATATATATATATATATATATATATATACAGAGAGAGATAGATAGGGGGGATACAGATAGGGAGAGAGTAAGAACATGTGTACATACTTTCTTGCTATTTGTAGCATTTTTATAAGGCCCTGTAAGGCGTAATAAAAATAGCACTCAATATTTGAAGTTGGCGCCTTTTCTAGACGCCGTTCTTTCGCTTCTGCGTGTCGGTCGCTTCTGTAACTGCTGCTGCCGCAGCCGCCGGAGAAGGCTCCGTAAGGAACGACTCAGATACGGAAACGGAAGTAAGGACCGTAACCCATCTCCGGCATCGACGATAACCGCAGTGACTTTAGCCCCCTCCTCTGTCATTTTCTCCTCTTCTTTCCTCCGTCCCTCTTTTCCCCTGTCTTTCTGCTCGCTCGGCTTACCTGCGGCAACAGATTTTGTTGTTGTTGTCGTCGTTGTTGTTGTTGTTGTTGTTGTTTTGTTGTCGTTGTCGTTGTTGTTGTTGTTGTTGCTGTGGTGATGGTTGTTGTTGTAGTTGTTGTTGCTCTCACCATCATTGAATTGTCAGCAGATCCACGTGTGGATCAGCGGTAGGACGATCAGCTAAGAATGTGTTCGACTACGTCGAGGCAAGCTCACTTAGCCCTCGAACATATTTGCTTGCTCACAGCTAACGTACACCCATACACGCTATAAAGACGCCCGGCCAGCCGAAGCCCGAACGAAACCAGCTGTTGATGGTGTCGTCACCGTGTATCCTCTTGGCAGAGGCTGGGACGCCGGGACACATCCATATTTGCACACACGCATACTGCCAAATTGCTTCAATTCCGCCCCAGGGGTTGTCGCACATGCATTATTACATCGTAGGTATGTGGGTATGTATGCGACAGGAGTAGTTGGTGGGGATCATCGTCACGTACGATCGAGAGGTCCGACCCCAGAGAAACTGTCTTGCCGCCACCTTTGAACCACTGTTCAGCTTAAAGCGACCATAGTGGTCCATCACATACGCAACCAGCTCAACAACGATAAGGTCGATTGTACGATCAAGGCAACAGCAACAACAACGGCAGCAACAACAACAACAAAGTAAATTGACAACAACAACTTATATTGCTACTACCAATATACTACTACGGATTGGAGCCGCAGTTGTCAGATATAGCTAAGCTAAAGAATGCTTAAGTACGTAGCAGAAGCACCATGTAACGTAGGTCCCACTATGGCATACCTGTTAGAAATTATTGAAATATTACTAGCTAGGCCTCATATCAGCCGATAAGTGCACCACAACATGGTGAGTTAGTATAATAAAAAATGCGTTTTACATCCAGCTGAAGCTTCTTAATCTCAGCCCCTTGTGTGCTTCCTGGTTTCGACTGGCTAATTGTACTAGCTAAGGCCATTAACCTATTTGTATGTTTAAACAGGTTCGACCATGATCGTATTTGCTTCTTATGATCTAGGAAATGCAAAACTAAAGGTCTTGGGCAGTAATATTAAATTAAAGTACATTCATGTTTTTTAGTAGATATACACATACAGTAAGATTGACTGTTAAATATGCAAAAGCGCTGAGAGATTGATAGAGAGTCACCCTCCTCGATGTATGTATTATTTCAATTTCTTCATTAAGACGGTAAATTTTAACAAACTCTCACCTCGACGCACACGTTGCATGCGAGGCAACGCTCCTCGTAGTTATGTATATTGATATTCAGCCTCCTCTCGATGTTGTCTTGTCTTGTCAACAGATAGAACACTAGAATCTCGGTAAAATGCAGTTCCCTCTAATGAAAAATTTCCATTAGAAATACAGTCTCCACATATTTAAATACTCGTCCTACTACTAGTTCCAAAGCCCCAGGTAAACCCGCAAAATTCCACAGCATTATTTTACAAACACTATGAGCGTCTTGCAGTTCCCGCAGCGGTTAAAAGTATCATTGCAAAGCCGCTACACCTTGCCCATCGGTAATCTCTTCGCTAACTCTAGTCTGAAATGGCGGAGTTTCCATCCACCGTCGATGTGGTTGGAAGCTCCGCCATGCACCCCAATCAGCCAGGGGAAGCATTTAAGAGAAATGTCATAATTATTCTCCTTGACGCCTGCACAGAAGATGGAATCTGCCCTAAGTCTCCAAACGCACTCCAAACGCACTCCAAAAGTTTTTCCGGCATTCCAACCACGCATCTGCATGCACTGCCGATGTTAATCGGCTGGAATCCTCCACACGGAGGGCCATGACAGTAACACGATGTTTTCAGAGTGTAAGCTCACCCATATCTATATTAGCATTTGCCGTTTGTAGTTGTTTCTACGGGCGCGCTGTGTCTCACTTCCTTCGGCGGTTGCCTGCTCAGAGGGCCTCACAACCTGCCTCTTGGCCCTGGCCTCCGCCATCCTTTTCCGGGCTGCCTTCAAGCTTCCGCTTTGTGTGACAGTGATCTGCCATACCTGAATGAGGACGCTGCCATACCTGAATGAAGACGCCGCTAATATCACGCCTCATTGCTACTCGTTGCTGTTGTTCAGCTGCGGTGGCACTGCCATTTAACTGGCGACTTCGACGAAGGCTCTTTTGCTCGTGTCGCACCAAACTATCCTGATAATAAGACATCCCTCATGTACAGGTATTCCATCGGTCATACAGAGAATTTTGCTAGAGGGACAAACTCAAATCTTGATATTTAAAGTGAACACGGCGATTGCTAATACATGCGACGTTTGTAATCGTGTCTAAATGCACCCATTGTCATCTCGTTTTCGTGATTGGAGAGGATTTTCTCCAGAGGTTTTTTCTGTCCTGCTGTTATCTAATAGCAGAACAACCGTATTGCATGGAAACAACTAGCAAAGCCAATATATTATTATTTTAATATATTGTAACCGATAATTAAATTTTAATCGATATACGCCCAACCGTTCATGGTTGCCATGGCGCCGCCCCGTTTAAACAGTGCGTTAGCCGCTCAAGCCACTGCCGCTGTACGCTAATTGCACCAGCGAAGAAGATAGCCTATGACTCTGATGTCTAGTATAGCTTATTTGAATTTATTACAGCAGCCTCCAGGATATTTTATATTTATAGCCTTAAGGAATCTTTTATATTTATATTATTGCGCGTTCTATATATATATATATATATGCTTTTTTTATATTTATATTATTGCGCATTTTATATATATATATATATATATATATATATAGATCACAGAGAGTTGTATTTGCTTAAGCAAAAACGTCATGTTCGTTGTATTCGTTTCTTTGATGCATAGCTAATACTTGTTTAACTTTATTAGTTTGTACATAAGTATTTCGACTCATAAAACAACCAAATCATTATATATATATATATATATATATATATATATATATATATATATATATATATATATATATATATATATATATATATATATTCTCAGGCGCATAAGGATCTGGTAGAGGACCTCCTTAAAAAGAGGTCTCTCCTGGATTCCAACCTTGACGGATCTGAGCTTCCTGAGCGTAGTCGGCCTCGATACTCTGAATCAGATGGCCCCTATAATCCATCCCAAAAAGATATTATTATATCTAAAATACAAGCCCTCACAAACACATTTCCCAAACGCAACATAATTTCAACAGACCTTACTCATCTGTCAAATATAATTTGCTCAGGTGAGGACCACACTATCGCCTTAAACGAATTTCTGAACAAACATTTTACACACACTGTCCGACGTCGTGCCTTTAGAGAAACACCTTCCACTGAAGCGCGAGTATCTAAAAGGCAACAGCGACGTCAAGACTACGCAACCACTCAAAAACTTTTAGCCAAAACCGATCCAAATGCGCTCATGAGGTGCTGGACGGCAAACACACCATACACAACATGCAGGCCACCGAAGTTGTAGAACACTGGGCCAACACGATGACACAACCACCCCCTGAACCACTCCCTTGCCCCGTATACACTCCCAACTCTGATCTCTTTGAGGTTTCCCTCCCTATCTCCCTAAAGGAAACCCACGCAGCTCTCCGCGGACCTTCTAAAGCACTAGGCTTGGACGGGATTTGTCTTTCGTCCCTCCGTAAACTCCCGTTAGAAGTAGTCTGTTGTATTCTTAACATACTAATAATTAGCGATATTGCCTCAGCCCATGAAACTGCTCGCTTAGCGTTCATCCCTAAAATTAACAATGCCACATCCCCAAGCGATCTGCGACCCCTATCTATTAGTTCATACTTACAACGAACGCTTAACAAAATTGTCTCTAGACGCCTCCAGAACTCTATTAAGCTTCTCCCAATCCAGCGAGCGTTTCTCCCCTATAATGGTACCTTCGAGAATCTTGCGGTTCTGGATGGTATCCTTAACGATGCCAAGTCTGCAGGACGTGAGCTCAGACTTGCCTCAATCGACCTCCGTAAGGCGTTCGACATGGTGAGTCATGACTCCGTCCTGTGGTCACTCCGGACTCGCGGATACCCGGAGGTATTCATTAACTATATCGAACGCTTGTACCTCTCATCTAAAACTCTCATAGAATTTGGACAAGAATGTCGCACATTTCGGCCAACTAGGGGTGTTAGGCAGGGAGATCCTTTGTCCCCCCTCTTATTTAATCTAGTTCTCGACGACATTCTCTCAAAATTAGACCAAACTAATATCGGGTACCAACTTACTGATGACTTCCGCCTTATGGGCTTAGCCTTTGCGGATGATCTCATCCTCCTAGCCTCCACGAAATCCACTCTCCAACGGCTCCTTAATATTGCGGACCCACTTTTAAAATCCCGAGGCCTTGAAATTAATACTAATAAAAGCTTTACTATCTCCCACCTATTTAATAGGAAGGAAGGTAAAGGTTTTATCAATACCGTATCAGAATTTAACGTTGGAGATCGGCAATTGCCAGCTAAAGGTATAAGCGATCGATGGAGATATCTTGGAGTCGACTTTGACAGCAATGGCAGAGTTGACTCCACCAAGGATATACTCCTTAACTTACTCAACAGACTCACGATAGCTCCCCTTAAACCCCACCAAAGACTCATATTTTTGAAAGACTTTCTCATTCCCCGTCTCCTATATAAACTGGTCTCCGGTCCCAGACCATCTTACGCACTCCTTAGTGACCTAGATAAAGAGATCAGAAAGGTTGTTAAGTCGAAATGGCTTAAGCTCGAAAACTCGGTGCCGAACGCCTACCTGTACACGCACACAGCACACGGCGGTCTGGACATCCCCTGCCTCCAAACATTCATTCCCAGAATCCGCCTCTCCCGCCTGACAGCACTACAACACTCCACGCACCTTGGGGTCCAATGGATGCTAACCACCGAGCACTTTAAAAAAGATCTTGCGAAAACAAGACTTCTTTGTGAGCGCTTGGGAACCTCCATTGAGACCTCTACACAAGAGACCGATTACTGGTCTCAACAACTACACAACACGTTCGATGGGGCACATTTTAAAAAAGCACACGAAACGCCCTTTGTACATTACTGGATTAAGGGTATGCCCTACCTATCTGGTAAGGAGTATTTAAACCTACTAAAGCTCAGGATCAACGCACTACCAACGCGTGCCAGATTGGCCAGGGGACGCCCGGGCTACAACAAACGTTGTAGGCACGGGTGTCATGCGCCTGAGACGTTGGCTCATGTCGCTCAGATGTGCGATATAACACACAAACAAACCATAAAGAGACATGACGACGTCTGTGATCGCGTGGCGCGTCTTCTCCGCGAAAGGGGTCATGAGGTGGTTCGTGAGCGAGTATTCCGTCGACCGGGCGCACCGGGTCTAAAGCCCGACCTCGTAATAACAACACCTACCGAGGTCTGGGTTTTAGATGCCGAGGTTTGCGGCCCGAACCGGGACCTGGCAAAAGCACGGCAAGACAAGATCGCCAAATATGACGTCGAGTTCCTAAGAGCGGCGCTCCCCTACCCGCAAAAACCT
The DNA here is from genome assembly GCA_003439945.1 of Dermanyssus gallinae. Classification (NCBI taxonomy): domain Eukaryota; kingdom Metazoa; phylum Arthropoda; class Arachnida; order Mesostigmata; family Dermanyssidae; genus Dermanyssus; species Dermanyssus gallinae. The sequence continues at coordinate 266,105 of QVRM01002893.1, read as the reverse complement.
CGCAGATTCGGATCCATCACTATCTCTATGAGTGGTGTATGGGACTCCGAATCTGCGAGGACGCTCTTGGGGCTCGGCGTCACGAAGAGGAATCTTATGGATCTCACCGTTTTAACTTTGCAAGGAACCTTGAGGATATATCGCTCGCACCGGATCCATAAGAGCGGGGGCTACCATCAAGCAAGGACACGGACAACTGATTCTTAACTTCACGTGACACCTTTTTATTACCATTTTTATTAAGGCGAGCACTGCCGAGTGTGCAAACGTATTGTAAATGATTAATAAATCATCACAATATTTTCTATATAAAAAAAAATATATATATATATATTCCACGTTAGTTAGTTCTTTACTCTAACACGCAATCACTTTATGAACCACCCAACAAATAAGCTCGGCTTCGAAAAGCTATTGACAATATTCACGCGGAATCAAAATGCGCTTTTAATGTCGTCCGTTGCAACTAGAATCCAATCTGCGGGCTCGTGCTACAAGCCAGTTTTCAAAACTATTTCCTCTAGACAGGCGTTTCATACAGCCGCTGGCTTTTGTCTGTATAGACCGAACTATAATTTTTTTTCATGTTTACGCATTTGCATATAAGAACGCATACGTAGCCTATCTACTGCACCAATCATTAAATTACTGTAGTTCCATACTTACTTAGTAATAGCCGACAGTGTACCTGATTCTAGCGAACGAAACCCTACTGAAAGAGCTGACTTTTTTTTTGCGCAAACAAGTCGCTTGGTTCGACTGTCCGCTTGATTCGGAGAACTCACAGAGCCAGTAATCGAACGCGTTCAATACGGCTCTTATCGACGCACAGCATTAAAGCTTTACCGTGCGCTGCAAGGCACGTTGCGGCGGGGGCCGTCACAATTTTGTGGTCATAACTTCTTTTTGAAATAGAGGACCACGCCAAAGGCTCTTTTTTTTCTAACTATAACGACTGCATAGATTAAAGACACTATACACAGATGCTTCAGCGCATGTCAATGATTTCCTTTCGCCTTCCCTATGTGAAAGCCCAGCTCGTCCAGGTCGCCGTGTAGCTGCCACTGACGGCTCACTGGAGACAGAGAACGCAGTAGAATGTCGCAATGAGACAAACGGCAGAAGAACTGACCTAACAGCAATGGCAGGCGCGGAAAAGCTGTTGTGGCAAGCAGGAGTCCACCGCTTCTGCGCTGCTTTCGTTCGTTCGTCTCTCTGTGTGAGGTTCTTGGATCGTTTTCATGTTCAAACTTTGCGCAATCGCTCCAACGAGAGAACAACAACGGCGATACCGATGATGATGATGATGGCCGTGATGGCAGCGTTGACGCACGAACCCCTCGTACCCCACCTAGGGGACCGACCGACGGACTGACAACTCCAGCGGAAAGCTGGCATGGCCGGAAATAGCTTCTGCGGTTAGCTAACACAAGGCTTCGTTCGACGTGCGCGCGCTTCCGGTTTTGGTTTCGATCGACCGTAAATTTACGTTTAAGCAAGTTGTTTTTCGTTCACGAACGCGGCTCCAGCCCCCCGCACACCTACGTCTAGACCGACCCTCCACCAAAGGGACCGAGCAAGCGTTTAATAACAGCCGCCGAATAGTGAGTGTCGCCCACACACAGGCATGGCCATTGTCTAGCTTTAAAAAATTCAACCTCGTCACAATTGAACTAGCTGGATAAGTGTTAGCTGCGCACTATGACCTAGCGTTAAGCGTTGTCTTTTACATTCTGTGCGACATTTAATGAATATAGAGTTTAACATAGTGTTTATAGAGGCGTACCTTACCTAATATATATATATATATATATATATATATATATATACGAAAAGTATATTGATAGGCATAAAAAAAGTGTACTTGGTTCTTCTGAGGGCGTCGATCTCAGCTTTGAGTAATAACACATGTCCTTTGAGGGCAGCCCTCTTGATCTGCGGAGACACTGTCTAGCATCGGCGACCGTACAACGGGATCGTACTCGCCGACCCCTGTTCTACACATATGTATCTGCCACTTTACTCAGCGCCCAGCTGTCTTTCTCTAACAACGTACATAGAAACTCTACTATAACACACAGTAAGCAAGTCCGGTGTCAGCCTGTGACGTGGCTTCGATTCGAGCTTGCTAAGTCAGTCGGCACGAACTGTCCTGAGACCCATATCATACTAGCTGCAGAATATTTGGTACTGTCATTATCATCGCGCCATCGTGCATCTAGACGGCGTTTCCAAATTGGTGGGTATACGAATGGCAATGTTCGAGTAAACATCTCTCCAGCTGAGTATATATATATTCGTTTCATTTTTTTGTGGAACAAGTATTTAATACAGTTACGCAGTGCGGGACTTGACCTCAAAACTGCCACGGCTTTGTTTTTCAACTTTTAGGATGATGTCACCTCTCTTGTTACTAATGATTATTCCTATTTCCACCCCGGTCTGCGCTGTGTTGGCAAGTGGGCGCATCTTTTCGATCATGTTTTCTGATGAAGGGTCTGCGGCAGGTCTGATACTAACAGAAATGTGTTCCTTCTCCTTTTCTTGTTTTTTAAGATGGTATTTGATAAAAAAACAAATCGTTTCCGCACAAAACTGCTCCCTTTTAATAAAGTGTGACTATAAAATCTGGAAAAGTAGACCGTTTGCTATTAAAAAAAACTTGAAGTTGTTAAGGACCTTCTGACAGTGCGTTGCCCGCAGGCAATGAACTAATTTTCAAAGCAGCGTTTCAGCGTTGAATTTCAACCGATATACTTTGTAGCAGAAACTGCCATGTTTTTCTATCGCCGGTTGACGCAGCGACTCTGGATCGCCAGCTTTGCCAGAAAACTCCTCGTGATTTTTCCCGTTGGGCCCAATGTCTAGAAAGCAATTGAACGAACGATAAAGTTGTGCTTCAGTTCACGATATTTAGCCAACCTGCGGTGCTGTCTGAGATACACAGCTGTGTTGGCAAACAGACCATGTTAACAATTCCGCAGCAAAAAGTCTGTGGGTGAATCGTTTCCGATGTCATTGTTGAATGTAGTCAGCCCATCAATCTGCGGGAGCCATGACCAAGCTCGTCCTCGTGACAGCCCAGCGGGGAGTGAAAAATTTAAGCCCATATTCATGATTAGGATGATGGCAGCGGGTGTCGGGCCGGTACTGTCCTCTGTGGTGTGTGTTTGTGTGGGTGGGTGTCGGGGGTCATGATTGTGTAACTGCCGGGGGTGATCATTGCGCTGTTGGAGATTGTGGAGGACGTGGTGTGGTGGTGGTGATGATGATTCAAAGATGATGCTTGTGTTGAAAATGTCGATGATACTGATGGCGATGGTGGTGGTAGTGGTGGTGATGATGATGATGATGATGATGATGATGGCGTCGAGGACAGACGATACGGATGTTAAACCCCAACAGTACCAGAGAAAGCGCGTGGTGCCAATCTAGCTGGCTGCAGAATATATAACTATATATATATATATATATATATAGAGAGAGAGAGAGAGAGAGGGAGAGGAGGACGAGGCCTTAGCTATTCGTCGACCGCATTTAGCGCCCCCTCCCAATAAAACGAGCAACCAGCCAAAGACAACAGCAGTACCGAGTCATCTTCGACGGTTGCCCCCTCGTCCCCTTGGTCACCGCTTAATGCCCCACTGACGGCGGAAGTACGTGGGAAGAGACATATATAGGAAAGAGGGGTGCGTAGCTAGCAACAACGTCCGCGGCAGCAGCAGTAGCAACAGTCGGCGGTGATGGTAGTAACATCCCCAACAGCAGTAGCAGCAATCGCGGCAGATATGTCAGACCGACAGAGCCGGCAGCACAGCGACGACCTGCGGAAGCGGACGAGGTCGTCGTTTCGGGGGTGCTGAGGCAATTGCGTGCGCACCGAACCCAGGCCGAACAGCCAGCCAGCAAGTTACTGAGCGGATATTGTGTCACCGGTCGTGGCGGTGAGGGCGGCAGCATCTCAGTGGCGTCAAGAAGAGATTGATGCACCACTAGGCTACGAGACACAGAAGAAGGAGAGCGTACAGATGGTCAGACAAACGGGCGGACGGAGGGACGCCCAGACAGACAGACAGGCACGGACGCCCGGTTGCATTAGTTGGCCCACGGAGCCAAAATTTCAGGTAAAAGAACACAACAACTACGACAACAAGAACAACAACGACTACAGTAAGCAGGAGTGAAGCAGGATAAGCAGAAGGCATGCCGAGCAATTACCGCGACAACACCTGTCGCAAGAAAGAGGAAACCAGAGAGAGAGAAATAGGGCGAATCGGGGGGAAGAGGGGGTACATTGGACAGAAAAACTGAGTGAGGGTGAAATAGAGAGGCGGGGGTGCGGTAGATCATACTGACATGAGGCTAGCGCACCAGTTACGAATGCGAGGCAAGCGAGGCCGGACAGGCAGTCTTGTCACAGCTGAGAGGTAGAGAGAAAGAGAGACACACACATAGGCAGACAGCTTTTGTAGCAAGACAAATAGATCCACAAATGATGTTTACTGTGGCTTAGAGCTCAGTGAGCGAATGGGCGAACGCGCGAGAAGGATATGGCAAACAAGCGACATGCCAAGTCAGCAACCACTTTTGCAGATGACTGACTCTCCGGCAAGCTGGCTGCTTTGTCGGTTAGTTGTTCTGACGGTGGGTCCGCGCGAGAGACTCAGGTGCGAGCCCACTGCTTCAGATTTCAGGTCAAAAATGTTACTCCTATCAACAAGCAAACGAACAAAAGAATGGATGACGCGACGCCAACGGGGCCAGAGCTACGATCAAGCAAAGCATAATGCACGCCTTCTGCCAAGTCGCTCTAATGATCTGTTCCGAAATCAAAAAAAGTAGAATCAATCCTTTCTTGTTACCTTTGTCGTTCTACACCTCACAAAAATAAATATCAGCAAGGCTACTTAGAATAACCATGAACGTTTTGTTTATGAAGGGTGCGAGTCGTCATCTAGCTCTGGCTTTGAATAATTGATTTATGACTTTACAGTGACGAAAAGCATTCGCTTGCATAACAATGTCACAGCATATATATATATATATATACATTTTTTTAGCATTAAAATCTCTCAAATGTAACTGAAGTTCCATCCTGATGTCACCTCGAGTTCATCAAATATATGTAGTTCGTTGTGACAGCACCATGGTAGAGATGAATCTAGGTCATCACGTCGCGCCACTGTACGCGTGCAATTATACTTAGGAAAATTACTTCCCGGCCTTTCGTTTAAAATAATATAGACAGAGAGAGAGAGAGAGAGAAAGAGGATAAGATGCTATGCATGTTCTTCATTGCACCATACGGTGGAAGGCAATACCAACAACAGCGCTGTATGCGTACAGGGTATTTCGGATTTGGATTATATGTTGATCTGCGATGCAGCACTTCTTGGAAAAGGTAGAGTGAACTGAAAGTACAGGAAGGAGCTGCAAGCACAGTGACAGCTACATGGCGATTGCCAGCCTACGTAGCATAGTGAACTTCCCGAAATGTGGTCCCCGAATGGTGGTCGTTCGAACCCGCTCTACCATTCTACGGGTCGGCCGGCCGGCCAGGTGTTCTGTTATGCTGGTTACGTGCTGGCTCTTCATAGGCCGTGTTCGTCTGTTTTCGGGAAGTTTCGGCTCGTTGTTCGTGGGACGGGCTTCAACGTAGAATCAACAATGTCCTATGACCCTTACGTGCTGCCCAGCTTTTAGCTCGGGCATGACCTTGCCCGCCACCTGGGAGCTGTTCGTTTCGTGGTCACTACGAATTCGAACTTAGCACCACATCACCACCACTACCAACGATTTGCTTCACGAACCGCTGAGCGGGTGGGCAAGAAGCGTGGCATCTGGTAAATTCCGACCCTGTACGCGTCCCGCGTACAGGCGGCGGACGAGAACGGTTGAGAAAAAGTCGACTACAGCGTTGAAGTCTATTAGAGACTCAAACGCACTGATATGGAGGACCGATGGCCCGCCCAAAGAGCCAATTCCTTGTAGCCGCAAAGTAAAGTGCACACAGCGGAAACTTGTTGACCTTCTTCGGTGCTCCTTCCAAATAGGCCACAGGGGACGACGACGCCGAGATAAAGAGACGACTGGAGAAGTCCGGCCCGCTGAAAGAGTAGAAGAAAGAATTCGCCTCGACTCATCTGCCCGAGGGGCTCGAACGACGGTCAGTCTATATCGATTTGACAAAGAAATTCTGTTTACAACAGCCAGCCAGCCCTCCACGCTGCAGCGACGCACAAACGAGTTGTGTGGTATCATGAAAAGGAATGATACTCGAAACAAAGTATCTAGTGAGGTCACAATTTTTAAGTAGGAACGCACTGGGGACTAAACTGGTCTCCAAAAATTACCCCGGGCAGACTTATCACTTTTATTACAGCTGTTTTGTTGCCGTTGTTGTGTTTCTGATTTCTAATCTGTAAATCAAGCGCAAGTGTTAGGGAGAACGATTTGACAAATAAATTACGTTTACAACAGCAACAGCAGCGATGCACAAACGAGTTTGGGATTATGAAAAGAAAATAATGCTCGAAACAAGATAGATGTCTAGTAAGGACGTAATTTTAGAATACATCGAATCGAAACGCACTAAAGGAGTCTTAGGCCCAGTTAAACGTATTGCTGTTATTTCTGTAGTTATTGCTATGCATGCATAGAGATAATTAAAGAACAAAACACATATGCCAGAACTCACTCTCGTATGTAGACTATGTAGATTTATAAGCAATTAATCAAATTAATGATGGTGGATTACTAAACGTACGTTTTTTTTTTTAATTTAGTTGGGTACAAGAAAAGCTAGATAGTTTATTGTAGTATTGCTTTTAAAAAACAGGCATTGCGGTTTGTTCTAGTCTAATATTATTACTGTTAAGGCAATGTTGAGAATTTCCAATTTTTCAAATTTTTTCTATTTCAAACGTGGTTTATTTACGGAACTGCATTTCACAACGCTTAAGTTCTCGGCAAATAAAAATAATTAAAAAAATAAAAAATAATCATATATATATATATATATATATACACGCGACTACTATACAAACTCTGTCAACAGGTTACAGTAGTAACAGTAGCGTGCTATGTAAGGAATGTGGGGCCCAATGCGTCTGATGCCTAGAAGTTGCGAAAAGTTGCAGCATGTTGAGGTCGGCGCTAAGCGGCTTGATGGCTTAGCAGTATCGCCATCGCGAGGCTAGACTTTACCCACCACGACCAGCCGTAGCTGTAACTCAGCAGGAACGACGGCCGTCGTTTCTGCTCTGAGTTACAGCGATAATACGAACGGCAGAAGTAAACGCCGCTCGTAAACGTGCACAAGTTTTGAAGCTTTTCTGCTTTGTCAACAGACGACGCTATTATCCGCTAGGCATGCGAAAAAAAACCGGAACGGGGCTCCGGGCCAACGACAGACTTAGGCCAGGGCCGGCGTCAGGTAAGCTTTCGAGCAGCCACGGGTTGTTGACCCTATTCAAAATGAGTTTAGGGAGATCAGTAAAACGGCCCGAGACCAAAAACGACGGCCACTTGCGGTCCTTAGTGAGAAAGAAGGAACTCGCCCAAATCTCTTTTCGTCAGATCGATACGTTTGAGCATCGTGGAGCTGTAGCTAGAGCAACTGCATCAATGAATTGACCAAACACCAAGACATGGACAAATGAACGTCGAATATACTATCTGTTAGGTAGCATCTTTCATCATCATCTTCTCATTTATTGACCAAAAAGGTATATTACACGTCATATGATTTAAAAACAGTGGTTAAAAACAATGGTTAATTAGTTACTTTCCCTTGCCAACCGTCGTAGGCTATAGAAGCTCTGGCACCCCTCGAAATGATATCGGGGGCAATGCTGAAGGCAATGTCTACATAGACAGGTTGCTTTGACCTTGTCCAGTTGGTCCAGCTGATGTGCCGACAGGTGTTCCCAGATGACATCGATTCCGTAGGAGGCAACCGAAGATACCTTGAGGTGGAAGAGTTGAAGGGCGGTCGACAGTGAGAGCTTCTGTGGCTCGCCGATCGTCGCCATGGCCACGACGCTCTTTGACACGCGCTCGGTGATATGCTTGCTAAAGCACACACCCCTGCTGGAGAAGACCACCCCCAGGTAGCAGAAGTAGCATCTTTGATACACAATAGTCACGACATACTGGCACTAATACTCTCCACATTGGGCGGACTTATTGAAACTTTTTTCGAAATGTTTCCTGTATCTAAGCTGTGTTTGTGCCTCTTGACTAAACGCACATCATATTCCAAAGCCAGAGCTTTAGAGAATTGTAGAACTTGTTAATTTAAGCATTAATTTTAATGAATTGGGAAAATTTGTTTTAATTAAAGTGACAGCAAAATTACGAAAAGGTGTTAGGCCGATGTGGTTAACTAGACGCCACTTTGCAAAAAATGTGCGATTTTAGAAAAACATATCTGCTTAAAAAAGAAACGGGACGAACTGCTGTCGGAAAAAGGATGCTTCGTTAAAAATTCCCCTGACTTTGGCAAGCCGAATTGATATACTCATAATCAAGAAAATTCGCAAAATCAGATACTCTGTAATGTACCCGGTTTGGGTCTTTACGTTCAGCAATTAAAAAAAATAGTTAATTCAGAATTAAACGCAGGTGAAATCGGATGTGAAAGCATACAAACAGCTAAAGAGTTGTCTTGTCAAGTGTATTGGTCATGTTTTAAAAAAGCAAGAAATTGCTCATACGATTTGCTCGAAAAGCAACCGCCGTTTGTTACACAGCGTTTGTAACTATCGTTCTCGTACGCGTTCAAACGTGTTAGGCATTTTCCGATCGGTTTTTTTTTCTAACGGCGAATTCTCTGGCAACCTGATGGCAACAGATCATGAAATGAGTCAATTGGGTTTTGTACCTCAGCCTCCTTGGATGGCCCTAAGAAGAAAAGTCGAGACTTGACAAAGCGGGCAATCACGACCAGAGAATGGACTACCTTGCTCATTATGTCAAACCAAACATTCACGGAGAAGCGATCCTTGTCGATAAGCGCGCGGTTTATATGCGGGTTTTTTTCTTATCTGTCAATGAGAACCGTGTGCATGGAATGCGCTCTCTTGCGTAAACGAAACTTTGTCTGTAAAAAGTCTAGCTAGCTAGCAAAATGACAAAAATAACCTCGTACTGAATTCGCAAAAGTCGAGATTCTGTAGTGTCTTACTTCTGAGCTTTAACGTTTAAGAACTTAAAAATATTCTTATATAAAAATACAACATAGACTTTAAGCAAATACGTATTCTTTGGGCACGATTTTCGTACTAAGGTGATAGTGGTAGTTTGACTTGTGGTTACGGAAGAATTAAAGTTTAGCAAACGAAATTAGACTGTATGTGTCGGTGAACCGAGTTTGGGCTCTAAAGCCTACTGAGTAATAACAACGTGCTGACTATAGCTGTTGACTTTTGCAGAAAGAAACCAAAACCCGGGCGGAGTTTTCTGTATGTATGCGCTTCACGGATGATGCCTTGGATTCACAGAACGGCTTGTTAATGCTTACAAGTCGTATTTGTGAGTCAACGAAAGTCCGTATAAAACTTGCGTGGACTTCAACGCACCAGGATCGTAAACCATGGATGTTTGGCCTGGCATAGTAAGCAACTACTCCGTGAATAATTCATCTGACATTGTGAATGATTACCTTATAGACAGGCTCCTACCTGTTTACCATATCTAGTTACCGAAACGCTAAATAGAGAAGTATACCACCTTTTTGGAAAAGACCTTGCCAGACCTACTGTTCGACGCCGCGAATCTATTTGTCGCTGTGAGCTATTACTGTAATGGTTACTTTTACGTTTTTAATCGTGAGATCTTTCAAATTAAACGTCATTTGTATCGACTTTCCTTATTACGACTTGCTGCCAAATATGTGTGGGCGTTGTTGGACGACTTTTAGATGAAACAGCGTATTGTTCTTTACACCAATGTTTGCATCAAATAAACAATTTTCTTGTAACTCCGCACTTTGAAAAGCAATGCGATGTCATCGATATAACTCCTATTTGTGATTTCAATAATAGGTTAACAAAGCATTTCCGCCGGATCTTCTTTCATTGACACGATTGCTTAGTGTGCCAAGCTTTTGATGAACCCACAAAGGATTGACATTTAATTTAGGAACACCCAATATTTGCAGATGTTTATAATTATATTAAATAATTCCTAAACACGCCAACTTAGAACAACTTAGCGCACTAACTTTAAGTATTGTTTTATATTACGATATATTTACGTGTGTTTTGTTTGTTTTCAGCTTCTGGAATTCAAATAGGACAATTTCTTCCATCAACAACCTACATTTATGATGCTTAAAACACTTTATAAATATCTTATGCGATTAAAAAAGCCGTTTTTTATAACTTAACGTGCGTAAGCGGCATGCACTCGGAATGAGTCTTTGATGTCGTTCATTTTAGTTCAATGCTCAATTTACGAATTTATGATGCTACTCAGAAACACACTGCTGCCGCTTTCACTACGGGACTTATCCCCGCCTTGCTTTAAATTAAGTGCTGCAAATTATCACCATTATTGCAACGGCCTGTTTAGTAGACTCGAATATTCTATAAATCTGGTAGCTTTACATTGCTAATTGAAATATATATATATATATAATATCATATGTTGTCCTTTTTTATTTATCTATGGTACCTATATAGAAAAATTTTAATTGCAAAAACCAGGAATTTTACTCAATAACATGGCAGAATATCCCCCCAATTTCCAATCAGACCCTGCTAGCAACCAATAAACTCAAAAATGCATAACAAAATCTTTCATTTAATTTATGCTCTTAGATCACTCCAAGGTGCGCATTAGCTTTTCCGCTAGTGGTGCACCTTATCAAATTAAGCTAAACATTGCAACCAAAAAAAATGACCGTTTGACACTAGACACGATGAAGAATCGTCCCGTCCACCCGGATAGAATGGCGCCCCTGTTAATAGTTACTGCTATGCTGTGATGTTTGGCATAGCCAAGCCAAGCCCTCCGTCCAGTTCACACAGCTTAATGAACGGCGCTGAAGTCCCATCACTTAAAACTGGCGCCCGACAAAACGGAGGCAATGTACCTAACAGGCACAAAGAGGATGATCGGCATTAACCTCGTGATGGCGGGCCACCCGATAGAAATCAGAAAGAAGGTAAAGTACCTTGGGGTCATGTTAGACACTGGACTGATCGGATCGGCACATGTTAAGTACGTGGGCGAAAAGGCCCAAAGGGTCTCCCTGAACCTGGCGCGGATGCCTAGGGTCGGTGGGGTGGCTGAGGTGAAAAGAAGGCTCCTGGCCTTGGCGGCCGAGTCAACGGCGCTATACGCAGCCCCAGTCTGGGGGAACATGGGAATGCGGACGGCGAAACATAGGGAGGCACTAAGGTCGACCCAACGAACGCCGGCAATTAGGGTAAGCCGGGCGTATCGAACAGTCTCGACCGAAGCCCTTCTGGTCCTAGCCAAAATGCTGCCATGGGACCTCCTAGTGGCTGAACGAGGTAAAATGTATCTAGACGAAGGTCTGAATCTCACCAGGGCCAGAAGTGCCACCATATCGGCCTGGCGTGAGGAATGGGCGCAGGTAAGACCCGGTGTGACCACAGGGAGCTGCACCGAGGGTCTGATACCGGACCTCAGGGTATGGTATGACCGCCGACACGGGGAGCTTTCCTATTGGACGACTCAGGTTCTGACCGGACACGGCCAGTTCCAGAGCTGCCTGTCAAATATCAAGAAGGCCATCAACGATATTTGCGTACTGTGCGACTCTGGAGAAACGGACAACGTAGGGCATACTGTTCTGCGGTGTATACTCTCAGGGAAGCACGGGACGCAGCACCAACCACTGTGAGAGGCCTACCCATGGAGGTGGTCGCCCATATGGTGATTTCGGCGACGAACTTGTTCGACGCCGTTTTGACACTCAAGACAGCCAAGGAAACCAATGCCTCATGGTCTCGACGCACCCTCACAGGACGGATTACAAAATGGCATCCCCCTATCCAACCGCAGGTAGACATGCGGGATGATAGTCAGGGATAGAGCTGATTGAAGGAGAACGGCAGAGACGCCTCTCCCACGGCTTCGATGTAATGCCAAAGTAATACCGAATCTGGGGGGAAGGGGAGGAATCCGGGTTTAGTGGATTTGCGAGTCTCACACTAGTCACGCAGGCTGCTAGTGGCGCATGTACATCATGCATTCCCGAAACCTCCCAGAAAAAATAAATAAATAAATAAACGGCGCTATACGTACACAAGGCAACACTCGTTGTCACGTGATCTTAACAGGGCCCCCGATGTCTGCCATCAGCTTCGTAGTAGCATACGCAGCTGCTTATGGAAGTCCAATGATACCTGACTGTTGCCCAGGGACTTGGTACGTTCGCTTTGTTGTCTGCAATGTCCGAAGCGACGGTGAACGACCGGCCGGCCAGCCACTCACTCAGCCAGAGGTAGCTAGGCTTTGTTAAATGATTTAAAACATTCAAGCTCTGTTTGCTGTTGCTATTCCCACACATTCGTGCTCTCGTTCGCCGTCAATTCCTCTCTGGCTGCTTCCGGCTGTTAGACACTTGCAAATGCAACGACATACACATTGCAAGCAGCCGCAAATATCGACCGCAGATGTCAGAGTTCCCACCGATCGTCATGCCAGCCATACAGCAGCAGTTGCAGTAGCAACAGCAGCAGCAATTTACCAGCTTGCAAGCTTGCATGCAGCGCTCAGCGCCGGCGGATGTTCGGCGTATGCGCGTTTACTCTATGCCTGCCCGTCCGCTTGCTGGCTCGACAAACTCGAGAGGCGTACGGAACGGCTCGTTAACGGAGCCGGAGCCGTTCCGCAAGCGACCAACAAACAAAGGATGCTAAGTTATAAATCTTGGTTGTTTCGAGACCCACATTCGTCGGGCCTCGGTACATCATCGGGACGCGGAGGCGGGAGATACCTTGGCTGGTAATCTTTGTAGATCGGGTAGGAAAACTAACAACTAAACAAACAGACAGAGAGAGAGACAGACAGGCGGTAGGTAGGCTGGACGGACGGAGAGCGAATGCCGCACGGATCGGAGCGGGTGTATTCACTACGGATAGTAGTGCCTTTACGTACATGTTTATACCATATATCTCAACAATCTTTTTCGTGTAGAGGCAGACAGAGAGCGAAAGAAGGCATGCCTAGGTTAGGCCGGCGGTCTATTGTCTTGTTGGTGAAATGCCGTCATCGTCATCATCATCATCATCATCATCGCCATCGCCGTCGCGGCCGCCGTCACCATGTGCTCTAACCCGCTTTCGGGCTTCTCGGAAAGAAACCCTTCATTTTATGGCCGCAGAGCAGACAGTGGCTGTAGAAAGGAGCCGATATTTTCAAATCTTGAAATCGATGTGAAAAGGTTTAAACAGCCAATCATACTAGCGATTTCGCCGAAAACAATCGAACGCTACTCTTGCCGGTGAGAAGACCGAGGCTTACGAGGAATTGTCTTCCATTAAGCATTCACACTCACAACGTACTGTTTGCTATAGTGCTCTATATTTGCTTAGAATTCCCGCTCGTGGGCGTCTCCTATCGAAATGACTACGATGTGCTAGGTATACTCGTACTGAACTGCCTAGCAAACATGATTCTAACAAATGTAATTTAAAATTTACGATTGTTTAGAGCGAGTGTCATGGACAGCGAACGGTTGTGCTGTGTGTTCATGTTTCACAGCCTAATTCGAATAACCAAAAATGTAATCACATAGCATTTTAGGTGCCAATAGCAAACGGCGTGAATCCTCGAAAAGCTGCCATTGTGTCATGTGATCTATTATCGTTGGCCAGAATTCTCATAGTTCATAATAAATTGTACCGTCTTTTGATATTGTACGTTGTACCGGCATTCCAATAAAAAAAAACTGTTTTCTATCTCGTTAGAATTCTTCTGAAACACGAGAGGTCAAACAGGAGATAGCGTGCTCGTATCGAAAGAGTGCGACCGATATCAATACTGGTAGACCTTCGCATCCAGCATTCCGGCCGCAGCGAGTGCGCAACAAATCGGGCAGTTATAGTCACCTTGCTCTTAGTGGATCTCGAGCACGTCTTATTTTGTCGTATAGCTAGTACAGTATAGCACATAGCTGCTGCTACAGGGGCACACCTCAAGACAGCACAGTTTCTCAATTTTGTCCTGCTCGAAGCGCGACACCTGTAAGAAGCAAGTGTGTGATCATTGGAAATGATCAAACTCCTCCTACTTAAACAAATAAGAAATGGGGACACTCTTATTGTTGTGCATTTGTTAAATCAAAATAAACGGCATGTTTATTGACGCCAAGCTGTTTACCCCGCCTACATGCTTACCCTGATTTTGCTTAATTAATCGACCACCTCTGAAACTGCGGTTATCACCCCGTCAGTAGGGGGTTATTATTATTTATTATTATTATTATTATTAAAGTCGCAGGTGATTTGTGGAAACGTTTTTGTCGAATTTGTGACATTTTTGTCAAATCAAGTGTCATGTGTTTATTTTAACTGTCTGATACTAAAGTTGTCCACATTACGGATTTCGTTGGCTTGCGTAGGTTAGGACCACGTCAACATCGATTCTAGCATGGCTGCGGCTCTGCCTCGTTGAATTTCAATCAAGAGCCGCTAAAAAAGGAAATATCCTAATACACTATGAGTCGCTCAGACACTTTGTGAAGCAATTAAACAGCCAGTGTCTCGGACGCTAAAGGAACAAAGTTGCGCGGACGATAGAGTTCAGAGTGCTTGAACTTGAATTTGTTTTGTTTGGCAATAGTTCGTCATCTCTACGTCAACAAAATTGATCGTTGCTAAATTGTTAGTTCTCCAATCGAATTCATTCGACCGCCCAAGAACTACAATAACAGATTGGCAAGGCGCTTGACCGCGAGCCTTAGAATGTATTGTGATTTAGTGCCTATCGATGCGTTTCCCAGCGAATTATAGTTATTCAAGGCGTACGTGCAATCCATGACAGGGGAATGTAGTCTCGTGATTACTTGTGCAGGGTGTGATTGCTTATTTTAATGTTTAGCGTTTGATTTAAACATGCTTCATATATATATATATATATATATATATATATATATATATATATATATATATATATATATATATATGTCATCTAAACCCAATTTGCCCATATTTAAGTGGTTGTAGATTTCGTTAAGATAAGCGTGGATTACAATCAAATAGAAAGAGAAAATATTTTATTTAAGAGTGATAGTGTTACTTATACTTTTTGTTATAACGATTTGGCTGGCCGGAACTACGTTGGCTCATAAATTAAAATTGTGTCCCATAAATATGCCCTTTTCTGTAAACGAGGCCTCATTCTCGAAGTTTCAAGTGAAAAGAACTCAGCCTGTGTTTATTTCTTTTTCAAAAACATTTTAAATACGAAATTCGTATTCACATACCCAAACAGGGTGCATTTTAAATAAATTAAATTCGCTTTAACTTGCTGAAACTAATACATATATATATATATATATATATATTTTTTTTTTTTTTGTATTGTTTGCTGTTGATTTATCTTTCTTGTTTTTCTTTGATGTGCCTATTCATGCGCTTTATTTATCAATTCATCGTGAATCGATGAATAAAGCGCACAAGCAAACATTATTTCCTAGCTTTATTCATCAGTTCATATTACAATCTTGTGTTAGTGAACGTGTTATTTTTCAGCCTAGAACAACCTTGGTCTGTACCATTCGGTTAGCAATCCCAGTGTTGAGATCGCTTTGACCCGGTGGACGTCAATGGAAAGTCTCAGGCGCAAGAATTGTGCGGCGATCTTGTCCGCAGTAGGTATCTTCAAACGTTCGCTTATTTTAGTAAGTTGTTTCTTAGTCAGGGGAGGCCACTAGGCTAGAGTTATGCGCTTTTGTCAGTTCAGCGTATTTGTTTATTCTGCTATTTTCTGCTAGAGTTACGGCCCGACCAGCTCTTAGTAAACCAAAACCGAGAAAGTGAGTCGGTTACGGTGGCGTCCCATATGAGATTGCAGCCTCGTTCAAAGGTGATGAGACTCGATCATATGTAAAGGTGAACCAGCGGCGTAATAAGTCGGAGCCCAACACATATTCTTGTAGTGGCATCATTCATTAAAGTTCCTATTGGTGCACTGAGTAAAGCATGTTGCCAATCGCTTGCATGTTTTGCAGAGGATGCCCTAGTAGAGTCATTGTCAGATTGATCAGTAAGTAAACGAGCATGTTGATCGGCTAGCAAATACGACCATTCATTCGGAGGTGTGATGTCTTTTAGCGAAGTTTCAACAACTTCACGCAAGCTGCTCGTGACTTGCGATCTCGCATTGTTGTGAAATCGAGCTGACCGGGTTGGTCGAGGAGCTCGCAGACCCTGCCATGAATCTGACAGGTGCCAGAAACTATCGCAGTGCTAATATTGCTGGGTCTGGTAAGCCAAGCCCCCTTGACTATTAGCAAGAAAATTTACCGTTTAGCTGTGTCGTCCAGTTTAATGTTGAACAGGTTGGTTAATGTATAGGCTGTGCGAAGGTCATTAAAGCGTCGTAGCTCGTCCGTTTTGTCAGTAAGGTCGATATCCCTCAAAATATGAGTCAGGCGTGTACCTGAGTTAGAGCACCTCAGCAGGTAAAAACTACTATAGGATCCTATAAGGGGAAAGCGCTCTGAAGCAGTGCTCAGTTAAGCCTAGCCACTTCGCTGCCATCCCTAAACAAGACAATATCTCCCCTTCCCCATATATTAAAGAAGTGCCTGTAACAAAATCTCCATATGTATAGCCGAACTGGGTGGACCCCCTGGGTATACCATATCCACTGGCTTTAACGTCTCATAACTACGTATTTCAGGCCATAATGCACGCGGTCTGTCGAACAATTACAATTTCCCCAATTTTTGCTTTATTATTATGACTATAAAATATGTTTAATAGGCGTTTTGTATATAATATTACTGTGGCACATAAGTAGATTATTACAGCTATGCTCTTATTGATAGACACCCGGTACGCCAAACTACCAGAGATCCCTAAGCGCCGCTTAAATGATATTTATGAAAAAAATGTGCCCAACTGGAACATCTACCGAACACGACTATATGCGATTAGCACAATTTACACGTAAATGATTTTGACTTGCAAGCACATAGCGCTTTTAACGCGTAAACTGCATTATCCTCATTATCCAAATGGGGCTTCTGCCCACCGTGTAAGCTTGACTTACTCTAAAACGCCTGCATCTTCTGAAAAAGTTCTCTCAAACTAGTGTGCAGTTGTCACGTTTGCTATCAACGAAGTTCGTCTAAAACATTTGTGTTTCTCTTCCTAAGACAGTGTCTTGGAGCTTCAACGGCATCGTTTTACCAAATGAAATGACAAATAACCGTCGTTGTTCACGTCTCGTGACCGGATCGTGCCATAACCCTCTGTCACGTTTACTGTTGCCGCTAAAAAGAAAATTGTACACGTGTTTCTCAGCGGCGGGACGCCCGTTGCGATCGGGAATGGCCACCATTCAGAAGCGGAACCTAGTCATGTTTCAAGGAGATGGGCGCCTTTGTAGCTTTATATTTGCTCCGCAGCGATTTATTCTCTTCGAATTTGTTTCCGACATACAAAACGAGCTATGTGTCAATCGAACATTTTGCCTTGTCTTCTTAGGGAAACAAAGTTCAAAGAAGGCGTTAGTGTTTCGTTGGCTTACCGGCTAACTATCTCGCTTCACCCACTACGCAACGTTTGTGCAATGATATTTACTACAAGCGTGTTAGCAAACGTGAGGACGCATACTAAACATGGCAATTGCATGCCGCGTGCAATCATATGCTTCAAACACTGCAATTAATTATATATTGAAAATTTACTAAAAACTACAAATGCAATGAACGTGCCTTAACGTTATTTATATTATTTTTTTATATTTATTATATAACGCCTATTATCCCACCCACTGTTTGACATGTCATCAGTACTATTTCAGCTACAGCTCGCTCCGAACCAGTTCCACACACACCACGATGCAGGTACGCATTATTACAAACCACTATGTGGATACGCATTGTTACGTAATTTACTGGCATTCTTTTGTTACAAGTTCTGCTTGACATTTAGGGCGCATATTGGCGTAAACATGCTCACACAGCAGGACAGTATAATTCAGCAACAGCGAAAGGGCTGGCATTTATATGTAGGCAAGACGTGTTAAAAATAGGCAGAATAGATAGGCGCGAAAATGAGCACATCAGGATTTATCTACTTCTTGAGCTGTAGTAGTATTGCTTGGCATTCAACGTGGAGTTCTAACTATGATGCCGATTTTAAGCCTGCAAACGACGACTACCTACCCCTTGGTAGCATATATTAGATATTTATTAACATGTGTTGTGTAAATTGTAGTTGTGTTTCACACATATCTGTACAGTGTTCTATCGATAAACCGTTCTGCTAAATTCACCATCGACAGACCCGTCGGGCACACCGCGGCATGATCTAAATTATCCATCCTGTGGTTTATGAAAGCTCTCTTTGTTGCACCGTACGTGACAAAACCACAGTACGTGAGTTGACGTCAAGTATAGCCTTTGCTTTGCCTGCCGCCACTTAGTGCCCCCATTGCCGCTGTCCCATATGTCCCTCGATCAATATCGCTTACCTGTTTTCTTCAGTTTTGCATATATGCATCAAAAGCATTCGCCCTTTCTAGGTTCCACTTAACCTGTAGACTCTCTGTCAATAACTAACTACATTTTGGGATACGATTTTTGCGTGTATTTAGTAGCTCGAAAACCCGCGTTCAAAGGAAAAACCTAACTCCGTCTACTAAACGTAACTCGTGTACTCCTAGTTTATTCCTGATTAGTGAGATATAGATTAGAGTCCAAAAAAGGCGACTACTATCTGTATTAAGCAAGTTCTTAAGCAGTTTGTAACATTTTCCCTACATTGAAACAAACAATCTGGATTACTTGCATTAGCAGTTTGTAACATTTTCCATACTTTGAAACAAAAATATGGATTTTAACACCGAACGTAATGCAGGTTGCTTCCCCATTTTCGACCCGTTAAAAATTGCCGAATCTCGTTTTTTCACTTTTTTAAACCAAACAGTAAAAACCCGTCCGGATTCACTGATTGTCTGTGTGTAGCTGATGAATGGCGTTTTTCAGCAAAATAAACCGGAAGACCTTGATAGTTTTAATCTGGCGACAAAACTCAAACAAAGTAGTATACTTCTGTATATATATATATATATATATATATATATTAGGTAAGTCAAAAAGTTCGTCGACTTTTTACCCGATTTTAAAGAGCCTTATTTATGCAGACAACAGTATTTTTATTCAATGATATATTGACCGTTTTGTTCGATAACCTTCGCCCATCGCCTCGGTAGATCCTTGATTCATTTCTCCCAGAGCGTCTTGTCCTTCTCGTCGAAATACTGAGTGAGGTGATTTTTTATAGCCTCCAAAGATTCAAATGTTGTGCCATCAAGGGAGTTCTGGAGAGACCTGAACAAGTGATAATCAGATGGTGCGAGGTCGGGACTATAAGCTGGGTACGGCAGCACATCCCAGTCAAACTCCGCCAATTTTTGCCGGGTGGCCAAACTTTTGTGTGGTGTCGCCTTATCATGTTGAAAAGTGACGCCCCACCTGTTTGACAATTCCGGGCGCTTTGTTGCTACTGCAGCCTTCAAATCTTCGAGTTGTCTGCAGTAGACGACGGAGTTGATCGTCTGACCTATTGGAAGCAGCTCAAAATACACGACGCCCTTACAGTCCCACCAGCAGCACAGCATAACCTTCTTCTGATGAATTTCGGGTTTAGGGATAGCTGCGGCCTGAGAACCTCTGGGGACCCAACTTCTTTTCTGTGTTACGTTTCTGTAGAGTATCAATCGCCGGTTATCAATCTCCTCAGAAATGGCTCATTCGAGTTCTTCCGGAGGAGTGCGTGACAGGTATCGACTCGCCCTTCAAGCTGCCTATCATTGAGGTCGTGTGGTAGCCAGATAATCCGCTTGCACGAGAAACCTGCATCATGGAGGCGATTCCAAACGGTTCCGTGGGAGACTCCCGTTACATCTTCAATTTCGTTTATGGTCAAACCTGGGTTCGAAGTAACCAGGCTTATGGCTTCGTCGGTCTCCACAACATTGGGTCGTCCTGACCTCGGTTCATCTTCGAGATTGAAGTTTGCTTCAGCTTTGAAACGGGCGAATCGCTTTTCGACTGTGGATTCGTGGAGAACAACATAATGTGTCGAAAATGCGTATTTTTGTCCTCCATTGCAAACAGCTGCCAATTCCGCAAACGAAACGGTAAAGTTGGAACCGGTATACCGTCGCGCCGCCACGGGTCTGCTCCTGAATGTAAACACCCAGCCGCACTCTCAGGCGGCCCTGCTGCAGAGCGCGGGAATTTCAAAAATGTGGTCCCAGAAAGCCGACGAACTTTTTGACTTACCTAATATATATACAAAAATCTTGGCGATCGATCTCCCTTGCCTGATTTTTGGCCTATTGATCCTCTCCTTGAAACCACCACTGGGAAAAATAGGCTATACAGGTAGTTCTACAAGTTCTTAAAATGAAAACCAAGAATTTTCCAAATCTTGTTTTTAATTTTTTCTTATTCGATATACTCCCCGAGAAGCTCAATACACGTTTCCCACCGATATTTCAGAGCATTTATACCTCTTGAGTAAAATTCTGCGTCTTTAGACTGAAAATAGGCATTGACAGCAGTTGTAACCTCTTCATTGCTGGAAAAACGCTTTCCACCGAGACGATTCTTCAAATGTCTGAAGAGGAAATAATCAGAGGGGGCCAGGTCTGGAGAATAGGAAGGTTGTTCAATAAGTTCGAACCTCAGTTGGGCCAGTTTTGCCGATGCTTGCCGCGACTTGTGTGCATGAGCATTGCCCTGGTGAAACAGGACAACCTTATTCTGCAAAGCGGACCGTTTCACGATGAGTTCTTGCTTCAGGCAGTCCAACAGTCTTGCATAATATTCTCCTGAGATCGTTTTACCGCTCTCAAGGTAGTCGACCAGACTTATTCCACGTTGGTCCCAAAAAACCGTAGCCATCATCTTTCCGGCCGATGCCGTTGTCCGCACCCTCTTCGGAGGTTCTTCACCAGGTGCACACCATTGGCGAGATGCTTCTTGGGTCTCGGGAGTGTAGTGATGGACCCAGCTTTCATCGACGGTCACGAATCTGCGCCAAAAATCCGACGGATTTTTCGACATCTTGGCTAAATTTCGCTGTGAAGCGGAAACACGCGCGTCTGTTTGGCCTTGGTTGAGCAAATGCGGCACTCATTTTGCTCTGAGTTTTTTCATCTTCAAGTTCTCGTGCAGGATGAAATGCACACTACCCAAACTGATCCCCAAGGCCTCCGATATCTCCTTAATGTTCACTCGCTTATCTGCGGCAACGATTTTCCGCACTTTTTCCACGTATTCCTCATCAGTTGCCGTTTTTGGGCGTCCTGAACGTAGTTCATCCTCGGTGCTCCTGCGACCTCTTTTTAACTCATTAATCCAGTTGGAAACAGTGGCAAAATATGGCGCAGAGTCACCGTACACCTCGTCTAACTCAGTTTTCACTTGGGTCGCATTCCAACTTTTAAAATAAAAACGCTTGATAACCACTCGAAACTCTTTTTTCTCAATTTTTCAAAATCACGCCGATACGTTGCACGGGAAAAGCGATCAAATGAAATCGCAACGGCCAATCACCATAATATTTTGACTGCTAGCAATCGAAAAGTTGCCGTTTCCAATAGCGGTGAAAGCGCGAAAAAATTCGAATTCTGAAAAGCTCATTTTAAGAACTTGTAGAACTACCGTATATATATATATATATATTTATATATATACCGTTTGTTCAAAAAGTATCGCGGGGGGAAAAATTTTCGCGGGTTACGTATATTCGAATTTCGATTTTTTTGTGGCGTTAGGTTGTTACTCATGTCTCTCACTTATGCCGACAAGCTCGGCCATTTTGAATGTTCACTTAATTGTTGACAGCTGCTTTGCTTGCACGTGTTTTGGATCGTCTTCGATTTTTACCTATTCAAAAAAATGGATCAAAGAACCTGTATCAAATTTTGTGTGAAAAACGAAATTAAGTGCGCGGATGCATTCCGAATGTTGACTGTGGCATACGGAGAAGCTACCTTGGACCGAAGCAACGTTTATCGGTGGTACAAAATGTTCTCAGAAGGCCGAGAAGATGTGAACGACGAAGAGCGTGCCGGACGCCCGAGCACTTCAACAACAGACGAAAAAATTAATGAAGTGGAGAAAATGGTATTGGCCAATCGTCGAATCACCGTTAGAGAAGTTGCTGAGGACCTAAACATATCGATTGGCTCGTGCCATTCGATTTTTATCAATGATTTGGGCATGAGACGGGTCGCCGCGAAATTCGTACCAAAATTGCTCAATTGCGACCAAAAACAGCATCGCATGAACATTGCTAATGAGATGTTGGACTCTGTCCGCGACGACCCAAATTTGCTCCAGAGGGTCATAACTGGTGACGAATCGTGGGTTTATGGTTATGACGTGGAAACCAAAGCTCAATCATTTCAATGGAAGCTGCCGCACGAACCAAGACCGAAAAAAGCGCGTCAAGTTCGGTCGAATGTGAAAGTTTTGCTGACAGTTTTCTTCGATTGCAGGGGCGTGGTGCATCATGAGTTCTTGCCACGGGGTAGAACGGTCAATAAGGAATATTACCTGCAAGTTATGCGCAATTTGCGCGAAGCAATCCGCCAGAAACGCCCGGATTTGTGGAAGAACAAAAATTGGCTTTTGCACCACGATAACGCCCCTGCTCACACATCGTTGCTTGTGCGCGAGTTTTTGGCCAAAAACAACATACTAATGATGCCGCAGCCACCGTATTCCCCAGATCTGGCCCCCTGTGACTTTTTCTTGTTCCCTAAACTGAAGAGGCCCATGAAAGGACGACGTTACGCTACGCTTGACGAGATAAAGACGGCATCGAAGGAGGAGCTGAACAAGGTTAAAAAAAATGGTTTTTTGAAGTGCTTCGAAGATTGGAAAAACCGTTGGCACAAGTGTATAATATCTCATGGGGATTACTTTAAAGGGGACAAAATAGATATTCATGAATAAATGAATAATTTTTGAAAAAAACACAACAGTCGCGATACGGTTTGAACAGCATATGTATATATATATATATATATATATATATATATATATAATTTGATACAAGTAAATAAATAATGTTTATATATATATATATATACACAAATGTATACCTATACAATTAAATAAATAATGTTTATATATGTACATATACAAATTTGAACTTGCCCGAATAAAGCTTGTAGTCTTGCCAAGCATCAGGATAGTCGATTAAGAGTAGCATGTAGGTCCCAGAGTGATCCTTATGTATGCGACCAATGCGCATTGATCGGTCGGAGACTTTCT
Organism: Dermanyssus gallinae; assembly: GCA_003439945.1. Lineage (NCBI taxonomy): Eukaryota > Metazoa > Arthropoda > Arachnida > Mesostigmata > Dermanyssidae > Dermanyssus > Dermanyssus gallinae. The sequence goes on along the minus strand of QVRM01002893.1, from coordinate 242,599 downwards.
GTCAATTGAGCACTAAGTGCCTGGTATGACGACAAGCTTTCTCAAATAGACAAACAAAACCTGTAGTCGTGCCAGGCACTTAGTAATCGAATATCAAAGAAGGACCACCACCGATATGTGCGTATGTAGGGCCAATACGCATTAATCGCGTAACCCAGCCAGGCCGGCCGACCAACGAATGTGCACAATAGGCAGAGCAGAATATTTAAAACGCTTCCGTACTATGGGCTGACCTCGACGAGAAAACCAACGACAACCTCATGTTGAAGTTCGAGAGACACCGACCGGACAATAAATCCAGACATATACAAGACCCTGTCGTACGTAAGTCACTTGGATCAGCCGCAGTGATTATGGTAGTGAGCCATCGCTACGCTAGCGTTGCTGTTAGCCTTCTTCTATCAGACCGCAGCAATTAAAATGTGTCTTGTGACAACCTTGCGGTGTCTCTACTCTAGGGGCCAAGAGGCCGCGACCCGAATTTGATTCCCACAAAAACACACAACAAATCCAAGCCAGCCCCCGTTAAGATGTTCTAAGTGTTTGTGTCACAGCTAAGCCAAATAGTTGTCTATACCTATCACAAATCAGTTTAAACGATAGTTTACCTAACGAAACCGTTTTCTATATCTGTTTGACGCACCTGCTCATTTACCATTCATGTAACTAGAATGAGTTGCTTATTTTTAGGTTAATACCTTGAACCCACTAGTTTCCCAAGGAGCCGTCGCTGCTGCCTTGAATATGTCCTTTGACAAAAGTAAAAACTTATACTCAAGTTTAGTCTAAGCGCTTATAATTACCACGGTCAACAACATGTGGGGCAAACTTCACGGCGTTTACGGCTTTTTTCAACTAAGAAGTAGTCCATCAAAATAAACATCGGTAATTTTCGATTGCTAAATTAGCTACCTGCTTCTAGCAGCGTTATTTAATTGCGTATGCTTTCCGTGACCAACGTACAGAAAACAGAAATGGTAAAATCGCATAAACAAGGCCTATCGTCTTCGACTCAACGGGCAGTTTCCTTTATAATATGTTATCCGCTTTATGCCATCACTCTGCAAATGCCACGACCTTTCATAAAAATTGGAACGATTTGTAAGGCCTTAGTATCGGCGACAACAGTGAAAAGCGCGTAGAATCTTTACCCAGGGCATAGTGTACCTCCTGTTTAGAAATTGAATTGCATTGGCGTGTGCTTACGGTGTTAAGGTTCGTTTAGCAACTTAGACGGCAGCACAAATTGCTCGAAATATTGGCATAATTCGAATACTATTTCGATTCACTTCATCCTATTTCATTAGTCGAAGAGATAAAAAAATCTAACCAGTTTTTTTTTAAATTTTATAATAGAATAACAATATGCTTGAACGTGGCCGCTTACAAAAATAAACAAATAATACAAAAATCATTTATACGTTTCTCATGATGCACACACATATGATCATGTGTTTCTTAATAGTGCCGTTCGGCGCTCAAGATATACTGCCTAGCATACTAAATGTTCCTAAGCGATAACCATGCTGAGGTGTTGTGCCTCTTATTCGAGTACGAGGTCAATGAGTGGCAAGTTTTTATTAACTTGTCGGGGCATGCTCGCCACCGCGGCAGATAAGTCCAAGCTTGCACTACTACCGAGAGATGTGTATTATGATACCACCACATACGTATAATGCTATTAAAATGATAAGTGCCTTGCTACACAATACGACACACCCAATCTCATCGCGCCCGCGGAAAATGGTAGCGATTGTGTGCTCAATTTTTGTCCGTCTCTTTGGTAGTTTTTCAACAATAGCTATCTATGCTTGTCAAAGCTTTCCAGTTCGGACCGGCTATTCTGGTCTGTTCGCCAACCACAAAGGGACTGCCGGGGCTTCAACTTCAACTGTAATTTATTCTTCCATCGTCCAGTCAGCGGGCCAACATGTACAAATGTCATCTCTCGGCTTCCCTCTCCCCCTTCGTTCCCCTAGTCGGATGGTCCGCCAGAATGACGATAGACAACAAAAGCCCGTTTTTGGCGGCAATCCAAGGCAATCCTCGATTGCCTAACACAATTATCTGGCGGTAGGTTGATAACAATCGAGTAGATTGGTACACCTGAATTGGGGGAGGAATATTCGATGAGGAGCAGCGACTTCACAATCGGGCGGGACGACGGGCCGGCACGTCACAACCTCCAGATACGTGCACAGCGAGAGGAAGAGAGAGAGAGAAAGAGAGAAATGCACAGAAAGGTAGAGAGAGAGGTAAATACAGAGAGAAGAGGGAGAGAAAGAGACAAATTGTCTCGGCCGGCGGTACGACCGTTTAGCGCGAGAGCAGCGAGACATTCGGGTTTAGGGGTCGACAAATTGCGATAAGCGACATCGTTGTTGATATAGCCGCGCGGTAGACTACGACCTACACGGACGGCTGGGTCGTTCATGACGTTGACATCTACGCTGTAAAGCCACCACGACTACACCAACGACAGCGCAACGATCCCGCCGCGCATTGACACCCGGAAGCAAGGCCGGGACAATCGAAGGTGACGCTCCCAACTAGCAAATGATCGGAAATTGACGACGAAAATAGGTAGGCAGACTAAAAGGTCATTTAGAGCAATTTGGTGGCGGCCGCGTCGAGGCGGCCTTGCAGCTAGAATAGAAACAGTCGTCGGAACCCGGCGACACCGTTGAGTCGCTCAATCAATTGCATGTCGTCATTTGTCGTTTGCGTGCGGATCGCATTACGACACACCTACGTAGGTTTCTGCGTAAGTGTGCCACACGTGCCAAGAACGTATGATGTCGCGCGACGGCGCCATCAAGGCACAGTGGTCTTTAGTGTGCAGAGAAACTCAGGATGCCCGTAACTTAATTGAGATCAAAAACAGCATCTACCCGGTGGTGAAATTGGCACATACTATCGCGGCCTGCCTCTCGGCATTAGGACAAGCTGCTTATCCGCCATCCTAGGCAGCAGATGATGCCCTGTTTTTATGCTTAGGAATAGTGTACTGCCAATGAAAGGTTACGTGGCTACTGTAGTACTGCACGCCTTCCCACTGTGACAAGTGTTTAAAACAGACGACAATAATGTGTTTTTATTCTGAAAGTAGCAATTCACCTAGCTTACTTATTAAGTATTTAATATTGTCAGTGTTTATAGTTTATTGAAACAATAAATAATATATGTTTATTTTAAAGTTAGCTTAAATATTAGGTATTTATTATTGACAGGGTTTATCGTTTTTAAGCTAAATATCGTTATTGTAACGTTTGCTTATACAAATGCTAATAAATAAATCATTGCAAGCATGCAAACTATGGTAGACAGAGCACGTGCGTTTCTTAAATATATGAACATGTTTGCTGTTGTTGAATGTTTGCACCGGATGGATTCCGAGTGAGGTTATAACCCTATTTGGTTTTCCGAAAATGTTTATTGCAGCTGCGTATGAGACACTGAATGTAAAAAAACAGGTTTCAACCTCAACGAGATTTATAAAAAAGGAATGCTACGTAGAGACTCTAGAAGTAAGTGAAAATGTGGAAATATGCATTTTGACGATCTTGGTACTACGATAGACTCTCTGAGAGCTAAGTGTCAATTGTATGACATGAAGATTAGGCAGCATTACCTCAAACAAAAAGTAGCAGGCCGTCTTCCTTTCTTTCCTGACAATAAAGTATTTACCTCAATTCGAAATCAAACCGTTGAAACAATCGCAGTATTGCTCGAGATTCAGAAGATGTCCCTGTTGTAGAAGAAACCAAATCCTTAATTTATGTGCACTAATTTACTTGCAAGCGGATAAGGCTTCAAATCCAAGCGGCTATGGGAGTAAATTGAGGTTACGTTATATAAAAATAAGTATTTTAATAATGTCCCTACAGGCGCGTGACGACAATATTATTTAAATATTCCATTCAATTTTCACTGATAAAATCTTAGCGTATATATACATATATGTATGTATGTATGTATATATATATATATATATATATATATATATATATATATTCAATATATATATATATATATATATATATATATTCAATATATATATATATATATATATATATATATATATAATATATACATATATACAGGGTCATTTATAACAATATGTAATTATTGTAAGGTTTGGTAGAACTCGTCATAAAAATAATTTTTTTAAAGGAAGGAGGTGGCGGAAGCGTCTTGTTTAAGAGAGAGGATGACATTTATAGATGTAGTTATTCTGCCTTTTTTATCCTACAAAGTTGTGCAAAATATACGCTTGCGGGAGAACCAGTCAACGCATGAAGGAGCCAATCATGCGTGTTCGGCGGAAAATTCAGCACAATGGAGAATGCTTCGCAAGCTTGCGTAGCGAAAAGCCAGAATAAAGAAAGTAATAAAAAATCGATATGTTGTTATTTCTTACGTTAACGCTTTTTCGTGCAAAATCGTAAAAATATTTCACTACGACCAAAAATGTACATCAGAAAGACCAATCTCAGGCAATTGCAAATTTAATGCCCATCATTTTCGTACCGAAATGATGGTGCTGCGTTACGTAGTTTCCAAGTAACTAAGCTTTTTCGACAGTCATAGTTATTATGTTTAACGTTAAAGCTTTCACGTACAAAACCGTAAAATTTTGCCAAGGCGTTTCCGCCTCCTTCTTCCATTAGGAAAAATTATTCTCTTGCCGAGTTCTACCAAACCTCAAAATATGTACCTAACTTTCTCATACACCCTATGCAAGTATGCATGCCTTCGCTTTTAATATGGTTGTCGAAAAAGCTTAGTTACTTGGTAACTACGTAACGCAGCACCGTCACTTTGGTACGAAAATGGCGGGCATTAAGCTTGCTATTGCTTGAGAGTAGTCTTTTGGACGAACATTTTTGGTCGTAAAGGAAACATTGAGCAGAATTTTCCACCGAACACGCCGGCATGATCGGTTCCTTCATGCGTTGACTGGTTCTTAGTTAGATAGAAACGTAGATTTTGCACAACTATGTAGGAGAAAAAAGGCAGAATAACTACTTTTATAACTTTCAGCCTCTCTCCTAAACAAGACGTTTCCGCCCCCGCCTTCCATTGGGAGAAATATTTTCTTGCCGAGTTCTACTGAACCTTAAAATAAGTACATATTGTTATGAATGACCCTGTATATTGGGAAATAAAACGGGAAATAAAATCCGGTTTAGGTTATTATATTTAAAGTGCGCAGTCGACCGCATGCAAAAGGATAAGGGCTATTAGGATCGACAAGACCGATAATCAAGTGAGTCGAAGAAGATCGAAAGCCACCCTGTACCAACAGTATCTCTACTTTGCGGTAAAAACGACGCTGTTGCCCTAGCCTAGTTAATTCATTTGCTACTATAAGTGCACATGTTGGGAGAAATATATGTATATATACATATATATATAGATAGATATATATATATATATATATATATATATATATATATATATATATATATATATATATATATATATATTTGTGTTTGTGTGTATGTGTGTCAATGACAGAGACGATATCTCTGTCTGAACAGGTGTACACAATTAGCCGGATTTGGCCGAAGCAAAGAACAATAGGAACAACAATCATCATATATTAGGCATGTGCATGTATTGAGGAGATCTTCCGACGTGTATACGACGTGGTACACATCGTCGTGGTCTTTACAATGGTCTAATCAAACCAGCGTACGCTTGCTTGAGTTGGGTGCAAGCTGGGATTGGCACTCAGTGCTCTCATTGTGTATAGTAGAATTTTCCAAGCCGCCGCTGCCGATGCTCATTGTTTGCGCTCAATGAAGTGCTCAGTGCTCAGTGAAGATATTGTTATTGTTATCTAGAGGTAGATCTATTTACGCCGAACACGAATGCGTGAAAGTGTCACTAGATGCGGCAGAACCCGCACAGTTCACTAGTAATCTACAGCGAAATCGTTAGTTACGGTCTTCGAGAGTTGTTGGCAAAGCATCGGTGTGTGTGTGTGTGCGTGCGTATTCGGAGTCCTAGCTACTTAAGAAGTAGCTCCACAGACGGAGTCGGGGCTTAGTTCGACTATGACACATTCAAATTGGCTCTAACCAGCCAGTCATTGTGTGAATTTGCAACCCGTAACCTACTCACCCATCGTTCCGAGGCCAACTTGGACTTGCGATGGATGAGTTTGCGTGCATCTTCGGTGTCCCGTATTGTCTGGTCGTAGCTGGCTAACCCATACAAGTTCGAATATTTATTTATTCATCAGTTGTTCACAGTAGGGTGGTTCACCCGGTAGTTGCAGGTGGCTGGCGATCGTTTTGCGATATTCAGACGTCTTTCTTCATACTAAACAGAGTTACGGAGGGGAGGCAAGAGAGAAAAGGAACGAGAAGGTTAGAGAAATTGGGAATATATAAAGGTTTAGAAAAACACTACGTATATATATATATAGGCGGGAAAAAAATCCGTCTATTTTTAAGACGCCCGCAACGGGTTCCACATAGTGAGCGAAGAATATAGTTTACAATGTGGAAAGCGTTAATAAGGATTGAATAAGTCTTATTTGAACTACCTCGTTTTACAACAAACGAACGTTCGCCCAGTACTGCAGGTCTACTAGAGTGTACTGTAAGCGATCTTCTGCCGAAGCGCTTCTTTAAGCGTGCTGGGATCGCCTCAGGCGACGCATTCTAGCTTCGAACGCCGCTTACTTTCAGTGCGATATAGCGTTTTTCTCTAAGTTTCTGCTATCTGTTGCAACAAGCGTAGCATTGTGCGAGTTTTATCATTTTCTTACGGAAATGCCTGGCCCTTGCTTTTCCTTTAGCGCAAACCGCTTTCCTGTTAACCCGACGACGGCGCTTGACGTCTATGACCGTTTCTTATCGTGGCGCCTATTCGTTGAAGTGTGCAATGCAATGTAGTTCAAATTATTATCCCAGCTATCATTTGACGACTTATACAAGTCGCAGTACTATCGTTGTGTATATATACAGGGGTTATCATAACCGTATTTACTCATTTAAAGGTTTTGCAGAACTCGGCAGAAAAATAATGTTTTCCAATGGATACAGGGGGCGGAAACGCCTTGCATAGGAGTGAAGCTGATATTTATAAAAGTAGTTATTCTGCCTGTTTTTCTTCTGCATAGTTGTGCAAAAAGGTTTGCTGGAGGACCAATCAACGCATGAAAGAACCAATTATGTTTGTGTTGAATGGAAAAATCGGCAAGATCTGAATGGCACCGACGCAAGCTAGGAAATAGCAAATAGCCGGATTAAGAAGGGTCATATAAAGCCTATATGTTGTTATGTCCTACGTTGAAGCGTTTACGTTTGGAACCGTAAAATTTTGCCATTACCACAATATATACGCCAAAAGACTTTTTTTCAGGCAATAGTGATTTTAATGCCTATTATTTTCGTACCAAATTGATAGTGTTGCGTTACATAATTGTTAACTAAGCCTTTTCGACAGCCATAGTTGTTATGTTTTACGTTGGAGCTTTCACGTTCCGAACTGTAAATTTTTTTACCAACACGTTTCTACCCCTCCTTTCATTAAGAAAAAAAAATCTTGCCAAGTTAGCAAGCTTAGCAAGCTAGCAAACTTTAAAATATGTACCTAATGTTTGATACACCCTTGCTGGAGCGGGCCAAAATGTTAGCAAATATGCATGCCTTCACTTTCGACATGGATGTCAAAAAAGCCTACTTACTCGGCAACTACGTAACGCAGCATGTCTTTTCTTAATCCGGCTATTTGCCAAGTTTGCCAAAAAAACAGAATAACTACTTTTAAGAATTTCATCCTCAATCCTTAACAAGACGTTTCCGCCCTTTCCTTCTATTGAGAAAAATTATTTTCGTGCCAAGTTCAACTGAACCTTAGAAAAAGTACACACGCTTATGATAGACCCGATATATATATATATATATATATATATATATATTATATATATATATATATATATATATATATATATATGTATATATATATATATATATATATATGTATATATATATATATATATATATATATATATATATATATATATATATATATATATATATGCACTTACATGCACTTAATCTGGACATCCCACCAAAAAAATCGTAATTACTCCGCAACCACAGCTCGCATTGCCATAAGTTTGGTACCAAAATGATCGGCATGCGCATTTGCCTGAATGTGTTAGTTTAGAGCGCTGTAAGTGGTCGTAAGGTAATTATTTTGAGGTATTTGGCGTGAAGGTTAATAAAATAACTTCATTTTGGCGAATTCTTTTCTAAGCGACCATGTAGCATCTTCTGACCGGCCTTATGAATTCTTCGAATGTTCTCACGAACACGGCGGTGTGTTTAGCTTCTGTCTAGGAAACCTGGTTGTCTCGCAACAGCACATTCTATGCTCCTATGTCGGGCAAAAACACCAATGTCACAAATTGTAGTAATTTAACTCTCATTCCGAAACAGGGCCTCTTAGAGACCATGTTCCATTGGAAAAAATATTTGCCTTAACGAGCTCTACAATTCTATATATCGTTGATCAAATATTCCTGTAATACCCTGCATATATATATTTAATTGTATGTGTCTGTATCGTGTCTCGTATGTTTATGTCTCGTGTATATGGTGTACGTTGCTATGACACCAATCCAAAGTAATAGGTTTGCTAGGAGATTGCAGTAGTAGCGCGTACAAATGTTGATGTGCAGGACGACGCAGGACGGCGGGGGGGGGGGGGGGGGGGGGATGGGCCGACACATAGAGACACACATGCATCTATCTATCTGTCTTCACACCGGCACCTACACACCCACATGTGAGGAGAGCCACCGAGATTCGTGGCGGCGACGACGACGACCTCAAGTGATATTTGAAAATGGTTTCGACGTCCTACCGCCCTGTCAGGGTAGGAATGCAATAAGCACTTCAGCAGCATGACGCTGACACCGTTTTCAGCCGTCGAAACGACGGCCCTCTGTGTCAGGCAGCCATTCTCCCGCACGCTTCTAGCCGTCTGCTTGTCCCGGCAACACGTTGTCCCAGACACGCTGCGTACTCACTCTCACACAGCGTTCTCAGCAGCGAAGTCTTTACTTAGCCAAACATCACTGAATTAATAATGAAGTCTTAATAACATGCCCCATTAGAGGATAAATGGTTCTGGGACGGCCGAGCATATACCCTCCTTCCGGTCCGATCCGTTTACGTAGCCTGCAAGAATGCTTTGTGCAAATACTTCAACGCATCGACCTGTCTCGGACGGCGACAGAGAATTCTAATTGCAACTCAGAGCGTGAGGGCGTTTGCTTAGGAAATCGTGCTATACATACATATAAATATGCATGCATAGTATGATTACTATGGTATGCTGCTTGCTTATTGACACTGCCTTTTCGAGCTTTGTTGGTAATGTGCCATGTAAAGCAGAAACCTATCAGTAAAAGATTGACACCAAGATAGCAGAAGTTGTCTACATGCTCAACAGACCCCGTACGATGGTAAATACGATTTAATTTTGCCGGACTTCTGCCGAACCTGAAGTTCACTGCGTTGTTTTTCACAACGTTGATCAGGGTGCAATTATTCTTGCAGTACGATTTCAACATACGCAATGCTGCCTCGAGGCTAGACTTAGTAAGATGTTCATTAATGATCCCAAAAAGATAGCAACAGACTTATACTATCATTCTGGGGATAATCCCTTGTTTATATAAAGGGATCATACCCTCTTACTCTATCGTCAGTAGTAATTGATTAAAAAATATTAATTATCTTTAACAGGACATCGATCGACCTCAGTTTTTGCAGTACAGTGTATCTAGGGGCTGTATCAAGCGCCGCTCTGAAGTGGACAAATCTAGCTTGTGGAGGCAACCTGTTCTTTAGGAGAGATACCCGTCAAGAAGTCTCCTGCAGGCTGTCAGTGCTGACCTGTTTTTTGGAAGCTATGCTGTTCAGAAAGTGTTACCCAGCTCTAGAAAAGAGCCCTGTTGGCTAACGAAAAGCTTGTAATGCAGTATCTTTCAGTGATGACGCGCCACGGGAATAAACTTTAATGTGCAATCTCAGCCAGATCTTGATCATTTGAGCTCCCTGATGGCACTTTCGTGCATGATCGGAACACCATTGTATTTCAGTTATTGGGCCCAATAACGGTGGTGCTTACCTATTCTACTATAAACGGCGCGTTAACCACAAGCGCTAGCTTTCTCTCCTATTTAAGCCTAAAAGTTGTCGGTAAGGCTGTTTCCGATGGAAATAATCTAAAAACAAGTAGAACTCGGAACTGAGATATCAGTGCTGCTGAGCTTATTGGACAGCTTTTCAATGCTGTCTAATGTTTAAAAACGTTATATGTAATAGCTACCGCTTCTTTCATAGGCAGCCCTTTTTGCCTTTCGGCAAAAGCAATTCTCTCAGTCTCTACACAGTTACGCTATATATTGCATGTACGAGAATGAAAGTAGCGCATATTGCCCCTTAATTTTAAGAACGCCTCCGGTTGTGCAAGAACTCATCGCACATCAAACGGTTAAATCAAATCATCACACATCCCGCTAGTGAACGTAGTTTGTTCTCTTGCCGCGTTGATAATTTTTGTGAGCAGGAATGTGAGCTGTCCGCTAAGAGGTTCTCGGGTTCCAGTGAATGACTCTATAGGAGGTGCTCGTACATACTGCTCTTGTGGATCCCTTTGCAGCAACGCGGTTGTGGCTCTTTTTCGGAATGGGACTGACCCAACACATCCAGGCAAACTGGTGTATGTTTTTCAGACTAGCCATCGTAGACCCTTGGATATTTGGAAAACATGCCATGAGTGTATAATCCCGCTCTAGTCTACATTATAAATAATGCCTGCTCCAGTCTGTAAAGAAAGTCCGTAACAACGTACCTGGGCATATATCCCTGTTGTTGTCTATTGAAGTTTCTTTAAGCGATGCTTATTGAGGTTAGATAATAGACCATGGCGCTGCGAGTTACCGATTATGCTGCCACTAGGACTGTTGCGAATAATGGATCTCTCCATCCAAACATGTAACCCATACCCCTTTGAGTTTCGTACAACTCTTTCCCGGCCAGTGTGATAGTCGTTGATGGCCAGATAATTACGTTCTGAAAGAAGCAGTTCTGTTAAGTCTGCGGACCCTTACTTACCGCTACTATAAATACCTATAGTGGCTGCTGTGATAAGCACAAGGGCGACTACGGTAAACAGACTTCATTAGGAAGAGGAATGCGGTGGTAACCTACTCGGGGGCCCAGAAAGAAAAAGAGGTCTCCCGTGGATTTGCTACGAGGACGTGCTGATGCGAGACACTGATGGGCATAAAAGCTTTGGATGTTAAATGGTAAAAAAAAACACTCTGTTACTGATCTTCCACACATACGCCAGCACATGTTTTAATAGCGTCGCAAGGATATTGTCGTGCAAGTTCACTACTGGTCTTGACATTCTTGGCAGTTATGCTGCTTTGCGAAATGAAAGAGGAGCAGGCGGATTTCTGCGTAGATAGATGTCTCATCGGCTCGTGGGTTCAACCAGCGCTCTTTTGGCATAGCGCACGGAGAACCTTCGCGCCTAGTGTTTTTGTCGGCATATTTCCAGCTAGCTTTTAAAGAAACACCTTGTGTAATAAGCTAACTCTGGAACCAAGTAAAAATATAACATTTTGCTCACATATCTCCGCAAAGCCTTCATTAGCCGGTCTGCATTCGGAGCGTCATACCGAAATTGATTTCACGGTTAGCTTTGCCTGCGGTACGCTTGCTTTGAACCGAGGGAGAAACGTTAAAAATCTACATAGTAGAGTCTCTCTCGCATTTTAGGCTGAGGCAGTCGGTATGTTATGGGAAAAATAGTTCAAGCGTGTCATCGTCATGCTCGGTAATTTTGCGGCATGTATACTTCCTTATGTTAAGTCCTCTAGACATAAAGAGATTAGGCCATACCTATTAGGAATCTGAGGTAGAGGTACCTTATACTGACCGTATAGATTCTTAATCGATGTGGCGCCAAACTGCAGTCTTTCGTTGACGCGCTGGTGTGCGCAAGAAGGACCTCATCCATCAGCCCAGTGGCTGATGGGAGATCGTGTCCATTCGTGTTATTTTCAGGTGTTTCCGGTTGAGCTATGCGTTGTTCGCGTTGGTCTATGCAGTTTATGTCTACCTCTAAGAAAGCACAAAGAAACCTCGTACAAAATGTTCCGAGAAAGCTTTTAAAGTTAGTACTCGGCCTGCCAAAGTTTTCCAACGATGACTTACTTGGTAAAGAGCTCAGCGGACACGACTTGACTTCGTATAAGAATGGGCTTTGTTTAACATCTACTTGAGATAGGTCATAGGACCTTGGCTGGTCGGGTCCTCGTAGGGCAAGCCTTTTCGTCAAGTTACGTGCATTTGCGAGGACCTCTCGACCAGAAGAGATACAAAAGTGCACGGGTTTGATCCTCGCCGTTGCACATGTGTAGTTATGCGTTCCGTCTTACGAGGCAATGAGTGAGCAAACCTGTAGACGTTACATTTTGGCGGAGAGTCAGCCCGAACAAGTTTTTGAGGGTGAGCCTTTCCACATATTATATTAGAGCAGCTCCAAAAGTAATGCATGTACCACACACAACGAGGCCAACTCCTGAGCTTCACAGTGGCTCGAAGATTCCGCTGGCCCATTCATTAGCTGACTCAACTCCTAGGACAGCCAATTAAGCCTATTACTCTGACCGGTCACATAAACAGCAAATCTTCCATTGAAATGGATCAGTAGGGTCTCTGTATAGTCTCAGTCTTAATTTTGGATTTTTCCCCACTCCTTTACAGCCCATCAGCTAAGTAACTATCTGCACTATGTTCTGCACTATCTGCCCTCGTTAGCTTAGGCAGGCTGTTGAAGTTCAGAACTGTAGATACACTGCTTCTTTAATATTTCCTCACATAACGTAACTCCACAACGTGAGTGATTAGATGCCATTTAATGACTGAGCGTTTGGCATTGCGCCAAAAAGTCAGGTGCAGCATTTGGCAAGCCTCGAACAACTGAACCGCCAACAGGTAAACATTTTGGGTCATTAACATGCGTGACTAGCTTGCCCTCCGTATGGCTACCTGCAGGGCTACTTCCATAACGCAGTATTAATCGTCTACCTATGATATAGTCAGCAGTAAGTGTATTGGTAGATCGTATTAAATCAGCGGTACGATGGCCAAATTTGAGGCAATATGCCAGCAATTATCCCCTAAGAACTGTTCACGCTGTGCACTATCATTACACGAGAAGGAAATACGTCTTCAACGAAATGGAGCGACGACGACCGAAGTTTGCGAGACGGCTAAGTACAGTGCTTGCATGAAACGCACTTAAACACACCGACTCAAACACATCAAATGTTGGTTATTAAAGCAATAATAATAATCAAAAGTCCATCCTTATCCAAGCTGCAATCGCCAGCACGGTTGCTGATGAGGAGTGCAGCAAATGAGGAAAGGTCCATGCGAATGTTGGCTGACGTTGCTTCGACTTCATCGTTACGCCATGACGTTCCCCGTCTAGACAGACGGCGTCCGGCGTCATTGAGTGCGTGTGTGTGTGTGTATGAGAACCGTTCATTATCCTCTTTTGACGTTTCTAACGAGCGGTCGTACGTTCGAGCGAGCGGAATCGTCGTTGTTAAACTATTTGTCTTCATGTAACGGCGTCGGCGGCATACTTTCATCATCGCTTTAGCATTGTGTGCAGCGACTCAGCTCATCGTCATTGTTTGCCTCATTCTCTCCATTATTCTCCTTTCTTGTGCTCCTTTGCCTCTCACACTGTGTTAGTGTTGGCAACGTCTTGCACCCCCGTGCACCCCCGTACACCCCTTTCTCGCATATTTCCGCTGCCCCGCCGCGGAAGCTGTTTAGCGGAGGTAGTCCGGAAGCTGTTGCCAGATTCTCCACAATTGTCCATAATTAACGAAACGACCGCATCCAGCCAGCTGTCAAACTAACAACTATACCGAACTCAGGAGCAGTTGTTAATAATTGATTTTGAGCACCGCACCGTTCTCTCGAACTCTCTAGCGGCCAGATTGTACTGACGATATCGCTACCCGGCAATCAGAGATCTGCCTGACGAGAACCTAAGCAAGCTGGCTTCCTATTCGAAAAAGGGGAAGGGATTTCAAAGTATATTATAGCCAAGCAGAACAACCGTCGGGTTGGTTGACATACGCCACGCCCTTGATAAAGGTTTTCCGCCTAGTGGGCGGAAGCATATTACTGTTAGGCGTTGTGCATGCTCACTCATTATAAAGTGTGGCATCCTATATAGACTCGAGTAACTAAGCAGCAACAACGAATAGACTAGTCAGTAGTTTCTGATGGTCTAAGTTGCTGTTTTAATTTTGGACTTTAGCTTTTGGCCTATCGAATAAAAACTACAATGCTATAATTGTACTATCTGACGAATTTCTTCCATGCCATCGTAAGTGTAACTGCTTTTCGATAAGTTAATGTGTATAACTAAAAATATTTTATAAATTATTCTTAGTTAATTAATGTGACAACTTAGACTTGTTTCAACATGAAATTGATCGTGATCTTGACGTGCACAAAAGGCATTGTCAAAAATGTCGCTCTTCTCGGAGTGTTTTCAATTTTGAATCTTCTCAAACACGGCCGTCAAGACAATATACCCTTATTTTACCGTTCCGTCCCCGTAGCGTGCTAATGACTATATATACCGTAGAGCACAAATCATATATCAAACATTGCAATGATAGACATCATTATTTGTGTCAAGGATTTTGACAACGCTTCCCGTCACTTACTAGTCGATTCATTTCGGCATGCTGGGGTGGGTATTTCTTTTCTACGAGTGCTCTCCAGCGTATTTGCTGACGACTGCCTTGAAGCAAAAATAAAAGGCGAAGACACATTGCAGCTCAGTCAAAGTGAAGGGACCCCTCAAGGGGACCTTCTCAGTTGCCCGGCCTTTCGTTTGCTCATCGCAGACTTAGCCCGCCATGTGCGGAAGAAGTTTAGAAACGCCGTCGTTGTTATGTATGCGGATGACATAGTAGTGGCCCACCGGGACCGCGGTGCCATTCGTCAAATTATCGGCGACGTAGAAAGTTACCTTCACCGTAAGGGTCTACAAATAAATTCGCGGAAGACGAAAGCCATTAAGTTTCGCCGTAGGGGTCGATTGGCTGTAGCAGACGTAATACCCTGTTGTGGCCAACCGCTGTAGTTTGTTAACTCCTTCCTGTATTTGGGTCTGAGACTACGCTATACGGGAACGACCTTACCCCCCAATGTTGAGCTAGAGCCTTGGCATGGTGTGGGGCCATCTTGCAGCGGCAAATTTTGCACAGCTAGAAAGATGCTTCACAATATATATGAAGCGCGTTCTTTGCTTGCCACGGACGGCAAGAAATCGCTTTGTGTGCCTGCTAGCGGGATGCGGACCGGCAGTGGAAAAAATCAGAGTCAGGCTTAAATCACCTATCACTAAACCCCTTTAGCCATTTTTGTTAAAGTGGCAGGGAAAAGTGACCGAGGCCACGCGCAGTTAGATGTGTACCTCGCCAGGGAGCATTGGGATGGCATGTACTAGCCGGCACGTGTTCACAAGGTACATTGTGCCTGGCTATTATCACTTGGTGTGTCCGACTCAAGGGTTTCACCAAGTTGGCGATCAATGTCGTTGTCGTTTTGCGCAGATATGCGCTAAATACCACACAGAGATTTGCACCTTTTTGCCCGGTGGGACGGTCGCTGAAGAGTTCAAATTGTATATAGTGACGACTGTATTGTAATTATGTATCATCTTGAAATGCAAAGTTGTTGAGAAATAAACAATATGTATGTATGTAATGAGTTCAGTGATTGCCTTAGTTGCCGTCGGATCCGCAGGGCCTATAGTACTTTTGTAGACATTTGTACTGCATTTTAGCTAGCTTGCCACACTCAATCAAATGGCTGACTAACCCGGATTGGCATGAATATATTTGTTTTATGCGCCCAACCGTTAAACGCTACAGCATACCTTTATGCTTTAACCGTTTTATGCATTCGAAAGCTATTTTGAGTTTGTCTCCTGATTGCCTTTCCTGAAGACTAGTACCACTCTGTCTTTTAATGACGTTATTAGACGTATGATAATACTCGTATCTTTGTTTGTGTCTATATAACACGAAATGTATATATATATATCCCCCAAATGATTAATTTAATATGTTGAATATTTAATATTTTTGATCGGGTATAAATTGTGCGCATAACATTAAAATGGTAATGAATTTCACTTGATTCATGTTTTTCTTTAATTCCAACAAATTCTATAATGAATTATGTTCAAATAATTTGTTAATTCATCAATTACATATAAGATTTTAAAATTAGGTTGATTGATTGAAACTCTAGAAAGAGGTTAACAGAAAATGTTTAACTATAATTAAATTCAATAGTAAAAATATTGTTTATGATTGATTTCATATGTTAAAAACTTTAAATTTATAAATTTAATAATGTGAAAAATTGTTTAAAAAAAACAACGAACATGTCTGCTTAATTTAAAATGTATCAAACATATTTACGTATCTTTGTCTTGTCACTTAGAGTTAGGACATTTAAGTTTGTCGAAAAAGAAGGCTGATGAGCGTGTCAGTTCAAATAAAAGCAGATCATCCACTGTCATCGGTCAGTAGGGTCGGCCCAAGCCGACAATTTTGCCGCTTTGATTGATATGTTTGCTGTTCAGTTATCGAGGATTTACCTACAAAAACTTGCAGTCTGTAATTTACCGGCTAATCTTTTGGATTACTACGTGGATCAATAAAATCAAGCAATGTGGACCAAGACGACAATGCAAAGCAATGATATACAAATGAATATATAATAAACTAAGTTAATATAGCATTCTGGAGGCGTCACGAACAGCAATGGATGTCACAATTAACCAATTGGTAAAATTTTTCGACGAACACTATTATGTTTATTATAGTCTGTTCACACCCGACGATCCACAATCTTTGTTTGACAAAACATTTTGAAAAATGTATTATCATTTAAGTGTGTAATACTCTAAAACACAAATTAAATAAAACGCATTTCGTCACTTTTAGACCACATTTGACCAGTTCAATCCGCCTTGCTGTTGTCGCTGGGCAAACAGCTTTTTTGTAATTCAGGTATTGACAGGCATCCTAAATTAGAACATTATGTGTGTCTCTCGCATCGCGTCAAACTCGCTTAGCCTAAGCCGTCTCCTTAGACGAGCAAGTACAGCATGCCAAGATTGGTTTGTCCTGAAGGAAGAATGCTGTCGGTCGAGCACTTGCTGGGGCACGGCCGCAGAGGATGGATAAGGTGCTGTAAGGTCATATGCATTGATTTTAAGCTATACAATACTATCTGTTACTGTACGCCGATTATGATTAATGCATAATATTTTACTTACATAACTACCGAATGCTTTCTGCCTACCATGCTTTGTCTTTATCTAATATGCTGGCTATTCGGATAAAGTAGACTTTAGCCATCTGACTACGACCCAGTAAACTGGTGATTTGACTTCTTCGTCCAAAGAAGGAAAACAGAAAGAAAGAAACAATGAAAGGCGTTTTGAATCAACAGCAGGTCACGCGCTACGTAGGTCAGCATATGAGACACTAGCAATTATATTACCCCCCCCCCGCCCCACCGTTTCTCGAAACCGACGTCAACTATTTTTAAAATTTTAGCTGTACTGCAAATATCAAGAGCTTTAGCACTTCGCGGAACTGAAAAGGATTGTCTTAAAGTTGAGCTTCTAGACGTATTTGTACTGTACGGCTGACCGAGGGCCCACTTCTTTAAGTTTTCCCTTTGCTGTATCCCTTCTATTTCTATCTCTGCATTATCTTTCGCATATGGGCATGACGATCATCACAGTATGACCGTCTAATCTAATATAGAATTCGTCGCCGTCGTTGTTGGAGCAGGCTGTAGCTTCGTTGAGCCAAATCCGTTTGCTATTCCGAGAACGGAGTGCTCCGCGAGGGCATCTCATCTAGGTCAAATTCTGCACATTCATTTGAAAGTCATGCCTTTAACGATCTCGTTCTGCTTTGCATAATTTATCTGACCGGCTGTCTGTCATATATATATATATATATATATATATATATATATATATATAATACATTACTTAGAAATTGAACTGTATCAACATTAAGAGTTTAAATATAAAATATATTTGGATGCAACAAGCAATATAGAATAAAACTGCAGGCATCTCTATAAAGATGTGACTAAAAGGACTATTCAAAGAAACTGAGGAGATTTTTAAAAATACTGCGGTAAATTAAATAAACATTTTGTCTAAAGGCAAAATATTTTAGCTTAATGTTATGACTTATTAACACCCAGGTTAAATAAATTATAAACTTGTACATAAGAAACTGCTAGTGTTTTTTTACGTAACTGGGTTTTCCCTTATCGTAAAAAAAATTACTTAGCCTATTTTCAATGTATAGATAAAAATAACAAGAGTATTTATATTAAGACTAATAGTTGTTTTTACTACTTGAAGTAAAAATAACATTTGATCATACACGGGACGTTACCGTTTGATCCTTGCTTAAGTGACCCTATCACGTCTTCCTGTAGCTGCATCGAAAAAAATAAACAATCAACCATTGAAAGCTTTACAGATATGCCATGTGTCACCAGACGCACTCAAGTCGCAAAAAGGTGCAATTATATCATAGCGGGTAGTTTTAGCAATATGCGTTTTGTGATATTCTACGCAAGCAAAACCTCTCGTGATCTTGCGAGCAATACCTGAATATACCCGTATCAATCACAAATTTTACCGAAAAGTATATAACAGATTACGTGCTCGCATATTACGCACTCCCCTTTATTACATAGGCATGCACACGTATGTATGTGCCCTTATATATAAGGTAACATCTTTTGTGAGAGCACGGTTCGTACTTGAGGCGGTTACGATTAGTCTTGCATATTCCAACACATCGCGTAGCGTTGGGTCTCTGGGGTTTGCTTTAGGGACGACAGGCGTCGCTCGGGGCATGTCGAGGGCTCCATTAAAGGTCTAGAAGGGTAGCTCTTTGGTTAAACAAAAGTAGTGATTAATCTACTTAACTTCTTCAATCTTGTTGTTTATCCTCTGTCTGGGAGATAGGAATACCACGACACGGCCGGTTTTCGTAATAAGTTTGCCTTCGTAATCGATAAATTAGACCAGTAAATGAAAAACAACTCACTTAGAGAACTATCTCGTTCACTTATTGCCTCCGTTATACATATAGTCTGTTATTTAGCTCTACAGTACAGGATAGGAAATTTCGCCGAGAACTATTTATAGCATTTGTCATCGGTTTGCATTATAGGCGAGCGGCTCCTCAAGTTATTGTACCCATCACCGAGCGATTTTAGTCACCTGAGACAAAAGTGTTTTTCACAGTCTTTAGTTTTGCGCTTTCTGAATCCTCGCCAATATGCATTACTTAGTAGCTTTTAAAGTCAGGCTGACGTTTTTCTCAAACTGTTTTTCTCCAATATTAGCTCTGCGGCCGGTAAGCGTTTTAGCGTCAGCCCTTGTTTACGTTCTATCACGCACCAAACATATATAGAGCTCACAAATCGAGTTTGTTTGCCATCAGACATCATCAAATTGTGGTCTCTTATATCAAAACGACAAGGTGGCAAGAATAAAATAATTTGGCTTGTGAGTACCCAATGTTTGCTTTTTGAATTTGTACCTCCACACGAGATTCTCTCTTATGGAGCCCTAGACATGTCCCGAAGGGCGCCTGTCGTCTCTAAAGCAAACCCCAGTGACCCAACGTTACGCGATGTGTTTGAATATGCAGGACTAATCGTAACCGCCTCAACTACGAACCGTGCTTTCAAAAAAGATGTTACCTGAAACAGTTGCAGTATCAACCTGATCACGTGGCCACTAACTCCAGAGTGACAAGGCTAACCTACGTTCAAAGGCATTCTTAGGCTCACTTCCTGTCATTAGCCATCGGCAGAATCAGCTCAGGAAGAAGCCCCCCAGCCCGAATCGTACGGCGCAGTTCGGATTTTTGTTTAGTTTACCTACATATCTTTGAGCCGTTTTTCTGAAACAACACAAACTGAAATGACCCGCTGGTCACTTAAATGTATTTTATATTTTGTAAAGGCAGTCAATAATCGCATAGGCAGTCGAGTATGTTATTATACTTTTCACAGTGGGGTATTCATGGAACATCATAGTAGTTTACAGACGGCCGAATAAAATTGCTCAATATATACCAAACTTGAAAAAGAGGTGTCTAAAACAGTGGCTTCTACAACCGTGGCATATACAGCCTACATTATATCTATGTTAGATTTTTAAAAACAACGTTTTTATGACATGGACTTTGCTTTCTTGAAATGCGTACCATACAAATTATATATATATATATATATATATATATATATATATAAAACGCTACCTACTATGCTGGAACAAGTAAATGGTCGTCAACGTCGCGCGTAACCTGTATGCGGTGCCTCATGATGGAAAACATTCCAAAGAGTAGTAACAACAGCAACGCCATCAACAACAACGGCACTGGTCAGCAACGTGTCATTAAAAATTGATCCCCTGCAGAGTCTCTATACATTAACCCGACGAGAAGCGATTTTTATCTTAAACACTGCCTTATCCTTGTGTTCGTTTCGCCGCGATAAACTAAACGGACCATTTTTATATTCTGCTTTACTCTGGCCTCTCATATCCTCTCCCCATTCTGCCTGTTTCCCTCTTTCCCCCTCCCCTTTTTCCCCGTCCCGCTCTCGGACCCCCCCCCCCCCGAACCGTCATTTTATCGTTAGCACTGCCTGTTCGGTTCGATGGGGCCCTGTTCTTGTTGGGGTTGGCGCTACATCCGAGGGCCCGCTGTCGTCCCGCACCCCCGTCAAGGATCCTGCTATGCGTTGAGCGAGCCCATTTGCCTGTTCGTTCGGCCGCAAGGCCCGCGCTCTGTGTCCACGTGGTCAGGAGCGTCGGTCAGGAGTGGACGACGCCCTTGAACTGAACAGCCACCCTCCTCATCACTCGCGTATAGATGGGCGTAGTCGGCAGGCGCACGAGATTCTTGTTCTTTCTCTGCTACGGCTGTTTTGTCATCTGTTGGCGAGCCCAACAATATATCGACGGGTTGCCACTCATTCTCAGCCCAGCGCCGACGACGAACAGGCTGCGACCGTTGAACGGCGCTTTTTCAGGCGCGAGAGATGAAGCCACACATGCGTACATCTCTTATTCCTCGGCGAGAAGCGGCGCCCCTCGCTTCGACACCATTTGTAGCATCATCACAACATCTTTACTATCCTTACCAGCATCATTGCCATCATTAGCATAAGGAACTGTCGAAAGCGACTGAAGAGAGAAAATAAGACGTTTCGGTTACATGATGATGACGACGATGACGAAGTCGACAAGACACTACAACGAGAGCATAGGGTAGGCGGCCTTAAACTACAACCACCAGAACGCAAGTGAGAAGACTAAAAACGCGCGGCTAAAGCAGCCAGCGAGCCATGTAATGGAAGAAAACGGAGGGCAAGAGCAAAAACGCAAAACATGGAGTGAAGTGCCTTGCTACAGAGAGCTAGGGTGGTTGATTTAAAGCGGGAGGAAAAGAATAAAAAGAAGACGATGACGGTAGTCACTACAGTAGCGATGGCCAGTTTGTTCAAGTGCAATGAACACTGACACATTCTAGACAAATGAAGAGAAATACACAGAGCGACGGATTTAAAAGATACAGAGAGAGAGAGAGAAGGAAGCTTTGAGAATGTTGCGAGTTAACTGGGTTATCCCAATAGCAAGGTCGGAATAGATTGGAATAGAATCGATGGCCTTGGTCAGTAAGCGAGAGACAACGAAGGCTGTTCAAGCTAAGAGGCTAGCTTGACACTTCTACAAGAGCCTTGATTGCACTTCGACGGCTCAGTGAGCGTATGCCACGAGCTAGTGTTTGGAGCCGGTACACGGCAACAGTAGGGTACGATTGTCTTATTTTCGTTTTCCTCACCTCACGCTAACCGGCATTCTCACGTATACTAAAAACTGCTTCTGCGGTTTGTTTGCACAAGTGTGAAGAAGCACACCGGCATTTCGGAATGTAACATATCTTAGTAAATGCTTTGTGAAACAAACGTTTATAGAATAGCTTGCTTCACGAATGTTCAACCGATGCACAACATGCTAACTAGCTTGTATGACCTGGCTACCAATTCTACTCTTGGCATGGCAATACGAATAAGTATGACGACTGGCGTCAGTAAAACGAAGATTGTTCTAAGGGTCTGTGTTTGTAGCGTAGAGCATGATTTTTTTTAATTTATAAACTTTCTACTATCTCTACTATACACCCTCTATCATATACTGTAAATAAACTGAACCTCACAGCAATATAAATATGGACTTTGTGCTATATATATACATATATATAAAGTACACGCTTAGAAAAGTAACGAACTCCAAAGTCTCGTTTACTGCACACTTTTCCAAAGGACGCGCCATTACAATTGCGTTGTTGCTGCTGCTCTGTGACCTCCTTCCTCCCTGTGTCAACCGTGTGTGTGTTGACTATTGCTTCCCGCTATGTCAGTTGTTTAGCTCAGTTGCTTCTCGTTCGCTCTGCTCCCTGTTAACCACTGGAAATTCTTCAACGATGATGCCCGCGGGACGTTTCGCAGGTCGTTGAGGCGCGTCGTAGGCAACGGCGATGGTGGTGGTGCCGGCGTACGTTTATAGAGTTGTTTTCTTACGCGCTCACCGGTCCCCTCACAAGCGTCTTGTCGCCTTCAGTCAGTTCAGTAGCACTCGTACAAGCAAGATAAGCAGCAGGAGTCGCGACAGGCAGCAGCAAGCTGCGAGTTGCGAGTGGTTAGGTTAACAACGTCATTGGTGGAGAACGAGCAGCCGCCCCGTGATGGAAGCAGCATTGCAGGGGGGAGTCGGGGGTTGGAGAGTCGAAGGAACATAAACAAACACGTCGTCGATGACAGCTCTTCAGAACACGTTATACACAAACGTACACAGACGCACACACACACACACACGCAAACCCACTTACCCAAAGATGTACGTAGCAAGCACACAACGACAGTTAAGGAGCACGTTCAGAGCCGCCCAAACAGAAGCCCAAGCCCAGCCGAAGAAAGATGGATAGCAACGTATCGCGTCAAGGGTCTCTCTATTTCGTTCTTTCCTTTGCTGTCGGTCGTTTCGGTCCTCCAACCGTGAGCCATCCATCTGTCTCCGTTTGGCTCTCCAGCATGCAAGAGCGACAAGAGAGCACATTGTGCCTCCGAGAAGTCCGCGGAAGCTATCGATGCCTAGAGCCTGAAGGGAGTCGTTGCTGCTGCTGTTGTTGTTGATGTTGTTATTATTGCTGCTGCTGCTGCTGTTGTTGTTATTGTTGTCGTTGTTGATATTGCTGTTGTTGCTGCTGTTGTTATCATGTTTGACTTTGCTAGGTGGCTGCCGCTGGGGCACCAACGACAACGACGAGGACGCGATGTCAGTCAGTTCTGGAAGGGCTGCTCGAAGAGCCACTCTGACAGCATCAGCAGCAGCAAACCCAAGGACAGTAGGAACAACAACACCAGGTACCGTCGAGTCTTAAAACAAAGAAACAGCTGCTCGTATGCCTGCGCGGCCAGCAGCTACCGGCCGGCGCCCCTACAGATATCGACGTGGCAAGGGAAAGGCGTCCCCCCCATCTACGCGTCCTAGCAGGGGGGTCGGAGGGTGCCGCTGGGAGGCAGGAGCGGAAGACATGGGAATGAGAACAGGAGTGGTACACTACTTGTCTGTTCGGCGGTGCCAAATTAAGTTATCCATTGAGAACAAAAGGTGAGTGGTTGTGGTGCTACCGCTGCTGCTGCTACTGCTTCTGACGCTGAGGCCTGCCTTTCCCACCAGTCGACAGACACACTGTGCCCCTTTCGCGCCACTGCTAACGCCACTTGCCCAACCCCCTGGCGCCGGGTGACTGACTACCTACAGAGTCACTACAGCTACGACAGCAGCTGGTGTTGCTGCCGTTGTTGCTGCTGCTGCTGCGACAGCTCTACGCCTGGTTCAACTGCAATCGCAATTGCTACCAGTACTCAACTAAACGACTACCGTGACAAGACGGCTACCCACGTCCACCTTTAACACCTCCAACGTCGTAAACCAATCTTTCAGCCTCGTTTATCTGACTTCTTCACTTCTTCGTTTGTTCGCTTCTTCTTCATCATCGTCGACCGTCGTCGTCGTCATCGTCTCTTGTGCCCCTCTCCAACATCACGATGAGAGTTGTACTCGCCTGTGCTCTACAAACAGAAATTACTATGGAGGCAGCAACTTTTCAAGCTCAACTTCAGCAGCTATCGATAACCGCAGCATTAGCACCATGAACAAGACAGCAATTACAACAACGACAGTAACGCATTACTATCTAGAAGGCATATAGTACGGTATTGATTGTTTATTAAAAAAAAAAAAAATATATATATATATATATATATATATACGCAAAAATGATTTACAGAGTTGTGTGAAAGCTAACTGTACGTCCAGGAAACTCTAAACTAGTATTTTACGTTCTTTTTAATATAATAACTCTCTCGTTTTGCCATCCTTAGACGGATATTATACGCATATATATATATATATATATATATATATATATATATATATATATATATGATCTACGACTATTGTCATGATATCGTGGGCCGCTCGAGAACTGTCAAGGTTAATAAGATACAGGGACGGTGTCGACACACTGAACGCGCGCGTGATCGGTTAATGCCCTGGATCTGGTCAATCCAGTGGTGTCGATCGGGGATGCCTGTGAGTTGAGAGTTCTATCACACTACCGATACTACCACCTATCTGTTTTACTACTACTCTACAACCAGAGGGTATGGGTGTTTTATGTGATCAGTGGCGCTAGGGAATGCTACCATTGGGAGTTTACACATCTGACTAACTATCTATTTGCGCGTGAATATATCCACAGCACGCGTAACTCGCTCGTTGCAGGCCATCGACGCGGAACGGAAGCCATAGTTACTTCTGCGACTTTTTTTTGGAGGTGTCATCTTAATCAATGGCAAATACACCACCTCTTCTAACGTTCTTCGTTGAGTGTTATCTCTCAATTAAGTATCATTGTTCTTTGAGATTGTATCGTTTGTAGGTACAAAATTAGGTCTAGGCGGCTTTAATTAACCTCTAAACATTCAAACGTTTTTCTACTCAAATAATTACGAGGCAAGAAGAACCGAAAACGGTCTAAAGGAGAAAATCCAAGACTAAATTAAGACTAAAATGGCGGAATACCCCATGGAATATTTAGCACGTTGCGACAGGTCGCCACAGATATGTGCAAGTGGTTGTCGTCGTGATGGAACACGATGCATTTAATTGCACGGTTCGCATCACAGTGTAGGGCGCATTACAGTTGCTTCGAAATATCAAACTGCTAGCAGTCTTTTAGTTGCAAATAGTTTGCCTAATTTGCAAAAACTCATAGCGCACGACGCGCGTCCATTCCCACCGGATATGAACATGGTCTTTAAGGTAGCATGGTCGGCTTTTGCAACAGTGTTGAGCCCAATGTTTCGCTTCGATCGTGACCTTGTGCAACCTTGTTTGTCTAAGTTGGTGCTAACAATCAATTTCTCGGTGCCAATAATCGAGTTTCCACACTATCGGATTGTTTCGACATTGAAAAGTGTATTACATCGTACAAGATATATAACTTACACTCTGTCGTCTTGTAGTGCGAGCGGGCTATCTCGAAACTTTACTAAAGCTAAATCATGTAAATTAAAAATGCTTTATCATTCAATGTAATGGCCATAAGCACTCTTCTGTCAGCAGGAAAATATGCTGGGTATGGTGGCTCAAGTGTTTCGCTGTTCCGTTGAGACGTTTTAGTTAGTGCAATGACGTTCGAATGGCTGAAAATCTGGCTTCTAACGGATCATACACACCTCAGGAAAGCAAAAAAACTGCTAAAACGAACAAGACCAAGTTATGTCATTGACTCAGTTATTTGATTCGTCAAAACTATAGCATTCTCTCTATCAGTTAGAAAAACAAACTACAGGTGAAGTCTCATATGTGACAGAGCAGGCACTTTTTAATCAAAATGGTAGAATATCAAGTGAAAAGCAAAGAGTTTGGACGGTCCAGACATGTACATTTCTTTTTTTTTATTCTTTTTTCGTTGGTCCGACAATGAAACGACCATAATCTGGGTTTCTGATAGCCATAACCGTCTTTACGAACGAAGAAAACTCAACAGCTAAAATGAGCAACACCAAATTAAAAGTTTGCCTAAATGATTTTAGCTTTTAGATCGCAAACTCTTTAGCAGAAGCCATAGATTTTCAATCAATGAATGCGGGCCGCGTGACATTCTAGTCAAAAAATCAATTCAATGTGAAGTTTCGGAAGCAGTTATTATCAAAGTTTTCTCAGCATTGGCACTGGCACTCACCTTGGTGTTCGCTGAAGACCAGCGTCTTCATTGAGCAATTTTTTATATTAAACATGTAATATTTGTCCTTGTATGTCTATCAACCTTCAGTCGCTGTTGTCATCTACGTTCTTGTTTATGTCGTTATCGTTACCGCAAAAGAGCTTATTTTGCGCTTGTTTGTACTGTTGCTATCACTGTCTCTGCTCCCACTTATTCAAATATTTTGCATAACGAGTGGCGTTTATTGTGGTTGCTTGCTTATAGCAATATTAGTATTCGCTAAATAGTTTAAGATCTTCAAAGTAACATACAAGTTAAAGATTAAAAGTTAAGGGTTAAAGATATTTTGTTTGTATTTTAATATAGATATAATGTTGTTTTAAAAATATACTATATGTAAGGTTTTGTCTTTTTGGTTTTTACAAGCTGTATGCGAGACATTCAATTATTTAGCACTTTTTACAAAGTTCAGGCACAAATACATTAGTACACGCTTCAATGTTGGCCTGATGGCTATGAGATCATTAGCGTGCACTTTAGTCATCAAAACACCGACATGAAAAGTAACGCCGTCAAAACCCAAGATTATAATGGCAAGTGAACGTCTCCGCTATACAGGACTAGCCGTCCAGGACATTTCAATCTCAGCAATTTAACTGGCTGTGTGGTTTGTGGTTCCATCCTGTTAGAAGCCGAGTTCACTCGCATCGATGCCGTCCAACTTCGGCCAAGGACACTTAAGAATTATGCTGCGATTGCGTTCCTCATTCTCCGTAGAGTGAAAAAAATAGGGTCTAATAATTCCTTTAAACCAGAGATCGCACCAGGCTGCCACGCATGGCATATGCAACGGCTATTTTTGAATCACGTGAGGGTCCTCGATTTCCTAGATGTAAAGGTCTTGTTTGTTCATACTTCCATTCAGACAGAGATAGAAATTGTGGGTAAATATTCTTTCCTTCATAAAAATGGGCATCACGCTGTATAATCTTGCAAGCCACATTGGAAAAAATTAGCCGCTCCTGATGGCCCGCTAACGGGAGTTCTTGTGTTAGCTGAATCCTGCATGAACACCCTGGTTGAGATGAGCACCCAGTTGTTGGGCACATCGCCGTACTGTTAGGACATTGTGCCACACTGTTGGTCACAGGGTCAATATATTCAGCCGAATGAGCCCTCCGTGGTTTCCGCACATCACGTACTGAACCTGAGCTAAGCAGCTTTTGCACAAGTTCACGACCAGCGATCTTACAAGATTGGTGATATCGACCGTAAATTGCACGAAAAGCTCGCAAGCATGCCTGTACAGACTTTCTCCTTTCCTAATGCATTTTTACAACATTTAAGCGTTCCTTCGTTGGGTAGTGCTTATATAATTAAATAAACTACTTAACAAATGTTAAATGTATTTAGTTTCCGGTGTATGCATTACTTTCAGTATGACCCCCTTAGCCTAAGGCACTTTATCCTGCTGAAACCTAAACCATAAGGCCTTGAAATGCTCTCTGGTTAACGGCAAAAGATGGCACACCGCAACAACCTTTTAAAATTACCTGGTTAAATCTGTATAGCCCCGTTAATTTGGCTTAATTTAATTGTTCGACCAGTCACAATGGTTTACCCGTTGTACCCTTCAGCCACAGAGCTTGTACCTTTGTATCGTTTACTAGTGCAAATCACAAACGTTGTATAGACTTTAAGATGCTGCAATTCGTTTACAATGTACCTAGCACGCTTATTCGCCAAATGGAGCATTACAATACTATGTCGTGTCGAAGACGGAAAAACTATTGTATAATCGCTATGGTTGCCAGGAGGCGATCAAACTGCATGGAGAAGAGAGTCAGCTGATTCGTAGTGGCGCGCTTAGCAAAATAATTTGTTTATTTAGACCAGCGCGGTAGGCTTTGAGAATAGGGGCCACCGTACCTGGTTAACCCCGAATATATATATATATATATATATATATATCTTTGGTCATCGGATCGAAAGAGCATGTTGGGTTCGGCAGTAGCACGTTGTTAGTTTGGGTCCCTGGCGCTACTTCACTTAGGGCAGCTCGAATCTGGGATGACTCAGCTGGTTTAGCTCGATAGAACCCTCCTGAGCTGAAGAAATCCGTTGAGGGCAGGAGATCGGTGTGTTGCGCACGCCGACACCGTGTCCGAGCGTTCGTCATCTGTTCGTCGTCTGTACGAGTGTGCGAGTCTGAGTGAGTGCGTTATATTTACCCTGACCCACCGTTTCCCCACCACTCGAATGAAAGCGACAGCCTGATAGCAAAGATAGGGCAATACGGAAGCCACTCCCTGAAAGAGTCGGAAAGAAAGAGAGGAAGAGAGATAAGGGGCGAAAGAAAGCGAAAGAAAAGTGGAGAATAGTCGGCATCCATAACTCTCGTCTGTCCGTTAGCCGGTCAGGCGGTTGTTGTCCATCACCGCGTCGTCACAGCTTCCTAGATATAGAGGAAAAAATCTACGCAAGGGAATGGGATAAGATAGAGAGAGAAAGCGGAAGAAAGATCGGAGAGGAACAGTAGTGAAGATAAACACAAGGTAGAGGAAACCCACTCCCAGAGCACCGATGAAGGAGCACTAAGACGCTTAAATAGGATAGTCGCAAGCAAACGCTCAGTAAGATGTGTATATATATATATATATATATATATATATATATATATATATATATATATATGTATATTTATATATACAAAAGCATCCTTTATGCGTCCACTTGATCCGCTTAGGCGATGGATGAGTTGGAAAGTTTTTGGGAGCGTTTGGCCACCACAGAAGCCTACTGACATCGATGTTGCCTCGATGAACGGGTCCTACTCGCACTGGAAGACAACGGTTGTGTGCAAGGAAAGAGTCATCCTGTGCTGCGCCAGCACCAATCGTCACTCGCCGCGGCCTTGTGCTCAGCCAGTGCTGCAGACCGCGAAAACAGTCGCTGTCAATAGAATTATAAGGGCCTATGGCCTCTCAACACCATTTCAGTCAATCACGCTCTCTCGCATGACGCTGTCTAATTTTATTGGATATCTTAAATAATTATGTAATTGTTGTTCTTATTAAAGTATTTTATTATTAATATGTTGACTCAATTAAACAATATATTAATATATAGACTCAAACAACTTAGTGTGCCATAAATTGGCAGCAACAGTCAGCAACACAGCAAATGTACAAACAAACATCATAAACCTAATGAATTACGTGGTAAAAAAATCTGAATAAAGCGCCGTTATTCCACCGACTCCATTTTCCATTTGATGTGATCGTTTTAGCATACTAGTGCTCATTAAATAAATTAGTTCACACCAACAAATTGCACGAATACTATTTAATGAAGACTACACATTTCAGTTTGTTATATGAATACTAACGCATGGTTATGCACAATAAATGCAGTCTTTATTGAGACATATATGTGCTTCCCATTTATATTCGGATGGTACTCACAGCCTACTTCGGCTGCCTGACCTCACCTGGAAAACGGAATAATACACACGCGGTTTTAAACGGACAAAAGGGAAACTAAATAAACAATATATATAGTTTGGTGTGTATACAAAGGCTAAGTTGCTTAGTGTTTGTTATGCTTACTGTTTACTCAGTATATATATGTTATTTTTAATATTACATTTACATAGTTATGCAATTTTATAACTTATAACCGTGCATGAAAAGACAGAGTGCAAGTTTGTAAGGTGTTATTAACTCCATTCAGAGTTTAGGTTTTTAGTGCAAGTTCGTAAGGTGTAATTAACTCCATTCAGAGTTTAGGCTTACAGAGCTTAACAGAGAATCTCGTCTAGGTACCGTTGGGCTCAGTTATATATTTAGTTATACAGCGTGCTACCCTTGCACCAGTCCTCGTGTGGACTTTGTTTTATTGTTTAAGGTTAAGCCTTGACTACTTTTACTGGGAGACTTATTTTTAGTACAGGCTTTTAGGCGTACATTTATTCCGGAGAGGATGGCAATACTGCGACAAGCCTTAGAAGCTAATAAGCAATGCCCATTCTGTTAACATACATTGAAGCAATGTGGCTTAGTGTCAAAGCTATTTCCTTTCGATTTGGGAGATCGGAGCTCAAGATTTAGACCGGCCACTTTTAAATTGATTTTTACGGTTTCCAATATAGACAAGCTGAATGTAGTATTAACAACGACAATAATCGGCCATGGTCGGACAAAACAAAACGAAAAACACAGACTACTAAATAAAATAGATGGTGCAGTACAATCATTTTTTTATTAATATTACTATTAGAAAGAGTGACGAGTCTTAGCCCTGTTCAAGATCAATGACATGGCCTCCTCCTGGGGTCCCCGTCTTCTTGATTACGAAAGTTCCGGCACAAGGTAAGCATTTACCAGAAAGGCTATTGCCCGAGTCTGATTTTTTTTCTAAAAAAAAATTGCAATTGCACTTAATGTGCCCTATGGCGGGCCAAAACAAGACTTCTCAGAGACCATATTCCATTAGAGAAATATTTGCTTTAGCGAGCTCTACAATTTCTTGTAATGCTTTCAAAATCTTTCTGGTACATCCTGTATATATATACAGGTAGTTCAACAAGTTCTTAAAATGAGCTTTTCAGAATTCGAATTTTGGCGCGCTTTCACCGCTATTGGAAACGGCAACTTTTCGAATGCTAGCAGTCAAAATATTATGGTGATTGGCCGTTGCGATTTCGTTTGATCGCTTTTCCCGTGCAACGTATCGGCGTGATTTAGAAAAATGGAGAAAAAAGAGTTTCGAGTGGTTATCAAGCATTTTTATTTCAAAGGTTGGAATGCGACCCAAGTGAAAACTGAGTTAGACGAGGTGTACGGTGACTTTGCGCCATGTTTTGCCACTGTTTCCAACTGGATTAATGAGTTAAAAAGAGGTCGCAGGAGCACCGAGGATGAACTACGTTCAGGACGCCCAAAAACGGCAACTGATAAGGAAAACGTGGAAAAAGTGCGGAAAATCGTTGCCGCAGATAAGCGAGTGAACATTAGGGAGATAGCAGAGGCCTTGGGGATCAGTTTGGGTAGAGTGCATTTCATCCTGCACGAAAACTTGAAGATGAAAAAGCTCAGAGCAAAATGGGTGCCGCATTTGCTCAACCAAGGCCAAAAAGACGCGCGTGTTTCCGCTTCACAGCGAAATTTGGCCAAGATGTCGAAAAATCCGTCGGATTTTTGGCGCAGATTCGTGACCGTCGATGAAAGCTGGGTCCATCACTACACTCCCCAGACCCAAAAAGCATCTCGTCAATGGTGTGCACCTGGTGAAGGACCTCCGAAGAGGGTGCGGACAACGGCATCGGCCGGAAAGATGATGGCTACGGTTTTTTGGGACCAACGTGGAATAATTCTGGTTGACTACCTTGAGAGCGGTAAAACGATCACGGGAGAATATTATGCAAGACTGTTGGACTGCCTAAAGCAAGAACTCATCGTGAAACGGCCCGCTTTGCAGAAGAAGGTTGTCCTGTTTTACCAGGACAATGCTCCCGCACACAAGTCGCGGCAAGCAACGGCAGAACTGGCCCAACTGAGGTTCGAACTTATTGAACAACCTTCCTATTCTCCAGACCTGGCCCCCTCTGATTATTTCCTCTTCGGACATTTGAAGAATAGTCTCGGTGGAAAGCGTTTTTCCAGCAATGAAGAGGTTAAGGCTGCTGTCAATGCCTATTTTCAGTCTAAAGACGCGGAATTCTACTCAAGAGGTATAAATGCTCTGAAATCTCGGTGGGAAAAGTGTATTGAGCTTCTCGGGGAGTATCTCGAATAAGAAAAAATTAAAAACAAGATTTGGAAAATTCTTGGTTTTCATTTTAAGAACTTGTTGAACTACCTGTATATCGTTATTTTCGTGGAAGAGGGTTAAATGCAGTTACGCACTGTCGCTAACAGTAGAGAAAATCACTTTGATTTCAAGCTGTGTGGGACTCGACCTCAGCGAATGAATGTTACTCCGATGAAACCCATCCCCACTAAACGCACCTTTCCTTAAACTTCACCCTCTGACTGTCTCTGCCATCAGAAGAAGTGGCAAGTGTCCTATCGGATCATTTGGCCGGGGTCGCTAACGGGATGTCCACCTGTCAGGCGCACTTTGTTCCAGTCCATGTAAATCCGTTTGATTCAAAGTTGCGCTTTCTTCAGCCGCGTTGGCATCTAAAGGATTTTGCCTCTCCCTACATATTCTATGCTTTCTGTTTAGCACCTTCTGTGCTACTTCCGCTCTCGCTTCCCATGCCTGGCCAAACTTAGGAAGTATTCCACGAATCATTTTATGCCATTTCAAGAAGGTCCTGAACTTCGAGATGAATTAACACCGCTCTGGTCCATATTTCGTTAATTTGTGTAATCGTTATTGTTCTGGCCTTTTCATGCCTGACACTAGAGAATTGTGTGTTATGTGGAGTGTATTTTACTGTCTTGTCAGTTGCCATGTCCCGTGAGAACCTACGTCAAATAAAATGTTAGATCCCCTCCCGGCCTTAATATCCATGCCTGTATGTTTGGCAGCAGTTTGCTTCGACTCTTTCTGGGGGCACTAAACGAATTGGCGTCTCACTCAGCTTGCCAGTCTTTTAAAGCGGCTTTCTTTTTCTTTGTCACTCTCTGTGGGTGTGCCAATATCCCACAGGCGCTGTCTCTCGGACGCCAAAAGGTCCCAGGAAAAGTCGTTGGCGGGTGTGCGGATTGTTTTATACCCTTGTATTGTCCTAAGGGATGCGATCTGCTGCGTTCTCCGCATGATCAGCATTGCTTCCTTTGACTTACAGGTTGCTCTAGCCCACACGGTAGCCCCTAAAATTGAAGTTGACTCCGCTACCGCTATCAGTATTTTTCTTGTACGAGCCCGTGGTTCATGCATATTTGGAAGTATCCTGGCAATAGTGTTGGCCGCCTTGATACGTTTTTCACAGCATATGTTAATATATGCCAGCCTAAATATATTATATAAGCCCGTCATGGACGTGTCAAGCCTGATCCTATAGAACGAGCTTCTTTCGCGAGCTTGTTTGAGCCCTGTGGCAACCCTGCTGTTATTGGGAAGACCATTTTGCCGTTAAAAACGGACATCTCTATAAGATATCCAGAAATTACCTTAACTAAGTGTGGTGAAACGATTTTACGAGCAAGCGTGCCCAAAGTGGTGTTCCACGGTAGGCTCACATCCAAGAAGGTGACCATGGCTAGGTGTCTTTCTTCGATGATGGCTTCATATCCCTTGGTTAAGGCACTTACTGAACCGATTGGCCGGTACCATTATTTGTTTTAGGGATAACGGCTATTTCTGCTTTTTTCATGTTGGCGGGAAATCTCCTGTTTTCATCGCGGAGGCAAATTTTTCAGGCGACTGCGGCGGGACGCTCTTTGAATAGATGCTTGACCGCAGCGGGAGAGACGCCGTGAGAGCCTTGAGTTTTCCGGTCGTGAGACTTAGTTGTTTACCGTCTTAAGACTCGAGATTACTGGGGATCCTCTTGGAGCCTGCTCTAGGAGCTCTTGCCAGCGCTTGATTCTGTGGGTAATTCTCTATATGTCGTGGACCTGCATTATGTTTTTTGTTGTTCATTATAAAAGTATAGACGGTTTTCTTTTGGTTAGTCTCTTTGCCCCATCTCGAGGTCCTTGCATCTTTCAGTCGAAAAGCCCTTTTGGGATGCTTGCTTTACAATGCTGTCAAACCATGATCTTGTCGGCCGTATGCTTGCTCGTCTGCTTTTCCTCATTCCGCTTTTCGGTGGTCAGTTCACGCTCCTCTTTGGTTTCGGCTTCAGTCTCATCATCCTCTTTGTCCCTACCTTTGAAGGTTTGCACATCTGACATTATGAGCGCTCGAGAGCTCAAGATAGCCTGCAGGTAGCAGTGTTCTTGGCTGTCTCGGCTTGAATTTGGCCATTTTTCCTCCATTTAGGGTTGTTGTTAGCTCACCTAGCACACCTTAGGTGATGCTTACCCCTTTAACAGATCAATTTTTCCACTTGTAACTTAATATATATATCGCATGATCTCCACAAATACGAGATCATCAGAAGGCAGTCTACAGTAACTCAACTTCTAGAATTAGACTCGTGCACGCAACCATGGATGCCGTTACGTAGTTATATAGTTTAATCCGACTCGTGCGTTCAACCGAATGGGTCGCAATCATACTCTGCATAAAATGGCTGCATTGTCAGTAATCAAAATCACCGTACTTCCGGTGTGTTGCAAAGGTATAGCCAAGACATTCTAGTCTTGGCAGATATGACCTCGGAACTCATAACGCCAACGGAGCTGAGTTTTCTTGCGCTTATTTGAGCGTATAGCGCCGTGGAACGATAACTGTTTAAAATTGTCACATACTGTCACTATGTGTACCCAAATTTGCTATCGTGAAGACCAATCCTACATACTTTCTGCATAATGCAAAAATCGTTAAAGTGGCTCAGATTAAGGAACTAGAGATTACAGTTGACCATTATTTGAAATTCTTGCCAGATAAGTGTATGAAATACACAAACACAAAAAGTAAAAATACACAAATGGCCTAAAGCTGTGCTAATTTATGTAAGTTTATGCTCAGGATATTAACTAGACACATACACACACACAGATATGCATTAGTGTTGTCCTAGTCGTTCCCAAAGTAGCGTATGGTGCTCTGTCTAGGCCCTGCTCTAAAAAACTGACGTCGTTCAAGGACGATCATGCAATTATTCAAATCGTGCTGGTTCATAGTTACGGTTCATAGCCGCATTGTCGTATATGCAACGGGAATGAGTCTTAGCTTTTGATATTCAAATGAACGATCAGAAGTTAAGAACCACCCGTACTAACGTTGTAAACGACTACTGTGCGTGGGACATACACGTATTTACTAAGATTCACTGTCGCCACGCTTTGACGTTGGTCGCTGTCCGCTAGCCCGATACCTGCCTATGAGAACTGTGCTGTGCGTTTATTCATTTGCAATTATTACTTTTGTAACTCGAAGTGAGCAGAGGATAGAAGCTCATAGCAACCAAAAAGACGGGAGATCATAGCAAACGCAATTTTTATAAATCAAAGTGAGTCCGTTCAACTACTACTCAACATGCTTCAAAGCAAAAATGAAGAGCAAAAACAAAAGCACTTACCAAGATTAGAAATAAGTACGTGTGGCAACAGCAGCAACAAAGGCACACGTCGCCTTCAGTTTGAAGAGGAGCAGAATTATCTAGAGATGGTCGGTTAAGTGTATCTAGAGATGGTCGGTCCTGCCCTATTGTTGCAGAATACAGTACACGTATCACGTATGAAACAGCGCTGTACAGAAAAACAACGCTAATGTTATAGTCGTTGTAGTTTATGTGATTCGTACGTACTTTCGGTGCCTAAGAATGTCTCATATTGGGTATCGTGATGACACAGGTATACTAAAGGCTTGTAGTGCACGAGCTTTATGAATTCACTAATTAATTTATTTATTTACACCACTTGTTTTAAGTACAATTTATAATGTTTTTATACGTATTGTAGCCAAACCGCAACTTATAGGGAGAAGGCGTGGCAATTGCGCTTGTTCGGGATGAGGAAGTCGCGCGCGTGCTAAGCACATCTTGTGATACAATACATGCACGCTGTATTGCAGAATGAGATGGCGCGTCTTCATTAGAGTACCCCTCTAGAAGTGTGTAGTCCTACCAAAATAGTGGACGAAGTTAGTCCAAACTTGTCCGCGTTCGATGGTCTGGCGTGCTCTAAACTCGATATAGGCCTGGCTGTCTGCACGTAAATGTCGGGTATCGTCTTCCGATTTTATCGTGTATGTGTTTTAAACTGGCTTTAAACTTGAAAAATGATCCTATTAGGTTTATCACTAAACTACAGCTTGTAAATGGATGTAGTTTGTCATGTAACAGGCGTGAAACAAATCTTTTCCGTGGACGTGTACTCCGCCTAGTATCTCTAATTCCCCTGACCCGGCCCATCGCAATTGCTCATCGTGTCTGCTGCACTGCTGCCGCATCTGCGCACTATACATCTAAAGAGCCTTACTAAACGAAATCTCAGCATTGGGTGATCCGTAACTTTGACCAGTAGGTCCAATACTTTTAGTTTTATGAGAAGACATGGCTCTTTCAGCGCCTCGAACGAGGGGAGAACACAAGTTTGACCCGAAATTCTGGGATTTTTTATCTTTTTTTGCCAGCCTAAAAGATTGCCTATTTTGTATGTAGTTTTCACTAAACGGACAAAGGAGCGCATGAGAAATCGTCGTATAGGAGCGGCCGATCCTCTTAAAATAAATTAGCGTTAGCCCCTCTTGCCTACAAATGTTTTTCCTCAACAGGCCTGGGGGCTTTTCCTAACTAAGATCTATCGTCGATAGTCAAGTGCTTCAGCCCGCGCGCCGCACTCTGTGTAGACCTTAACAGCTTAATATCTTTTATATTCTTAGCAAAGACCCATTACGACAAGTTCTTGCTAAAAGTGTAAAACAAAATCGTGATCACCTAGAACCCTCTTCTGGAGAAGACGTTACATAATTCGTTGCTATTATAGAGTATCTACGCTAGGTTGATTTGCTGGTTTGTCAAGCACTTAGTAAATAATGTTGCCGTTCACAAAACTTTGTAGGGCAGTTTTATTAACCAAGTGTTTAAATAGCTGGAACGAACGTTGTATAAATGGTTTCCGTTGAAATGCAGTAAGAGTATTTATTTTAAAACTCGTGAGTTTGTTTTTACTGCTGTTTCCGTTTACCCGCGATTTTGTATTTACTGTTTTTTACTGTTTTGCATAGTGCGCAATACCTCCTTGATTTCTCCCTTGAAGTGTTTATGCTAATTTATTTTTCTGAATATGAAATTAATTATATTATTTAAAAAAAAACATATATATATATATATATATATATATATATATTATAGACCGACATAGCCCGCCGGCAAATTTATTTGTCCATGTTGTCTTTTATCACAATGTGTCACATAACGAACTGAAAATAAACAACTCAGGGCTCTAGGTCCACGCTATATATATATACTATATATATAACGCTCCCCACAAGCCCTAGTGTTGATAGTTAATTACATCTCGCTGTAACACTTAAATGTCATTTTAATAAATATAGTTTATATATATATATATATATATATATATATATATATATATGAATAATTTTATATTTAGAAATATAAATTTGCATTAACAGACATGTGTGTTAATTGCAACGAAACAGCCGGGAGAATAACTGCTACCCAAGCTAGTTAGATAGTACTGCGCTGACCGTAAACAGTAACTATATCATGCCGCAAAAAACGGCGTGCTCAATTACAGTTTTGATCCTAGGTGTGGTAATCTGCTTCTTGTGTAAAAAGATTTAGTGCATTTGCAAGTATAAGAAAAAAAATGACGCACTTAGGTTCTGCACCACCATAACGCATCCGTAAGTATTTCTATTAATTAAAGTAGTTGCTACTGGTGATTTCTTACGTGCGTCTTCTAGTGCTGGAGGAGACGGAGGTGGCGTGAGTGACATTATTCACTTCGCCGTTCCCACACGTGACCCACGCACGGTCCCGCGCTCTGCCTATGCTGTGCAGGTATTTTTGACGAACACCCGTGTCCCGTCATCACCTGCATGCGTCAGATGATGACGGGGCACGGGTAGGTAACGTTTCCGTGTTCTCTGTTGAACCATTTCGTGACATCAGGAATCACTAGGCGGGTTTACGCTCCTGGTGCTACCGATAACGTCCGACTTCATTCCTGCTATCACGTTTCGAGCGTTTGCTTCCGGGCTGCCGCCTTTCTCTGTCGTTCTCGGCTTCGCCGAATGCGCGGCTCATCAGTTTACGCAACGGAATGAGCCTGGCTTTCCTGATGACTGCCATCGTCTCAGCCGCGCGCGGCATGCGCTGACGAGTCTTATCGCAAGCTTCCGCTGCTGCACCACCAGAAGTTTCTTCCGGTTCGTCTTTAGCTTCATCGGGCCTCATGTAGGAGCGACGTCACCTTCTCGATGTGCCCATTGCTAGTGATGTCCTTGTCAATAGTCACGCCTAGAATATCGGGCAAACCGTTTGATTTCAATAACCAATCCATCTAGTGCCAATTGAATCGTGTCTTTTCCGTCCTCTGAGGGGCACAGGGGCGTACTTTTTCAAGTGCCAGCCGTAGCCCGTGCTCCACCATCCAGTCGTTCACTATCTCAATGATATGCTGGGCGCGCCCCTGGACTGCGTCTGCATTGCGTGGCGTCGAACGAGGTCGAAATGGCTCCGGGAGAGCCGTCGCACCGTGTTATCCATGAAGTAATCGAGAAGTATTGGCCGTGGCTTTTTTTTCAACCTTATGGGGTCTAGAAAAGCTTTTTTTGATTGTTGAATAAAAAAACCGTGTGTACCGCCGTAGATGGCAAATATGACTAGCGCAGTAGTCTCCTAGAACACGCCGCCATATCATCCAGCCTGTTTGTTCTACTGATTGTAGCGTACGGATGCTGTTCGTGGTACGCTTATTGCATGTGACACGTCCCCGCCACAGACGTACCACATGGGTTGTATCTCGGCATGAAAGGCCCACAAAGGTTTTTTGTGAGCCTTTCACGCAATGGCCTAATGGCCTTCTCAGGCCTTCCCTGTTTCCTTCTATTTTATGGCTCGCGTGTATATATGTTTCAACAGCTTTACGCTGAAAACTGCAAATGACAAGATGCTACATGTATAGGTTTTACTAACCCCTGTGAGTTCTTCAGTTTGACCTTGATAATGTGGTCAAAGCGTACTCTGAAGCAATAGACAGGCGTCCAGAAGACCGACAAACCGACTTGGCTAATAAAGCCGTGTGTATCCAGTGTCTATAATTATCAGTACACTTGACGGCATGAACATAGATAAACTAATGCAGAACATAAAAGTAAGCCTATTTGTACGGCTTATGTAGCGGTTTGGAAAAATGGTGCCACTTACAGATTTTTCAAAAAAGAATTTTAGAGATTTAAGTATCCTCTCAGACTGCTATATCAGAACGTGCAACAAAGCTATATCAGAAAGTACAACACGATAATAAATAATATAAATAATAATGAAGATCTACGTCTTTGTGGTTATTTTAACCGTCGCGTCGTGTACAGTCGACCATACTTTGGTATTGGCCGAACATAAACTGAGAAATTTTGAATAGTCGGTCTCGGATTTAATTATGCGATTTTTCTAGTGTAAGGCAGTTTGTAGATTGATGCTATTATGTTTATTTACATCAATCATAATCATCACTTCTTAATGTTTTTCTCTGGTATTCCTTTTTACTTGCGCATTCAATACGTCGAGACACGCTGTCCGTACGTACAAAGATCTTCCGCTACAGAAACAGTGCCATCATAAATGTATATATATATATATAATATACATATGAAAAATAACAGCTTTCTTTTAAGGGACTTATTGCAAACTAAAGCCTGAAAGAAAACGCCGGTAGGCCGCAGGGTTATAAAGCAATTATCTTCGCATTTGACAAATCTTGCGCACTGATATCGTCAAGATTGCCCATTGAGGGAAAGGATAGACATCCTTCACAAATGCAATTTTCCCAAACGATACTTTGCCGCAATATTTCAGAAAAAGGCGTCCGCGGTTTAGAATCGCAGACGCAGAAGGAGCCAAGTGCGTTATTCTCAACGTTCAACCATTTTTCTTAGACAAATAGCTATGGGAAAAGAAGTACATCTTGAGGAACACGATACTGCTAATACGTTACAAGTTCGTACGTATCTATATATATTTATATATAGATGACACGCCATATTTGGGATCACAAACTGAACGAGTCATATATATGTATATTACTTGCGTGATCAGTAAACCGTTGTTCCAATAAGTTTTGGAGAATATGCTTACCATACCATCACGGTATCAAGATAACCGTGCACCACAAATCACCATGAAGCACCCGAGAGCTACCGCTGATGTTATAAGAATCACGCAACCCTTGCATCTCAAAATAGAAATTTCATTAAAATTGATTCTATGAGTTTGACTGTGGGAAATCCTGCATCTGTGGGCTACCACTACAACAGCTAGAAACGAAAATATGCTCGGCTATATATATATATATATAAAGAGAAAGAGAAAAGCAAGTTAGAAAATGTACACCTGGTTTTTCATATGGAAAAGGTACTACATGGAAGCGTCAAAAGAAACGATCATGTGCGATATAGACAGATACGTGTTGTATGTATACAGTATCGGGATCGAAGAGAGCATCCTGGCTGATGTACCTTGCAGTAATTAGTAACTTAATAGATTTATTTTAATATATAGTTATTTTCATATATTTATCTAGATAGATGCACTTAATTAAATAGTAATTAGGCTACTCTTCTAACTCTACATTTGGAGCAGATTATAGATCGGTATCGCCTTTACGTACCTGTGCTACTCTAAATTAAGTGTCGCTAAAGGGTATTGTATTGGGCCAACCTGGGTTTGTTTCACCGCACAGCTCATTCTCGGCAGAATAAACGCTGTAAGGCGTAGCTATTGCTATTCTCTGCCATTTGATCTGCTTCAAATGTCCAATCAGCTGTGATGGTTAGCCAGCCAGACATCTTGCAGGCCCGGCACCTAGCGAGATGGCATCGACATCGATCGGAAATCGACTTCGTAGCAGCCAACACAGACCAATAGTAGGGGGCCGGGCGACAGATTCGATCCAGCTAGCTGAACAAACCCCATGTGCGGGCAATGCTTCAGCGCTTACCAATGCAGTTCTTATTCTAGCTGTCACTAGAATGAGTAAAGTGGACAAACATTCGATAGATTACGCGCGACGAATCCCGTCCTTCCTAGCCGATCCTCTAGCCATCCTTCCACCGTACTGACCAAGTCCGTCCTTGTGGCGAATGCAGGGCATTCGTTTTGAAAAATAGCAATTCAATGAGTCGACGGATAGCCCATCGATCCGCCATCGGTCCACTTCATGGAACCTCGAGGCGTGGCGAGGTGATATCGCGAGGGCATATCAGCCCTCGAGAGGAAGCCGGTGACAGAAGCAGAGTTAAACAATGTGGTATACGAGTATACAGGGTCGACGACGTTTGACGATGCAGGCGCGAGTCTCTACTGAATTACACGTACGCCGTGCTAGCTTAATCGCCGTACTGGTGAGGGACGTTCAACCGCCGAGCCCTGAGGAGGCCACCGCACCGAGGGCAGATGATGAACGTGTATATCTGTCTGTCTGTCTGACTGTCTGCCTGTGTATTTCTCCATCTGTGTGTCCGTTGGTCCACGACGATCCCTGTGTCTGTGCGTCGAGGTCAGTTCAAGCTGAGCCGCCAGGCCCCACACGAGGCTTCACCAGCGGACAATAGGCACTCACCGCACTCTTCACCGACCGACGAACCGACGGCGGCGGCGGCGGTGGGACTCTGTGGCACCGAGCCTCTCCAGGACCTATCTAAAGGGTCGGATGGGACGACGTCCGGACTCTGGCGCGGGGTCCTGAGGGATATCATCAGATAATGGCCGCCGCCGCGCACACCAGAAGGACGGCATCCACTACGCGTTGAGTTGCTCCGACATCTCGCCCAGCAGCTAGCAAGCCTTCTCCTACGTAGCAGCCCCTCGTTTGCCTCTCACCTCCTCTCCCCCTGCCCTTCTTTTGCCCCATTCACTCCCCACCCCCCCCCCCCTTACCCCACGCCCTATACCTCTACCCCTGCTCAGCTGTCGTGCGCTAAATGGATTCACACCGTCGTTGCCGTCAGCAGCGACGCCGGTCGCCGGCCGCGGCGTCGTCGTCGTCGTCCGTCCCAGTTGTCGCTTCGGCGTTTCTATGCGGCATCGCCGCCACTGACTTAATTACGGTCTCCCGGAGGAATCAAGCTAAACGGAAGTGCACTACGGTTAGTCAGTCAGCCCGACAGACAGACAGACAGAGTCAGTGAGTCGCCGGTGGTACTCATGCACGCCTGCCCGCCCGGTGGCATCTTGCGGCTTGCTTGGCTGGCCAATGGCGCTGGCCGCTGGGGCTGCCTGAACCCGCCAGTCGCATTCCCGAACCTGGGAAAACATTACCAACCACTCGGGGGGGGGGGAGTGAGAGAAGGGGAGTGGGAAAGGATCCCAGGCCACACAAACCCGCCCAGCAAGCAGTAGGCAGCGAGGGGGTCGGTTCGCAGACGACACTCCAAACGGGTCTCACGCAAGGCAGGCTGCACGCCAGCAGACAGAATCCTAAATGAGAGAATGAATGAATACACAAATGAATAAGACACCAATGCTCCTGACCGGCAAGGTGAAGGTCAAGCTTAGCTCCAGCTGTTCTTGGTCCAGCTGCCTTGCGTCAAAGAAGCGTATATATATATATATATATTACGTGTACGTAAAAGTTGTATCCAAGACGTCAAGATAATCTGGCGGAATCATTTGAGGAGTGATGATTTATCTATATACATATTGTACAAAATCACGTTGCGGGAGAACCAGTCAACGCATGAAGCAACCGATCATACCAGTGTGTTCGGCGGAAAATTTTGCATAACCTAAATGACACCTAACGCAAGCTAGCAAAAAGCAAATAGGTGGAATAAAAAAAATCATAAAAAGTCGATTTGTTGTTATAACTTACGTTGAAGCTTTCACGTGCAAAATCTAAAAATTTTGCCATTGCGCACAAATGACGAACACTCTCTGACGATAGCAAATTTAATGCCCGTCATTTTCGTACCAAAGTGATGGTGCTGCGTTACGTAGTTGCTGAGAAACTAGGCTTTTTCGACAGCCATATCAAAAGCAAAGGCATGCATACTTCCTAGCATCTTGACCTGCTTTACCACAGAAACCACTTGCGCACGTCCAGAAACACACCAGCATTTATTTATTATAAGAAGTGCTCGAAGTTCCGTCCGCCTACCACTAAACACGTTCTGTAGCGATTGCACAGGCTCTCTTGCACTCGTGTAAATATGTTAGGCATTGCCCTAACGGCGTCAGCAGCGTTGAATATACGGTCAACCAGATCTTCACGCGATTCAACGGGG
This sequence comes from Dermanyssus gallinae, assembly GCA_003439945.1. Lineage (NCBI taxonomy): Eukaryota > Metazoa > Arthropoda > Arachnida > Mesostigmata > Dermanyssidae > Dermanyssus > Dermanyssus gallinae. Next base: position 199,059 of record QVRM01002893.1, on the reverse strand, counting down.
GTTTCGTAGACAACACTCTTTAGGTAGCCCCACAAAAAAAGTCGAGGCTTGTTAAATCGGGGGAGCGAGGTGGCCAAGCTATAGACCCGCCTCGGCCGATCCACCGATTCTTGAATGCTTCGTTTAGGTATTCTCGAACCGTAGCAGAGTTGTGTGGCGGCATTTTCAGACGAAAGCTTTCTAGGATGCCTTCTAACAACTGGGTAACGTATGAATCAAAAACGCGCGATACGCAGCTGCATCTAATCTGGCGGAAACAAACACACCAGCATTTGTTTACGCTGAGCAGCCGGCTTTGTTTCGAAATTATTCGCCGTTCGCACAAGCTTCTATCGGAAATTTGCGCGGGCTTTGATTCGGAATTCGTCATTCGAGACGCCAAAACACCATAAGAAAAACCGCCAACGCCAAAAGCTATAAAACGAAGTGTCAGGTTCTCGAGATGTGTCATTTCATCGCGAATTGCAGACTCTATCATAATTTCGTGATGAGCCGGTTTACAAATGTGGAAAAGGCTGACATGCTCTGCATTTATGGTGAAGCACGCTATAACGCGAGAGCCGCGTGACGGCTATACGCAGAGCGTTATCCAAATAGACTCATACCTGATAGTCGCACGTTTACTAATATATACAGTCAGTTACGTGTAAGTGGGTCATTCTATGGCCGTTACTACGACTCTGGACGGACACGGACGACGAGAACAGCTGATGTGGAAGAATTCATTCTTCAAGAACTAGCCGAACGGCCTTCTGTGAGCATTAGGGGGTTATCTGTGTATGCCGGGGTTAGTTCCGCAACTGTGCAAAGGACACTGGCCGATGAAGGACTCCCCCGATTTAACAAGCCTCGACTTTTTTTTGTGGGGCTACCTAAAGAGTGTTGTCTACGAAACCCCCGTTGAATCGCGTGAAGATCTGGTTGACCGTATATTCAACGCTGCTGACGCCGTTAGGGCAATGCCTAACATATTTACACGAGTGCAAGAGAGCCTGTGCAATCGCTACAGAACGTGTTTAGTGGTAGGCGGACGGAACTTCGAGCACTTCTTATAATAAATAAATGCTGGTGTGTTTCTGGACGTGCGCAAGTGGTTTCTGTGGTAAAGCAGGTCAAGATGCTAGGAAGTATGCATGCCTTTGCTTTTGATATGGCTGTCGAAAAAGCCTAGTTTCTCAGCAACTACGTAACGCAGCACCATCACTTTGGTACGAAAATGACGGGCATTAAATTTGCTATCGTCAGAGAGTGTTCGTCATTTGTGCGCAATGGCAAAATTTTTAGATTTTGCACGTGAAAGCTTCAACGTAAGTTATAACAACAAATCGACTCTTTATGATTTTTTTATTCCACCTATTTGCTTTTTGCTAGCTTGCGTTAGGTGTCATTAGGTTATGCAAAATTTTCCGCCGAACACACTGGTATGATCGGTTGCTTCATGCGTTGACTGGTTCTCCCGCAAACGTAGATTTTGTACAACTATGTAGGAGAAAATAAGGCAGAATAACGACTTTTCTAAATTTCATCCTCACTCCTAAACAAAACGTTTTCTTGGCTTCCGCCCATTGGGAAAAATTATTTTCTTGCCGAGCTCTATCAAACCTCGAAAGAAGTACAACTTTTTACGATACACCCTGTATATACATACAGGTAGTTCAACAAGTTCTTAAAATTAAAACCAAGAATTTTCCAAATCTTGTTTTTAATTTTTTTCTTATTCGATATACTTCCCGAGAAGCTTAATACACCTTTCCTACCGAGATTTCAGAGCATTTATACCTCTTGAGTAGAATTCCGCGTCTTTAGACTGAAAATATGCATTGACAGCAGCCTTAACCTCTTCATTGCTGGAAAAAGGCTTTCCGCCGAGACTATTCTTCAAATGTCCGAAGAGAAAATAATCAGAGGGGGCCAGGTCTGGAGAATAGGAAGGTTGTTCAATAAGTTCGAACCTCAGTTGGGCCAGTTTTGCCGATGCTTGCCGCGACTTGTGTGAAGGAGCATTGTCCTGGTGAAACAGGACAACCTTCTTCTGCAAAGCGGGCCGTTTCACGATGAGTTCTTGCTTCAGGCGGTCCAACAGTCTAGCATAATATTCTCCCGTGATCGTTTTACCGCTCTCAAGGTAATCGACCAGAATTATTCCATGTTGGTTCCAAAAAGAACGTAGCCATCATCTTTCCGGTCGATGCCGTTGTCCGCACCCTCTTCGAAGGTCCTTCACCAGGTGCATACCATTGGCGAGATGCTTCTTGGGTCTCGGGAGTGTAGTGATGGACCCAGCTTTCATTGACGGTCACGAATCTGCGCCAAAAATCCGACGGATTTTTTGACATCTTGGCTAAATTTTGCTGTAAAGCGGAAACACGCGCGTCTGTTTGGCCTTGGTTGAGCAAATGCGGCACTCATTTTGCTCTGAGTTTTTTCATCTTCAAGTTCTCGTGCAGGATGAAATGCACACCACCCAAACTGATCCCCAAGGCCTCCGATATCTCCTTAATGTTCACTCGCTTATCTGCGGCAACGATTTTCCGCACTTTTTCCACGTTTTCCTCATCAGTTGCCGTTTTTGGGCGTCCTGAACGTAGTTCATCCTCGGTGCTCCTGCGACCTCTTTTTAACTCATTAATCCAGTTGGAAACAGTGGCAAAACATGGCGCAGAGTCACCGTACACCTCGTCTAACTCAGTTTTCACTTGGGTCGCATTCCAACATTTGAAATACAAACGCTTGATAACCACTCGAAACAATTTTTTCTCAATTTTTCAAAATCACGCCGATACGTTGCACGGGAAAAGCGATCAAACGAAATCGCAACGGCCAATCACCATAATATTTTGACTGCTAGCAATCGAAAAGTTGCCGTTTCCAATAGAGGTGAAAGCGCGAAAAAATTCGAATTCTGAAAAGCTCATTTTAAGAACTTTTAGAACTACCTGTATATATAAGTAACGCTAAATTAAAATAATGAAAATGATATATTTATATATATGTGTATATAAACTCTCCTATAGAGAGAGTGATAGACAGGAGTTGTCCCTCAAATAACATTTGCAGATAGAGTCGAATAAAAACGGAGCTAATGCGCGCTTGTGCAGAAAATTCCAATGAACTTCTAACAAATAAACCTCTAACCCTTAAACCTTTTAAAAAACGTCTTTAAAACTTAAGTGCATTTCATAGCGGCGCGTATCGCAAAACAGCTGGTTACAAAAAAACATAATAGAAACTATTACGTTTGCTCAAGCATACATAGCGAATAATTGTTTCTCATTGTGTTCGTTTCAAGTGAATAGGTCACTAAGTGCTAGCGCTTCAACAACTTACGCAATTAGCCCCCGGTTTTGTGCAGAATGTTTGTATCGCCGTTTTTGTTTTTCGCGCGTATTAATCAAGAAAAGAAGACAAAAAAACTAAGGAAGGAGTAGTCATTCTTCGGGTATCAATATGTATAGTTTTACTCGTGCCGCACATACCGGACAACTTGATTCATTGTGTATGTTATTGCTCATTGTATTAGCACCTAGTTTAGCAGAAGTCTACATATGCTCACCGCTATTTCTTAGCGTCATAACCTTGCGCACACTAGTTATATTTATATGCGAATGGTTAAAATACATACACGTTTTTTAGTGATTGTGGTCTATTAAGTATTCGTGTTGTAAGGGGCACTTTTAGGTTAACGCTGAGAGAGACCACGTTCGCAACATCAATCGGATTCAAATGGGAGATTTAGACCTTTTGTAAAATTATGCGTTTAACGTTCTCGTTTTAAATGGCCAGAATTAAAAGAACGTATCCTTTTGCTCCACCTAAGGAGGAATAAAGATCGTAGAATCAGTTATGTTGAAAGAGCAGCTTGCCACAGTCTCCAATTCCTCCATTCGAAGTAGCTAACTTAAAAAGCAAAGCATGGTTAACGACATGTTAGAGGTTGTATTTTTTAAAGAAGCCCGTATTCTTTACAGGGCTGTGAGAATATATATATATATATAAAGATCTTATCAGCGAAACTTGCCACTATTGCCAGAAGAATTTGGCCCCCGACGAACTCCCTTGCTTGCTGCTCCAGCGTTTGTGGCCAACATTTCCCGAGTCTGCAAACCCTCATGAGGTTCGCATGCTGCACACCACCCCACCTAACCCCAGCCCACTTCAAGAGACAGGTAGGCTACGATCCGGCCGTTAGCCAGAGAGCCCCGCCTCTACTGCTAGTGTGCTAGTGTGTGCTCTAATCAAGATATATCGCTATCGAGTACAATTCAGCACAACCACCTGCAGCACCAGCAGGTGTTGGCGCGATTGTATCGAAGCGGAACCACAACAAGAGCAAAGAGATCGGCCAGCCCGAGTCAGTCGGTGAGTCCTTCCTGCTTGATTGGACATGGCCGCCGGACTGGAGGCACATCGTTGCAACAATCTTGTCAACAATTCTGCAGTAGACGATGAGGTCCATCGGGAGCTCTTCTCGCGCACAAGCCACAATGTTGACGGTGGCGAAAACGGAGAGATAACTGACTAAGAGAGAGCCAACGAGAGAACCGAAGGGAACGAAGACGAGATCTGGTGCTTAAAATTGTCTTGACTAGTAGCGGCACTTAGTGTAATTAAGGCGGCATGCTTGCAGGCAACATGCGTAAAGTTGATGCCTTAAACACAACCTCCATATCTATCCATCCATATTCCTAGCATACATGTACGTATATGTTGTGATCCTATAGCGTCGTGATGATATCGCAGGCTAATGGTGGTGGTGGTGGTAGTGACGTAAATTGAGGAATGCATTATTAATCTGTTTCCCCATCATTCTTCAAATTGTATGTAGCCGACCCAAGTACACGTGAACTCAAGATTCAAAATTGAGTAGTGATTGTTGTTAGCGTATACCCTTAGATACCGTCAGCGTTAAACTACATAGGTTGAAGTTCCGTAATCCATTTCGAATAAGGTTATCTAAGCATCTCCCTTGTCCACTGGCCACTTGAATGCATTAAAGATGTATTTGTCGATTCGAGGGATGTAGAATATTCCGAAACACACACCTCAAAGCTGGAAGACAAGCGTAGCTGTCAAACTTCTTACTATCAACTTATTATACTGTATTATATTGCCTATTATGGCTATTTATAAATCACTAAACAAGGCCGATAGCAAACAGATATAAGCTACAAGCATTTTATCTGGACTGTCATAACAAATGTATTCCACGACAGACAGACATACTAAACGTATTAGTCATTTATCGTTGCTAAATTTGATCTTCAAATTGCTTGCGGGTTGACTGACTAGATAAGGACAGAACGAGCCGACATTCGTTACCGTGATTGCAGCAACACCAACAAAACCAACAAAAAAAACTGCAATTCAGTAAATTATCGACACGACAAGAAAACAAGACAAATTCCTGTACAAGAATAGAAATAAAGTTATGGTAAAAATAAATAACACAGCTTCGAACTACCACAATCACCATCATGATTCACCCCCCCCCCCCCACAATGACAACGTTATCGATTTCATTTAGTTCACTCCTCGGTTGCATTTCATCAGGTAGCACGCTGACAGGATAATCGATTTCATGTATTTCACAGATCGATTGCATTTTCGCGTAGCACGTTGATAACGTGCAGACGGCAGAAAGGTACGGATGCCCAGATGATAATTGGCCAATCCGCCAGCTCTTGGTGCCGACGTGCTAACCGCTGATGACGGGACCGCCTTCATTAATCGTCGTAAGGTCGGTGGTACCGGGTACTTCGCACAGCTGCTGATACAGCTCTGCGTGAAGACAGGCGGCCGGTCGGTCGGACAGATGAACGGACGACCCGGCTGTGCATACGTGTTTGCTGTTTTTGTGTCGCGTCACTTGGGGGCCTTGGGTTCGCTTGGGAGCGCTGCCATTCCGGACTGCAGCATGAGGCAACACAACTCAGCCTAGACTGCTGGTATGATAATGATGACGATGATGATGTTGATGACGATGATGATGATGATAATGACGATGATGATGATTATGATGGTGGTATGGGCCGCCGCTGCTACGTATAGCGATAACTCTAGCGCTGGTAAGCGCCGCCAATCTTCTCGTGCGTCGTTGGCCATCTATCTATCTGCCTTTCTATGTATCCAGCTAGCTCGTTCGGCCTCGACTACCCCCTGCACGACCCCCTACGAACATTGCTGCTGCTACTGCTGCCGCCTTTGTCGCTGCCACCGGCGGGTAAGCAGCCAGCAGGTCGTATCGCACGCAGAGCACGGCATGGTCGGCTGGATCTGTGGTAGCAGCAGCAGACATAGTAGTCCGCAGTATTAGTACCAGTGGTTGCTACAGTTGTAGCTACAGCAGCAGCAGCAGCAGCAGTGGGAACAACATAAACTCATCACGCCCGCCGTTGTTGACCCCCTGGGAGCGGTCAATCCCATAGGCAGACAGGGAGGCCCGCGGTCAGACCGAGAGGCAACCCCCAGACAGACACTCAAACCCCCATACGCTCACACACACACACACAGAGAGACGGGCAGACAAACAGGCAGTCATATGGCTGGAAGGCCCCACGGAGACGGCATGCCAAACAAACTGATGGAGGTTAACGGAGGTCGGAGCAACTAGATTCGGGGGTTCAAGGAGAGAGGTAGACCAAAAGATCCAATCTGCCTGTCTGCCTGTGCCCCGTGTTACACAGGACGCAAGCAGGCAGATGTCAGGATGGCTAGATGACGTCTCCCATCTCAGTCGTCGTCGTTGTCGTCCATCCTTTCGAGGTCGCTTTCCTCTCTAACGGGCCGGCCGACAAACCGACTGCCCTCGCCAACCAGCGAGAGACCAGGCAAACGACAACAGACGCTTCCGAGCAGCTTGTGCTCACCTGTGGATGACGATGATGACGACGACGACGACGAATAACACAAAGATGCCTTTGCTAAAGCTGCTTCTGCTGTTAAGGGCGATGCTGATGTTGATGCATCCCAAGGCCGCACAGGGCAGGAGAGCTAGAGCTCCTTGCAGTAGTTGGGGCTGCGGTAGCGGTAGGATTAGTGTCAGTGTAGATAGCATAGTGTCAGGGGTAGCTGAAGTAGTAGGCGCGGTAGTCCCAGTGTCAGGGGTCTCAGGGGGTAGTAGTAACAAGGGTGTTTTTTTTTCATATGGGGGAGTTTGAAAATGCTAATACACTATTGGTACTGGCAACCAATAGTACCTAGTGTGACGCCTTTTTTGTGGGTGAAGCAGGAGTAGCAATGCTGTCAGCAGGAGAGGCAGGGATAACAGTTGTGGCACCTCCACATACAACTGTTACCCCTGCCACCCTAATAGTAGCACTATGCAAAAAATAGCTAATAACCCGGAAAAAACGAATTGCCTACGACGAGACGAGCAGAGACTTACTAACCACGCAGTTCTAAACATCGATTTATAAAAAAAATACCTGGACAAAACCGCAAGCTTTCCAATAGACAGTAGCAGCAATGCCCGCAGTAACAGTGAAAGGGGAGCTGGCCAAAGAAAAAAACAGGAACAACGTCGCAGTCGCTTTCGTCTTTGCGGGTAACGGTAGCCTCGACGACCACGACAGGAACGACGATGTCATGGCATCGACGACGACGAGGCCTGTACAAGCCTTGCAAATGCCGTCACCCAGCATCCCCAAGGGAGTGGCGTGCAATTTACGTCGCCGGCCGATCGTTGTAGTAATAGTAGAACGACGTATTAGTAGAAGTACTAGTAGAAGTAGTAGTAGTAGTAGTAGTAATAGTACTACTGAAAAAAAGCTGCAGGCGTAGTAATACTAACAACGGGGTACTAGCTGCTGCTGCAATGGTCGTAGCCCGGGGGGATGGTTGTCTGTAGCGCCAGCAGAGCCTCACCCCCAACAGAGTCTCACCCCCAGCCGTTCCTGCTCCCCCCGCCCCGCCCCCGCTGCTGCCTGCCGTTGAGTCTAGTGGGAGTTCACAAGCCACACGACAACGATAAAGGCAGAGCGACCAAACAGAGACACATACCCAGATCATACGCGTGTAGTAGCGTGAGATTGACAACGAAACAGCAGAGCAGCAGCTGTAGCAGCATGAAAAGAAATACATGAGGGCACAAAGGCAGTAAGAATTGGGCAAAGAGAAGAACAAGAGCGAGCAGCGAGAAACTTGTGTTAGGAGGATCTACTTGTGAGAAATTGTGTATATGTCTGTGTATGTGCGTTGCCTTTCCGTTGCCTAACCTCATAAACACTCATAGCAAAAGCGCCGCTGTAAAGGGGACTGCTTCAACACTACTACTCGTAAAGTAAAGTTTTTGGGCTGACCCTCAGCCAAGATTTAACGTCCACGGAACTGCTTTTCACATTGCTTCATAGACGGACCCCCATAAATACAAATGTGCAACGGTGGGGCTCGAACCCGTGCACCTATGTGTCTTCTCCGGTTGCGAAGCGCAAACTTAAGCCACCACGCCACCGGGCTCGACTCAACACTACTACTGCTACTACTACTGCCAATACTTGCAGTACTGCCTACTTCTAATACAGCACCTAGTTATTCTAGCTAATTAAGATGCTTGATTCCATAAGGAAAGCGTTAGGGTCTTGTGGCATGACACGTATGTTGGAGCAATGAAGAATACGTGTCCAATGTGTATGACATCATGTTTTTGCCCTGCTCTTATTTTCTATGGTTAGCTCTTTCTTTCTCTCTCTCTCTATCTCTATCTCTGTCTGTCTCGCTTCTTTTGTATCACTCTCTTTCTGTGTTTGCTCATGCATACGTCTGACCGTAAAACAAAACCATCGTTTGAAAACGCTGCGGTCGTTAGATGAGTCCAGTAGTTGTGTGTACCGGTTGGCCCTAGGGGAGGTCTTCCTGTGGGACCCGGTGTCAATAAAACCCACTGGCGGAGGCGTCAAACGACGGGATTACTGCTTATTATTTCGGGCTGCATCAAACGTCTGACGCAACAGCGATCGATGCCCGCAACGCCAGGACTGCATTGCCTGAATGCTTGTCAAGGCTGGATTGTTTTACTGGGTCGAACTCGTCTCTGATGTAACAAAATTGCTAGTCAGATACCTAAGCAGGTGACTAAACATGAACAATAGTAACTAAAAACAAAAGTTACTAAAATTCCCGAAGAACTAAATACCTAGATACGATCAAGACTGCAAACGTATACATTATGCTAATCCAAATAGCGCTCGCCTATTTGGTGGTTAGTCACGATTGTCTTACAGAAGTATGTATATTGATACCAACCCTTTTATGTGAAATAAAAGTGATGTTATGTTATATGAGCCACGTTCTAAACATCGATTCGCAAGGGAACACCTAGACCAGAGCAAGCTTTTTTTATAAACAAGGATGGCCTCGAGATCAACACTGACCTAGAACGAAATTTTTTTTAAGGAGGTTGTTTTTAATTCTAGACCACCCTCCATCCCCTACGGGCTTGGAACTCACCGTGTGGTATATCTTCAATGCACCGAGGGCCGGACATGTTGATATATCCAGGGGTTCTCTAACAGTTCTTGTGGCAACATGGCCGCAGGCGACTGACCTAAACCCCTCCTGCTCAGTTAGGTTTGGCTGCCTCGCAAAGCCTCTGGTTGAGAAAACTACGCGGTCAGGAATTAAGAACGAAAGCACCAGAGCAGATCATGTCATCAGCTAACCTAGAAGAACGTCCCAACCAGCACGCGCTGGATAAGTTTAGTAGAAAATCGACCAGAGGAAGCCTAGAAATCCCTGATCAACCAAGAGACCGTGCCGTGTTCTATCATAGCAAGATCCTTTTAGCGCAGGCTGGCTCAAAACCCTACCGTCGTCTCAGCTTGCCACAATACTGGATCCTAATTGCCTCCGCGTGGCGTGCACGCTAAGCAAAGGTTTTCCGGTCTGCGAACTATTCTTATGCAAACTATGTGGAAAGACCGTGAATTCTAATAGCCTACGCTCGCTGAGTTGTCGCAAAAGCCCGTGTGAGCTCTCCCTACACACAGAACTTAACAGCATGATCCAAGCATGAGCTTTCAGAAGGGCCGGTATACCATTCACATTGGGACCTGCCGGTGAAGCAATGCCTGATGGAGTAACTAACTCATTTTGAGCACATGGAAATTACTTAGCGTGAGACGTGACTCTACTTGCGTCGCAGCTCAGTTGAGCCCGGATCGTAGCGGCACATGCGAAAACCGTGAAAATGAGAAAATATTGACTAGAAGATCATTTTCGTACTTACCTCGATGGAGACCCTGTGACCTATCAGTAAGAGAACTTATTAGTTGTTAAAATCGTTTACAGGGGGCTCCTTAGCGAAGGTTTACGGCTGTTGTACAGGATTTTTTAAGTTTATTTAATCTGTGCATGTTACTATTCCTTTCTTCTAAACTTTTATTTTCTTCTCGTTCATTGTTTGCCATCGACAGGCGGCCATAATATCAGTGGACATGGCAACATCTACAACGCAGCAGCTGAATAATGTTGTCGAGCGTAGTGCATTTGCGCCTTGCCACCGGAGGAGACACATAGGTGCACGGGTGCGAGCCCCACCGTTGCATATTTGTATGTATGGAGTCTGTTTTACGAAGCAATCCGAAAACAGTCCGGTGTAAGTTAAACGTTTGCTGAAGGTCAGCTCATTTTTTTTTAAACCTAAATTATGCTATTGGCAATAATTTCCAAAATAATTCATATATTATCTACAGTCTATCACCGCCGTTGTACCGAGCATGAACCTCGTGTCGTCTACATTTTAAATAGTTTGGTTTTGATTTGGTCGAGCCCGGTGGCGTGGTGGCATGCGTCTGCGCCTCGCGACCGGAGGAGACACATAGGTTTTGAGCGGGTTTGAGCCCCATCGTTGCACATTTGTATTTATAGAGGTCCGTCTATGAAGCAATGCGAAAAGCAGTCCCATGAACGTTAAATCTTGGCTGAGAGTCAGCCCCGAAAGGATTTTTTTTGGTTCTGATTTGGCCTTTGTCCCTTATACTCCCAAGCCTCTTGTTGGGTCACTCGCTCGAAATTCGTCTAACATTTATACGCCGACATGTACGCTCAAAGCGTATATGTTCTTTACTTTAAACGGTCTATTCGTTTCGGTCGGATTCGTCGGAACTGGCAGACCGACAGCGCGGGTCATACGTGGCGGAGGTCGGAGCCCACGTCAGTCTCGGCCGTCTCTGTGAGTTCAACTCGCACGCTCTAGCGAGTCGTGCACTTGTTTTCGCAGTCAAAATATTGTTTGGCACCAAGCTGTACCTACGCTGATCTGTCTACAACGACCTTGCAAGGTTCGTTTTACTACTACGTGCAGGCATTAACTCTCAACATCAATAATAATAGCAATAGCAACAGCAGCAGCCGCCGCCGCACCAGCAACAGCAGCATGCAACGATATGCCCATACTTCTGCGACGGCGCGCCTTCGATGCTCAAGATGGTTAGTTTTCGGGCTCGTCGAGACATGCGGACCTGCTGACAGACATATTCATACGAGATGATGACGATTTCTCAGAGAACGACATCGGTGAGACGATGAGGCCGACGTTGAGAAACGCGGTTGCCTTTGCTGGCTGGCCGGCCGGCTGGCATTGGTCCAAGATCCTCGCCGCCGTTACGGCCATCTCAATGTCATGATCATCATTGTCGTCTTTGTCAATCGACTCGAGCCAGTAGTGTCCACTGAATGCAGTTCTGCGTCGGCCGACGAATCAGCTCATCATCATATCCATCGTCATTACCAAACTACTACGACGACGACGACGACGAATACGACGATAACAACAACAATGACATTCGGGAGACCATCTGGCGCTTTGCATCGACCGGTTGGTGTTGTTGCTTTAAGTAGTGCTCAGAGGAACAGTGCCGCCACAGAGGTAGGAGAGGGAGGGAAGTGAGAAGGCAAGGGATACCCCGAAAGGGAGAGGACGAAAGTAAAAGTTAAAGAGAAAAAAGGAGAGAGAGATGAAGAGGAAGAGGGAATAAGAATGTACCGGATACACACTGTCAAAAAGGCCACAGAGAAAGGTGGCGGGGGGGGGGGAGAATAGAAACACGTCGACGAAGTCGAGATAAGCCCCAAAGGCGGAGGCGACAGAGGACAGAGAAATACCGGAGAAATAAGATAGAGGGTGGAACGGAGGGGGAGGGGAGGGAGAAACAGAGAGAGAGGAATAATTTCCCAAACGGATCCATGCGTCTACGTCGTCCACTGCAGATTTGGGAGCGGTCGTAATCGTCTTCGTCCTCGACCTCGTCGACTTCGCCGAGCGCGACTTCCACAGCTGTTCTTATTGCTAGCGCATCTGCTGATGCTGGTTCTAGCTGGTTCTGCTGCTTTTACCACGACCGCTGCCTTCAGCATGACTGCTGCTGTTGCTACCAGGACTGCGGTTGGCCTGATGATCATATTGCGACCTATTCAACGTATACATATATATATATATATATGTATATATATATATATATGTATATATATATATATATATATATATATATATATGTATATATATATATATTAGGCGTTACTTTCTTTCTTTTGTTCTCACTTTCTCGATTTCTCTCGTTCTGTATGCAGTCGTATATATATATATATATATATATATATATATATATATATATATATATATATATATATATATATATATATATATATATATATATAGACATACTCCTATGTATGCTTATTGAGATGCAAATGTTAAAGTAATCGATCGATTCCGTGTGCCATTCGAAATGAACGGCCAAGTCACGATGAACCGCGACAGTTCGATAATACGTCCACGTGTCATTTTGCCGGGCTGTCTTACGTCCACGTCAGGGCAGCACGCACACCCACCCACTCAGTCGGCCTTACAGCCTGAACAGACTAGTAACTAGTCAACTAAGTCAGCAACAGTTAGTTAGCCTGGCCAGCATTGTTTGACAGTCGACAACCATACAACGACTAGGTGCACACTGAAAGTGCCTATTTACACGAGTGTGTACCAATATATTGGTGAAAACAATATGACTCCCCAGAAAAAAAGTGATTGCTATGGTCGTGTGTCTGAGATTGTTTTGTAGCTCGTCTTTAGCTGCCCGTTATGTATTGCGTGGGACGGAATGTAACTTAAATTTAGAAACTCTAAAAACAATCTAAACAACAATAACAAATTAATAATTTTGATTCCTTTAAAAGAAACTCTCAATTGTTAACCACAACTTTCCCGCCTCTTGGGAGAAGACTTTCCATTCATTTGGCAAACAATTCTGATTTGTGCATCTCGAGGAATCTACGTGTGTTTTTACTGCTTTCAATAAAGTGAATTTCTTTCTCTGCAGATAGCTCTGCGATCGCTGAAGTAATTGCGCAATTATATCGGTCACGTAGGTTAGGGGATCACCAGGTTTTTAGTGGGTTTGTGAGTTTCACACTACCCAGACCAAAGAATGTGCGTTATGCATTTTTGTTCTCTGCCCCTGTAAAAAAAGATAGCTCTGCGATGGTTAACGCTGCTTATATTCACGAGACGAGCTGACCATAGTAAACACCCGTGTCTATCGTTTCGCCACCAGCAAAAAACTCGTGGTGGGGAATGATATGCATATCCTACTAAACACAGAGCAAAATCTTGCCCGAATGACTTCATTTCTTTGATGTCTTCTGGGCACGCCATGCTCTTCCATGTTTTAGATTGACTGAAAATACGGATTGTTTGTCACAGGTAACGCTTCGATCCAAGAACGAACATTATTGTACCTGGCAAATGTGTAGGTACCCCATGATGGGAAAATAGTGTCCAGAAAAAGAGCTTTTTCTAGACACTCAATTTTGCCGTGCTTGCTAAAGTTATGAGTACCCAATGGCCCAACTTTGACACTAAACTATGGGAATAAAGGTGCATGACATGGTTGTGTGACACACCCCGACGTCTATGGCTATTTCGCGCGTAGTAGCTCGGGGATTCTGGTCCACACTTTACTGCAAGTGTATTTTATCGAGCGCAATAGTCCCTCCGTAACAGGGAAGGCATTTATCTAAAAAACTTAAGTTGCCGCAAATAATCTTGGCGATGCAATTTTAGCACAAAGTCTTTAAAATACTGTCCACTCCGAATACGCCCCAAATATTTTGGACGAGTTCCGCAGCAGTAAGGCCGCGCCGAACTCCTAAAATGGCAGCCCGCAACCAAAATGTTTTGCTCTTCGTTTCGACAAAATGTATATATCAACAAATAGCAAATAAGATTACTTTAGGACAACCTCGGAGATTCTACAGTTCTTTGCGTTTAAATAAACATGTTTGTAGACATAGCAGACTTCTGAGAGGTGTGGCGGAAGTTTTAAAAACACACCTTAAAATGTCGTTTAGTTACTGCCTGTACAACCTAATATATTATTGCCAGGAACAATGCACCGATCAGTTCATACTAATTCGTTCTGTAATGAAAATCAGCCTTTGATATATTTGTTATTAGCACATTCATCGCGCTTCCCTTATAGCCCCACATTAGCACATTTGCTTCACACAGAGCAGATCAGAGTAGAAAAACAAATCCCTCAAGGGCCACCTTGAGTGTAGGTGTCGTAACTTCTCATGCAGCGGCGCAGCAAATACGCGGCCAGAAGCAGTCGCGATATGGGCAGCTGTGAATATATTATATATGCTACGCTGACCCTGTGAGCCATAACCGTGGGTCGGCGACCATCGTTAGCATTATGCCTAGCTCTGATGACGAGCTCAGCCGACGACAAGGTATTTCCGCTTGACCTCGGTCTGACCTCGGTGGTCCGGCTAACCTGGAAGCAAATCGACTCTAGGGCACTTTCATCGTAACGATAATGGGCCACTCATTTTCAGGAAACGATCGGGCTAATCTAGCACCCACCCCGGAGAAAAACAGAAAAGAAGTCAACGTGCTAGGAAAAGGAAGAAGAGGACATCTGGGATACTCGTGGCGTTGCCGTGCAAATAACGTAAATCAGCGACATACACCATGGCAGAGTGTACGATGATACTAGTGCTTATATATATATATATATATATATATATAGCCAAGGTACCAGCATACGCAATTTCAGGAAGACCAATAGAGAGTATTTCTACGTTGCGTTACTATTAAACTTCGCGGTTAAATGCTACCTATACAGCAACAGCTTTTAGATGATACCTACTATTACTTATGTTACTTCTAACTTTCTATTTGCATAATTTTTTCTCATTTGTTTGATATATATCATCATCTTCTCATTTATTGACCAAAAATGTATATTACATGTCATATGATTTAAAAACAATGGTTAATTAGTCACTTTCCCTTGCCAAATGTCGTAGGCTATCAAAGCTCTGGCACCCCTCAAAATGATATCGGGGGCAATGCTGAAGGCAATGTCTACATATACAGGTTGCTTGCGGCTCATGAAAGTCTTTTCGCGAACAAAGCTGGTGATGGAGGCCATGCACAGCGTATCGAGAGATGACATGTCGGAGGTCCTACAGGGGTTCCTTCCAAGCAGAGGATGTCATGGCTCGAGTTCGGTAGAAATCCGTGGGGATGTCGCGCATCTTCTCTGCAAAGGTAGTCCTGAACGATTGAAGAGCAGGTGTGGGCCGGAGCTGGAAGCGTGGCACGAGGTCCTCTAGGTATGGTCCTGTCCCGGCCAACGCGTACACCAGTCGGTTCTGGGCGTTCCGCGGTAAGCCCAAGACTCTCTTCAAGAACGTTGCTTTGACCTTGTCCAGTTGGTCCAGCTGATGTGCCGACAGGTGCTCCCAGATGACATCGATATATATATATATATACATACATATATATATATATATACATACATATATATATATATATATACATACATACATACATATATATATACATACATATATACATACAGTCACGAGATGAGAGTGCGATCTGACGTTATGTAATCAACTTCTCGACTCAGGTCTCTGATTGAATTGAAATCTGCCTTTGACGAAAACGTTGGGGGCAGGCTGGAGCTAGATCACATGTGCTCACTCTCCTCAGCGCACTTTTGAGGGCTAACCAGATTATTCTCGATGATGGTGACAATCTCAGCACATTGTTTGTTATTCATAACGTTGGTTAGCGATGTTCTCTGTATCGTGAAAGAACGGCACCCAACAGTCATGGTCCTGCTCTATGCAGATGACCTGGCAATATTCAGCAGAATTCGTAATGATCTGCAGACTGCCTTTTTGCATCCTTGATGAATATCCCTCGCAGAGTGGCCTCATAGTATTGTGTCAAAAACAAAGGCTGTAAAGTTACGACGTAAGGGGCAACAAGCCCGCGCAGATTAACTGCCATTTCACGGCAAACAAGTGCGGTCTGTAAAAAGCGGTTGCTATTCTGGTTTTTTTCCTCTTGAGATACAACAATTTCACAACACGTAACTGAGCGTTAAAGATAAAGCGCTTATCGCGACAGCAAGTAAGCTCAGAAGCTCAACACAGCACGAGAATTCTCAAATAATGTATCTAATCCCCAAATAATTTGATTTCTCACCATCTATAGAATTTCACCAGACCTGGATGAAATCTCTTTGTCTACGCCGTCATTTCGCCACTTGCTATAGTGTTCACGGGTTTCATCGTCTATTATGTCGGTTTGCTGGGTTTCATGAACTCAGAGAGGACTGCAGCAGAGGATTACTCATAAGCAGCTTTTACCGTACAAATATGATGATTGTAATCATGACAGATTATTTGGCAGACTAATGTGCGGTTTCTTTGAGCAAAAAACGGGGTCATCGGTATAGTTTTCAACTGCAAATTTTGCGTTGCTTGCCGTTCTAAATGTTCGATAGGGTAGGCAATGTCTCTACGCTAAACGACTTTGTTAGGTACTAAGTCAGGTATTGCTCAGGCGTATTTTGGTAACTGCACAGCAAGCTTTTACCTTTTTTAAGTTTTCAAAACACTCATTGTAAAATGTGGTGCCATATCTAGTATGTAATACGTTATTTTTGGGAGTCGTCTAATCGTTCATTCTGCCAACATGGCGACTCTCGGACGGTCGAGGTTTCTGTGTGTTCTTCTGTCAACATACCTTGTGACACAAAATTGCGCGAAAACCATGGATCCAGCTATGGTGAACTGGCCCGTAATCGTAAAACAGGAATAGGCTGTAGATAAAATGTATCAAAAAGTATACCAGTACAAAGTGCAGCAAACTAGCAATCTTAGCTGCTTTAGTCCCAAATTGCGTAAGCTTCTTTGCGCAAAACAAAAGCCACAGATTAGGTTAAAAAATGATCGACGCTTAAGGCCTGCTCTTTCTTCTTTTTTCTTACAGTCTAAATGCCAGCATACGCTATTTGGATAAGATAATTACGTAGATTGCTCTCCTCGCAAGCCTACGTCTAAACAAGCCTACATCCACAGAGATATATCTTGCAGTTTTATTAAAACTATTGCCTTCCTCTTCCTCTCTCTCCTCTCTCACGTTCTCTCTCTGGCTTTCACTCTCCCTATCTGTTCTCTCTCTCTCCCTCTCTCTCTATCTTACTCTCTCGGTGTCTGTACGCTTCCAGCTTATTTCCTAATGGAGCTCAACGGTTGATGTAATATATCTGTGCAAATCCGTTTTGCAAACTTTGCATGTCCGCTGGCGGCGCGTTTTTTTCAAAGCTGTAAGCCGTCACAAACGGTTGGATCCGTCCATCGAGGAAGGCACGCACAAGCAGCAGCAGCAGAAGCAGTAGCAGCAGCATCAGCTTGAAGACGGGGTGGTGTTGCTCTTCATCGATTGCGCACATACGAAATCGCCTCTGCTCCCCTATCAACGGGGGAGCTGGATGCTCGCGTCGATGGAATGGCTAAGGGAAAAGAAGAAGGCAAGAGCCGTTGGTTGGTTGCCGTCGACTGTCGGCCGTACGGCGGTCGTGCGGCGCCAGGTCGAAAGTGTTGAATGAATGACTTTGAGGGCCCATTCGATCCATCTGCGCCAGGCGATAGGGTCCCCACCATCGTCGTCTTCGTCGTCGTTGTTGTCGTAGTAGTAGTAGTAGTAGTAGGCAACTGCGGCGAGGGATTGATCTGAACCTCCCTCCGCCGTCGCAGCCCCCTTCGCTGGCGGGGGGGGAGGGGCAATCCGGCGGCCTTCGAAACGCGGACCTCGTAAAGTCGGGCGTCGGCCACTCCATCACGCACTTCACATCCAACACACACGCACGCAACCACTACTGCAAACGACTCGGCGATTGCAAACAAAGGGGGGGGGGCAAAGGAATAAGGGGGGCAAAGGAATAAGGGGGGCAAAGGAATAAGGGGTGGTGGGTGGGTGGCTGGGTGGCTGGGTCGGTGGACGACGGATGGACGAAACGAACTGGGATGCCTCGAATCGAGGCAGACGAGGAGAAAAAATCACACGCCAAAAGGCCAAAAGCAAAAGAAGAAAAACACAGCAGCGAGAGAAAATGGCGCTCGTGCGAGTGAGGTCGCGCGCCCGAGGGCCTGGCCGCCGCGACTGGCGTCGTCTGACTTCGGCATATTCGCCGACTGCAGCTGGCAGACATCAAGGCAAGCAACTAAGCAGGCCCGGGCGAAACGGATGCCGCTCGACGACATCCGGAGTGCAAGAGACAGATAACGGGATAGAACAGGCTGGGCGCGGCGCACATCAACACGCTCAGCGAGACGGTGTGAAGTCAAAATATAATATAAAGCGAAAGCAACGAGAGAGATAGAGAGAGAAAAACGCATGAAATGCGTTAAAAGTCAAGAGACGCGAAACCCGAGATCGTGGCGGCCCAATGAGGGGCACGACATCCCTAAATAGCGCGAGAAAAGCGTCTACACGTTGCACCCCTTTGCAAGGCATATTCCGCACTAAACAAAAGAATGAAGGCAAACTAGCCGACTTAGCTAAAAAAATGGAAAGTAACCCAGATGGTCAACATCTTGGATACTCCACCTTGTGGCAAACACATCGGTTAATTAACCGCCCTATAGTAAACGTTTCAGTTGACGGCAACCACATAATATGTATTAAAAAGTAATGATAATAGATACCAAACGACGTCTTCTCTTTATGGCGTCTTTTATTAGGTTTAGTCTTTGCGGACTATTATTTATGCGATTAGAAGCTTCTTCGCGTCAGATCACGTACTGCTAAAACACAATGCATCTTTAGTGTACGACAAACGAAACAGTAATCGTGTTTAAAAAGATAAGAGCTACAACCAATGGAAGAATAGTAGTCAATAGCCTTTTAGTCAATATTTTCTGCAAACTTTGAAAATTACCTTCTCACTTCTCTAGGTGACGTGATTTCTGTTACTCCAGAGTAGTACACATAAACAATTCATTGAAAGTAAGTCCGCTATGGATACTTCAAACAAACAATTCCATTTTGTTTTTGCTCGGCACAATTATTAACATCTTTAGCTCTCTCTATCGAAAAAACATGAGATCGATTTTATGTAAAAAGATAGAAAGACAAGCGCACTAAAGCACATTGGTTTCTAAACGTAAAACGTATGTACTAACCGCGATTTGTGTGGTACAAAACAATACAACATTTTTGTTGTCAAGCAATCATGTTTATTTCACTCAAATCGAGTATGTACAATACAATATTTGATTGTATCTAAATATATATGTGCAGATCATAATGTTATTTTCATACAATATATAGCACCGTTCATAGTCAATACAAGTTAGATTGAAAGCAAAAAAACGGCGTATAACGGTA
The DNA here is from genome assembly GCA_003439945.1 of Dermanyssus gallinae. Lineage (NCBI taxonomy): Eukaryota > Metazoa > Arthropoda > Arachnida > Mesostigmata > Dermanyssidae > Dermanyssus > Dermanyssus gallinae. Next base: position 179,375 of record QVRM01002893.1, on the reverse strand, counting down.
TTCGTCGCTTCTCGTAAGTTAAGTGGTTTGTCCGTCCTTCCGAAGTCTCGGAAACACCTCATTCCGTTGATACGATACTGTTCTCCGTCGATACGATACCGTTCTTTGTGAAGCCGTTGGACAAACTTGTGATTACCCAGTACGGCTGTGTTGCATTTTAAGTCAACGTGGTCTACCGTTTCCGGTTCCATGCCACACTTTGCACAAACTCTCCTAGTCTTTGTCTTCTCTACCCTCTGGCGGCAATAGTATTTCTGACAGACCCAGCCATTGAACCCCCACTATATATATATATATATATATATATATATATATTAGCACCAACTTTATCTATTTCATACTTCAGCATGCCTCATTCCATGCGAAACTTATAATTGAAGTCGTTAAAACTCTTCTCGTTCACACACATGACCAGTTTTTTTCAACCTGTTGACAGGTATATGACCATCTAAGCCTTGGCGTCATTTTTACCCTGGCTGCACCCTGGCTGCGTTCTTTATGCAGCTTTGTGCTTTCCCTTTCTTTAACGTACTTTATTCTTGTCTTCACTGAAGAGGCACGTTTTGTGCTTTTATCTTAGCAAACGGATACTTATATAGAATATTGCTCGTTTGTTATTGCCACACATTTTTAGATGATGAAACGTAACTATTCAATATGGCCGCACTTTCAGCTACAGGGTCGATTGTCAACGACACAGGAGCATTTTACGACTGGCTAGAGACTGTATGCTGGTCACCTAGCTTCCATGTTTGTCCCGCATTCACGGCGTCAACGACATTTGGCGTTGAATTAAATGATATCCAACTTTTACAGTACGTTAATAGCATGGGATTCTGCTGAGAGTGTTACTCAAGGCGCCGCCGACGAGACCAGTAGGTATGGGTTATGCGGACTAGTTATGCTGTAGGCAGGCGTTCCCTTCCGCAGTCTGCAGGAGTCCAATTGAAAGCTGGACCAAGCAAAGGTGTACTTCTTGATAAGCGTGCGTAGAGCAACTTAATTACGCATGCCGTCAGACGTTTAGTTAGAAATTACTGGCATAGGTTTCGTCCGCAGAAACTAGCGAGCAGTACTGAATCTGTTATGAAGGTGAGAAATGTCATAGGACCCTGCCGTCAAGAAAAAATAATGCGTTAGGCTCCCGAGTAAAATCAGGCAAGTTTTTGCTATTTTGCTAAGACTCACTAATGTAGCTTGCGCATTTTCTCCCCAATTCACGACGAAAATTCAATGCGTGCATAAATTCACATTTCAATTTAATTCAATTCTTGCAATCTCTTTATAAATGCACATGCTATGCATTCGGCGTGCTACACGAGTTAACCAGCTACTATTGGAGGCGTCGGAGTTATCGGCACTTTCGTCTAGGGAATGATTGGAAGCCTTCCAAGCGAGCTCGACTAAAGAGGAGATAACTTAGAATAACTCTGAAAATAGATCGTTACTTACGTGTAGAAGCATTGAGCATAATGAGAAGCAACGCGACTCGACTACTACTTCAGAGATAAATATTAGTTGTGGCACTACTTCTGGACAAACATTGCCTCTGGCACGCATTCGCCTATAATCGAGCTAGGTATATGTAGTTCAAACAACCAAAGCTTGCAGCTTTCAGACTAGCAAGGACAAACAGAAAGAGCATAGACAAGTCAGCAAACAAATATATACAGAAGCATAATGAGCGTATGACCCGTGAACGAGTAATTCTCGACTGGTGTAACATGCATGATAGTTTGCAAGCGTAAAGGGCGCTTTCTGTATAGTTTCGGCTCGATAATACACCATCGGCTCATAACACGCGTATCGCCATTTTCAACAGGCAGCTACATGGTAAAAGTCCTTCCTGCAATGAGACGACTGCTGCAACTACGATGCAATTTCGAATCAAATGTCTGCACTATAGTCGTGCATGTATGCACGTTGCGAAATAGGTAGGGCGGCAAGGCGGGACCGTCAATTGCCGAGGGCGGCCGATAGGTTAAGACAGTCTTTAACGGTGGCTCGGGGCATGGCAACAATGGCAATCTGCGTCGCTGCCTACAAGGCAAGTATATAAATTAGCAAACAAAAACTACTGCTACTCATTGAATGTGTGTGATGATGTGCATGTATGTTCATACACATATGTATGTATACTTGTTTACATATGTATGTATTTTTCGTATGTGTGTATGTTTGTATACATATGTGTGTTTGTTTGTATACATATGTATGTATATTTGTATATATATATATATATTTATTTATATATATATATATATATATATATATATATATATATTTATATATATATATATCTATATATATATATATATTATATATCTATATATATATATCTATATCTATATATATCTATCTATATATATATATATCTATATATATATATTATATATATATATATATATACGTAAGTTTATATGCATATGTATGTATGGATGCGGGTGTTTGTATAAATGTGAAAGCAGTAACTGCCTCGTAAACCAAGCCTCCGGTCATATTGCACGCTAGCTGATACGGTGCAGTGTGTCCAGCAAGACTGCTTTGTGAGGTCGTAAAGCGGAGGCGGTAAAAATTACAATTGCTGCTCCTAGAGCTTGCACATACATCAAAAAAAATGTTACGGATTTTTTCTCGCATGCAGGTCCTCAGATGGTAGCTACATCAGTTAATATTATGAGGCAATAATATGTAACGTAGTTCAAATGTCATCAGACGTTTGATGTCATAGCTTGGTTTTTTTAGAATTATGAATTCAGTGTCTTTTCGAATTATGAGAGAAGTGATTCCAAGATTCACAGTTGACTGAAGTGTTATTTAAAGGCAGTCGTTTTAGCAAACGTATTTTCCGTCGACCTGAAGTGCAATTAGCTTTCCTCGGCGTTAGAACACAGTCGCGTTTGTGTTGCTTGTGTTTATATTAAGAATGTCTTAATTAACGACGTGCTGGCAAATACCAGATGCCTGCTTCAATTTAACTACCCACATTTGGTGCAATGATGAAAAATTCAATAACATGCTATTTTACTACAGAGTAACTCATTGTTTTCATTCGCTGACCGTACTCTGTAAGCTGTTTGGTCGCACGGTCACAGCACAAGCTTTCTGCAGGGGTAACCACAAGCACCAAAGCATTTAATAAAAAAGACTTTCTGGAACAATTCTTCACAGTCGGAACAGCCTGTAGATGGTGCTCTTTGCAGGTAATGTTTACTTCTCTTAATTTCGGACCCGAATGAATTATGTGGTAGAAATCAAGATCTAATAGTTCGCAAACTAAGGATTGGCGCTACCCGGTCGGTCCCTTCCTTCGACCACAGTAGATTTTCTCAGTACATCTGCACTGTCACTTGAATTGAGTTTTTAATGTTTGTTTGCGTTTATTTATTGTTTTTTATTCTTATACACTGATTAGACTCTCTACTAAAGCTTTAAGTCCAGAGTCGCTGCCAACAGGAATGGCCTGAAGTGAAAAGCTACTCGGACGTTGGTGGAAGAATACATTGTGTGGCTACAAGTGTACGTTTTGTAATTTATGAGGGTTTAAAAAAGACGAACACAAGCTGCTCTATTTGGTTTTGTTAATCAGCTCGGCAAAATCACTTATTCGATTATGAAGAGCTGAAGGAGATGCAGTTGCTTTAAAACCGTTTAAAAAAAACTTTTAAATGTTTTTAAATTACAGTTAAGTACTTTTTAGACAAACGTGTTTATAATTGTTTAGTTTAATTAATAACCCTAATGCAGTTCTAAGTATGTATAATGCCTGTTAGTTTAGTGCCATGAGTGAGCATCATAGAAACTAGATAGCATAAACCTGAAATGACACCTAAAATAATGATATCCAAGACATCTTTGTGTGGTCCAGCAATTAATAAACAATTAAACAAATATGTCTATGAGGCCTAACAGAGGACAGTGCTTAAAATGCTTATTCTTGCCAATCATGCCATAGCAACACTTAGTGCGGAATTTTGCAACGTACGCTGTACAAATAAGGCTTAACAACAAGCGAGCAGACGTATTAAACTAGGGTTTACTGCAAAGGAAGTTTTAAGCTAAGATTATAATAACTCACAACCTCTAAATCGTGCTTAAAACAATGCCCTCTTATTAACACAAGAACCTAAAAGGAATTATGTAAGGCATGACTACACCTCCAATAAGTAAAAAGGTCAGAAAGAAACTGACATTTTTCGATGTAATTTTTTAAATTCCTGCCACACCTCTGAAACGTGTGTTATGTGTGCAAAACATAAATCCATATGAGCAAAATGATCTCATTCGTCGTTTTTGGTTTATGACTTCTGTCGCAACAGACCGCAAAAAGATCCAGTTAAAGGCGACCGTTTTGTACGAGTTCAAAAGGGCAATACTGCTGCGGAAACTGTCTGAAGAAATATTTGGCGTGTTTAACTAGGAGAACATTTCAAAGACGATTCGTTTTATGATTGGTTTGCCAAGTTCCGTTCCGGAAACTCAAGCTTTCTGGATAAACCCCATTTCGGAAGGCCTATCGAGGGTCGAAGTCGAGGAAGACCGCTTGCGCAAACCTATAGAACAGAATCCCCGAGTGACTACGCTTGAATTAGCCATAGGCTTTGGGGTGTGTCACACAACCATCGTCATGCACCTTCGCTCTCATGGTTTCGTGTCAAAGTTGAATCAATGGTTACCTCATAATTTGAACGAGCGCAACAAGATGGTGCGTCTAGCAAAATGCTCATCTTAGCTTGGGATGCACAGTGAGTGTCCGATCTTGGATGGAATTGCTAACTGTGACGGGGAATGATTCTTTTACGACAATGTGAAACGCCAAAGAGATTAACCCGTTTTCGCAAGATCTTGTTCTGTGTCTGGTGGGAAAGGCATGACATTGCCGCCGCAAGAGTCTTTCTAGTGGTTAAACGAGATCAACCCGACTGAGTTTTTGCGGCCTTCAAAGGCCGAGACACAGTCTCGTGAATAGCAAGAACATTATCTTCCACCAAGATAACGCGAGGCTGTATGTGAGCTAATCAGCTTTCTCAAGTTAGCAACTTTCGATTGGCAAATTAACCCAAGTATATACCATACTCACTAAACATTTTACCTTCGGATTACTATTTTTGCAACTGTCTGCAAAGTCATCTACAGGAAAAGAAATTCACTTAACCAGAAGCAGTGCAATGCACTTTGGACTATAAATTCCTGGCATAGGAATCAATAGTCTCGTCCAGAAAAGGCGGAGGATTGTGGCTAACCAAGGAGAGTACTTCTTACGTGAATAAAATTGGTTAACTTGTTTGATTTTCAGGCTGTCAGAAAAACTTCAGCTTTTCCGTCCTACCCTATATATATATATATATATATATAAACAATCCCAACAAACATTGGGCCTCAAAACTCAGGACAACTTACGAAACAGTCTTGCCAAGCTCTCAAATGAAATGCGTAACGCGTTGCCGCTGCTCTTATCGTTACGGTTGCTAAGAGGACAAGAGCCTTATGCACGTTGCAGCATTACTTATAGAAGACTCTAACCGTCGCGGATAGTGTTCGAATGGACGGCAGTTCCAGTTGGTTAGTCAGTCGAGCGTCGAGGGGCCCCTCGTGCACGTGTGCTAGTATATGGAAGTGTGCGGATGGACGTGGACGGATGTATATGCGTGTTACACTCGCGTCCTTTCCGCAGCTGCCGTCGGCGTCGTTCTCGTTGTCCTTGCTGTTGTTGTTGTTGCTGTTGTTGTTGTTGTTGTTGTTGCTGTTGTTGTTGCTGTTGTTGTTGCTGTTGTTGCTGTTGCTGTTGTTGTTGTTGCTGTGCTTGTTGTTCTCCTCTTCGCAGCTTCGTTGTCGAGCACCGCTTCGGAATGAATTCCTCAAAGGTCCAGCGAGTGAGGAACAGTCGAAAACTGAAATCGGGAGTCGCCGTCGTTCGTGTGTGTCGGTCTGCTAATTCCTGATTGTAATTAACAGAGAGAGGACTTCTTATTCAAGTGGAAGTCGAATCAGCGCCACCAAGCACGAAGTCGAAGACATTTAAACAGCCAGAGACAGATAACTAGATAGACGACAGATAGATCTCACTGTTCCGACTCGTCGAAGCTTCTTGTACTTTGCCCGCCTTTTGCCCGCTTCTCTTCTTAGTTTTCCCTCGGCTGTAGCTTTCTTGTTCCCTTCTGCGATCTTCCGCTCTCTCTTCCGCTCGCATTTGTTTCCTTCTGCCCATTTTCTTCGACTTACGTCTCTCTTACTTTCTCTCGCTGTCTATCTCCCTACCTGCGTGCCCCTCTCGCCCCCTCAGCGTTTTATTTTTTAGCTCATACATGTGTCTCCACTAAGCGCAGCACACATCCTCTTCCGAGGTCTGACAATCACTAGGTTCTGCGTTCTCACTCACAAATTATTAACTTTCTTCACCTGATTATTCCCTCTTTGTTCCTGCTGCATCTGCTGCTGTCATCGTCATCGCCCGTGCAGAACAGTGCTACGACAGCTATTCAACGCATGATCAAATGTGAGGGGTAATGAGATTGCTTTGTCCTGAAGTGCATATATATATATATATATATATATATATATATACGTAACTATGTATGTATAGAAAATATTGTAATGATTTACTAATCATTTACAATACGTTTGCACACTCGGCAGTGCTCGCCTTCTATATATATATATATATATATATATACGTTTGCCCATAATAGTCAAGCCATAGCCATTCGACAGTTAAATCAGATTGAAAGCACGTCAATAATGTTGAGTACGAATTTATGTTTTTTAACGTTTAGGTACAAATTGGCGCTAAATTGGAGCTAAATAACAATTAAACATTTTTTTTTTGTTGTAAGACAACTGTGTAGCTGAGCAGGTCACTATTTTTAAATGTGAAATTAATATCATGAATGTATGAATTGCTCTCGCATACTCTTTCGATGTCCGCCATGCGATTTAGCACGGATTTAGTTAACTGATCCAGGAATTGCTGTGCAATAATATTCCACCTCTCGCGCATAGCATTCAGAGCCCCGAAAGTGTTGCTGGACTTAGAGTAGTATAGCTTTATCTTGTCGTAGCATTTCGCACATAAGTTTGATGGAATTCAGGCCGAACAAAAAACATGCTCGCTACTTCATTAAGCTAATCCAAGCTTTTTCGAGATTTCACCAAACAAGTGCAGCGGTGCCTAGCATTTCGTGCAGAAAGATGGAGGCATTACAAGCGTTGCTCCTTGCATAAGGAGCGACGTGCTGTGTTACATAGACACACACCCCAAGCCATGATTGAACCACCGCCGCCGAAACTGACACGCTTCACAATACAACAAGGCTACGCAAATATTATATACACAAAGATTCACAATACAAAGGCTACGCTCTCCTCGTTGCCGGTACACTCGTCGACTGCCGTCTGTCGTTGCCGTGGAGAGACATCCCCTAGTCTCATCTCAGAGAATAGAAGAAATAGCCCTGCCGTTTATCAACGGCAACAGCCAATTTTCGTCGTCTCGCGCAAACCGGCATCGTTGGGCTTGTCGGTGGGCTGTGGTCAATTGTCGAGGTACGACAAGTCTGCGGCTTGCGGTATCCAACGTTCGTGTTATGCGGACGTTGGCTTACAGTACCCGTACTCACGACTACTTGGAGAGCACTACGGAGGAAGTTTTTCCCGGAGTAGCCCAATGTTGATGGCCTTAGATAGGCCCTGTCTCCTGGCGCACAGAGCGTCGGGATTGACAGCCAGCTGCGACGGGGATGTGTTTCCTGAGTCCCATTATAGCCGAGCCCGTTGGCCAACCTCTGAAGACGATATTAGAGCTGGCACCACTGAATGCGAAGACATCAATGGTGGAGCTGCCTGGTCGCCGTGGGTTATCTTGGGGGCCTCGGGAGTCGGAGTAGTAGGTGGGAAGGGACGGGTCTGAGCAAATCCAGAGCCCATTTTTTTGAAGTGCCGCCAACACTGCCTCCGCACGAGAAGAGAGTGAAGGCTCGTCAAGCCTGCAGTTGAGGTCGCCGACGAGGAGCACCGGGCGGTCGTCTGGGACGCAGGCTAACCCTCGGCTGATCTTGTCCAGCGGATCCAGCGTGGTGTCGCCGCCACCACTGCTGTACATTCCCATGAAGGCGGGAGTGGGAAGTTCCAAAGTGTTGTTTTCTGCTAGTAGAATTTCTGACTTACTAAGTCTAAGGCCGATCAGGAGTAAAACTCCTCCTATTGGCCGAAAGTTTCAGTAAGAAGGATCAAGTCGAACGCAGCCAGATCAGCTGCGAGAATGCAACTCATCACTGAAACGAAACCCTCGCAAATCCACTGACAACAGTTTAGTGGGGGCGACGGGGGCCGCTCCCGAAGCGACGGTCCGTTCTCCCTCCGACATTAAAGCCCTGTTTCTGGCGCCCGCCGAGGCTGTGGTTTCCCGCGGGTTGGCGTTGGAACTGCGCCTTGATCTCTTCAAACTCCTTCAGCGCCTGGGCCATGAAGTGACACAGTCGCGGAAGTTCCAGAGGGACTTGGGAGGCCGTGTCCATCTTGCCGGGCTTCTCTCCCTTCTTGTCCTTCTTCGGTGCGCCCTTCACAGCCTGTGGTGGCGTCTTCTTGAGAAGGCGTTCCCCCAAAAAAGTAGGCATGTTGCGAGCTGCCACGTTTGCCACGGTGGCAGCCAGCCCGTCGCCGCTCTGATCAGCATGGGTTGCTGGATCCTGGTCAGCGGCTGGAAGGTCATCGGCCCTGACTCAGCCAGGATTTGAAGCGCGTTGTTAGCCGCTTTGCACTCCGGGTGGAGCAGCGGGATGGAGTACACGGTCAGCTGGGATCCTGGGGAGGTCGCCGACAGCCAGGCGACAAAGTCCCTTTGATGTAATGCCAAAGTAATACCTGGGGGGGTGGGGAGGAATCCGGGTTTAGTGAGTTTGCGAGTCTTGCACTAGTCACGCAGGCTGCTAGTGGCGCATGTGCATCATGCATTCCCGAAACCTCCCAGAACAAACAAAAAAAAGGCGACGAAGTCCGTGGTCCCGGAGAGGAGCTCATCCTTCTCGAGCTGCAGGCAGTCTCCTGGTCCAGGGTGGAAGAAGAGACCGTAGTGCGTGCCGGGGTTCTCCTCCATCTTCTTCCTTGCCTCCTCCAGCATTGTCGGCCACTTTTGGATATGTTTGGATAGCTGTCCGCGAAGGTGTACCCGGATCTTTTTGACAGACCCGTCACCAAACAGAAAGACTTTCTTCTTAGCACGCTGGGCGGCCTGCGTCGAGCCCGCCGAGGCAGAAGAGGAGGGTCGGATATCCATGGAGGCGTCCACGGGGACGACCGGCGTCCTCTGAAGGGCCGCGATCTCCTTCCGCAGATCAACAACCTCCCTCCCCAGGAGCCGGCTCCTTTGGAGTACAAGGGACAGGATGTCCGCAAGAGGGTTACCATCCAGAGCATCTAAGAGGCTGTAGATTCGAGGGAGTTGGGCGAATGCTTGACCCGAGGGCGACAGGCACGATGCGTGGAAGCTATATGTGCATCCCACGCATTGCAACCCGGAGTCGGCAATCGCCAAGCAGCATTTTAAGCAGGCCACTGGAACGGGAGGGGAGTTGTCCATGGTTCGCGATAAGCTAACCAGAACGGATGACCGATGAGGACGCGCTTGAACGTCTCCCTCTTCGGTGAGTTCGGTAGACTCAAAAGTGCGTTTTGACGCAATTTTGAGTGTTGAACCGGCACTCCGCGCGCTCCAGCCCCCACTCCGTCCGACCGCCGCACCCTCCAAGGGCGTAAACACCAGCCATCGGGAGGTCTTTAACGCCGAGTCAGCTGTGCTTGGCAGATGGCGCAAAAGTAGATCACCAGAGGTCAGTACTAGTAGTCTTCTGGTTCCATGAGTACCTCGTATGTGTGCCCGGTGTTGAGCCCGGTGGCGTGGTGGCATGCGTCTGCGCCTCGCGACCGGAGGAGACACATAGGTGCGCGGGTTCGAGCCCCACCGTTGCACATTTGTATGGGGGTCCGTCTGTGAAGCAATGCGCAAAGCAGTCCCATGGACGTTGAATCTTGGCTGAGAGTCAGCCCCGAAAGGATTTTTTTTTGGTTCCATGAGTACCTCAGTCGGATCGGACCTTTTTTGTAACGTAAAAAAAAGGCGTCGCTGCTGATTTCACACGTATATACGGTGTGTTCAAAACGTATCGCGACTTTTGAATTTTCGCGGGTTACGTATATTCGAATTTCGATTTTTTGTGGCGTTATGTTGGTACTCATGTCTCTCACTTATGCCGACAAGCTCGGCCATTTTGAATGTTCACTTAATTGTTGACAGCTGCTTTGCTTGCACGTGTTTTGGATCGTCTTCGATTTTTACCTATTCACAAAAATGGATCAAAGAACCTGTATCAAATTTTGTGTGAAAAACGAAATTAAGTGCGCGGATGCATTCCGAATGTTGACTGTGGCATACGGAGAAGCTACCTTGGACCGAAGCAACGTTTATCGGTGGTACAAAATGTTCTCAGAAGGCCGAGAAGATGTGAACGACGAAGAGCGTGCCGGACGCCCGAGCACTTCAACAACAGACGAAAAAATTAATGAAGTGGAGAAAATGGTATTGGCCAATCGTCGAATCACCGTTAGAGAAGTTGCTGAGGACCTAAACATATCGATTAGCTCGTGCCATTCGATTTTTATCAATGATTTGAGCATGAGACGGGTCGCCGCGAAATTCGTACCAAAATTGCTCAATTGCGACCAAAAACAGCATCGCATGAACATTGCTAATGAGATGTTGGACTCTGTCCGCGACGACCCAAATTTGCTCCAGAGGGTCATAACTGGTGACGAATCGTGGGTTTATGGTTATGACGTGGAAATCAAAGCTCAATCATCTCAATGGAAGCTGCCGCACGAACCAAGACCGAAAAAAGCGCGCCAAGTTCGGTCGAATGTGAAAGTTTTGCTGACAGTTTTCTTCGATTGCAGGGGCGTGGTGCATCATGAGTTCTTGCCACAGGGTAGAACGGTCAATAAGGAATATTACCTGCAAGTTATGCGCAATTTGCGCGAAGCAATCCGCCAGAAACGCCCGGATTTGTGGAAGAACAAAAATTGGCTTTTGCACCACGATAACGCCCCTGCTCACACATCGTTGCTTGTGCGCGAGTTTTTGGCCAAAAACAACACACTAATGATGCCGCAGCCACCGTATTCCCCAGATCTGGCCCCCTGTGACTTTTTCTTGTTCCCTAAACTGAAGAGGCCCATGAAAGGACGACGTTACGCTACGCTTGACGAGATAAAGACGGCATCGAAGGAGGAGCTGAACAAGATTAAAAAAAATGTTTTTTTGAAGTGCTTCGAAGATTGGAAAAACCGTTGGCACAAGTATATAATATCTCATGGGGATTACTTTGAAGGGGACAAAATAGATATTCATGAATAAATGAATAATTTTTGAAAAAACACAAAAGTCGCGATACGTTTTGAACACCATATGTATATGTCACCCCCAACCGATTGTTGTTTACAGTGATAACAGGGGTTGGATGGTAATGCACCATCTCGTTTTGATCTATGCTCCCCGTTTTTGGTCTGACGTAGTTGATTAAAATCCACTCCGGAATCACCATCATTGTTTAAATTGGAAACCATAAAAACCAATTTAGGAGTGGCCGGTCCAGGTCTTGAACCGACGACCTCCCGAATGCCGAGCAATGGCTGTACCACTAAGCCACATTGCTCGGTATAGCCAAGCTCATGCAAAAAACGATCTGGACGGCTCCCAATAAATCGAAGTGCACGTATATGCATATATAGGTGCAAACACGTACCTAAACTTAAAACAAAATGCGTGTCTACAGTCTATGAAGCATCGAGAGACAGCGAGAGAAGAGAGGTTTCCAAACAAACGGGCTGCTGGTAGTATCTGCAGACGGGTCAAGCTGTTTTTGCTCGATTCTCACTTAAATTCTGACCGCCGAACTGCAGCACTATACAGCGGCATTTGCCATCTTCACACTGAAGGCGTCTCTCGGGTGTAAAGGGCACATTTATGCTCATGCGTCGCCCTGTCTGCATCAAATCCTTCACTCGCCTTATGGGTGACGAAGAGTAGTAGGGGCCATTTAGATTGCAAAAAAAACTTTATCATTTGAGCTGAAATGTCATTGCGTAATTTGCCAATAGCTTAATGGGTTTCAACTTAAAGACATTCACAAGATTCAACAGGCTCTCAGATACGACACCACAAGTATCTTGCGCACCAATTAGCGGTAGAAACATTCAAACGCTGGCAATTCCCCGTGGACAGCTAAATCTCCTTCCAGTAGGCTCTTGAACAACCGAAATGACAATGTAGGTAATGATTTCTAGATCCTGGTCATGCAGGGCCGCCGCACCACAATCAGAGAACTCATAAACACAGCAGCAGTAATAATGGATCAGCACGTCACTTATTACATACACGAGCTGCCAAGAACAAAGCATCAGAAGTATACTCCATAAACCACCATTATTAAGGATCACTACTAGATGATTCTTCGTCGCCTTTGTGGTGTTGTCCTAAGCAAACGACGGGCTCCCTGTAGCAAGTTGGCAGCGATAATGCATCTGTCCACTTGTTATATCTAATTCCAATATTATTGACTATCCATATCAATACTATAGTTCGTCATGGGCACCCAATGGCACCAAGATTGCGTTTCGCATAAGTTTCTGCCTAGTACTTAACTTGAAAGTGTCTCTGTGTCGGACCCAAATGAAGCCTGGAACATATGTTGTGAAAGACACGGCGGCTCGGCTGAATACTATTCAAATCACAAAATTGGCGATTTCAACAACAACAACAACCACAACGAAAAATAAGTGCAACTTGACAAAAACGAAAGAAAACATACCTCATCCAATCTATAAATCTATTTTTGCTTACCAGAGGTTCTATGCGTCACCATTGGGAATCGAGTGTAGTCGTTGCAAAGCAAAATCATTTGATGCTATTCACTGCGTGATTTTCCACCACTGTGTCAACTTTGGCAACACTCGAGGACACGCCATGCAACTTTTATGCGTTCTATGTATATGAGAAAAAAAGGCCGGACACGTTACGGCAGAACGACTGCTACAGTTGGCCACCGCTTTCGCGCAACACCGCATTGCACTGTGAGTAGTGACGTGCCGCGACTACTCGAAGTGCAATGCGGTGCAGCTCGAAGAATGTCACGATCATGAACGTCTACCGGTTCCGCGATAAACGACGCTGTTTCTCCTCTAATGATTCCCGTGGCATAGTCGTATAAAAACCTAGCCTAGTATATGGATCAACGCGAGTGCGATCAACGCTCCCATAAAGATAGATGCTCCAATATAAATAGATGCTCCTATCCAGGCGATCGTTGCTAATAGAAGAACGGATAGGTATTGTCAGCTGTCGGCTGTAGGCTGAGACTTGGGGTCGTCCATCTCAACGGGACAGATATGTCCACACAAAGTCGCACACTAGTCGTTCGAACAGAATCCCGTGTTGCATTCATTCTTCGATTGGTGGCAAAATTTCTAATCTATTTCGCCTAAGGACGAGAGCTTACTTCCTTCATCTGTTAGCGAAGAGAGCTTACAAATAAGTTTAGGCTGAATATAATTGCAAATAGCGTTAGGTTGAATACAATTGCCTATTTACTGTACTTAGATTAACACGGCTGCGTCTTCTACAGGCACTCTCTTGCAATGCGCGATGGTGCACGACGTTTTAAGGAAAGAGTAGCACTTACTTATGCAAAGTAAGACTTGCACCATAACAACGGTACAAGTTGCTTTGTCGAGGGTATGGAATACGATGATTTTAGTAGAAATTAATTGAGTTAGCGTGTTAGTTAGATATTTCACTTCGGAATAAACTCCTTTGGCCTTTAAGGATATTGCCAGGATCAAAGCACAGTCTGTTACGTAACAGAACCGAAGATAGAACCAGCCATCTAAAACTACAGTTTTTAGAAGTATTCATCTGATGTCGATCTAAGGCACGGGTAAAGGAACATCTATTTTTATAGCTATGGCGCACCATAATTTAGAGCAGGTGCAAGCATATTTGCACTAGAAAACAAACCCTTCGTAGGCAACACTTCAAACGGTAAGAGCCAGTTTCACGAACGACGGTTCACGTTACACGCACGAGCGACAGGCCACGAAGACTTGCTAGACACTCATGCTAACCTCTACGCCGACTCCGCGAGCTCTATAAAGTCTCTCACTAAATCCAGCCTTTAGTTAGCTAGATTCTATTCACAGCTCGATATGTGATCAGCCAGGCCTCTGCAACAACTTTCCTCCTAGTAAGCAGAGGAAACACTTTGTATCGACAAGTGTGATCTGAACGATGTATTCGATTATGCTACACAAAAGCTGATGTGGCAGTCGGCGATTGAGGTCCAATCAGGCCATTTATTCAGTGCAGCTTGACGTCAGTGTGCAACGGTCTTCCTACAACACTGCACCTATATTTACACCTGGGACACACGTGAATCTGTGATTAGGAAGCGTTGATTTTTGCTCCTAGCAAAGCAATCCGAAAAATACTAGCGTGTATATACATGTGTGTCTATACACGCCTTGTCGCCTTGTTTACTGCGCAAAGTTTGCGACAGCAAGTGAGCAAAATTGATCTTACTTCATAAATACTGCAATGAACATGAAAAACGTGCCGACAGTATTTTTCGGACTCCTCCATTGGTAGGAGCGCTGTAGATTAGTCGATACGGGGTAATTATATGCCCACAAACGCAGGCAAACAGACAGGTCAGGTGCGGTTAGAAAGATCGAACGCCACACGGGTAAAGTTCGGTCCAATTCACGCTGATTGACCATGCTTTCTTAATGCTAGCCCACTAGTAGAGAAACAGCTTCAACCAACTTTCTTTTCTATGTTTTCGCGTTCATCAGCAAACGTGTTGGGTAGATGTATTTGTGTACGTGTGCTTGGATGGTTGGTTGCCTGGGGAAGGTGTAGTGTATGTGTTCCAGAGAAAATTGGAGGTTACCCTGTCTGCCCTCTAATTAGACCCGAGGTTTGACAGTGTTTGTGAACATAGTAATGGCTTGGGTTTCCCTGACTTTGCGTCATCGTGTCGACCAATTGGACACCCGCCAAGAAGAACTTCATATTCGGGAAAGCCTGTTTCCTCAGAAGGGTTTCATTTGGTCTGACGCTTTCGATAGAGCAAAGGATCCCAAATACGTCTCCCTAAAGCAAACCGTATATACTATTCTACACTCGCTGGTATGGTTCGTAATATATATATATATATATATATATATATATATGTATATATATAGATGACAAACTATACCAGCCCATATATATCGGCTGTATAGTTATATAGGTATATAGTTAACCGTTAAATAAGTCACGTTCTCAATAAGCAAGCAAACCTTCTACCAGTATTTCAGTATAGTATTATTTACTATCTGAACATTGCGCAAATATTTATCTATATGCATTTGAAATTTTGTCTTTACGTACCATCTTGTTTTAAACAGCAATAGTGACCGCACAGGAGCACAACAACGCAGTCATTGCGATTGATTGAAGGGCATTTTGCATTTAAAGAGCTTTAACGTACAGCCTTAAACTACAGTGAGAAAAAGTAACCTACACAATTCAGTGTTGGGCATAGACACCCTACTAAACTTGACGATTGCATATCAAAGGCACTTTTATTTTTACGTACAAGCATAAGGGCTTATACACGTAGGCTTCTTTGTACTTGCTATTTAAGTCTTCGCTATCATATTAGCTTTTGTCGAAAACGAGAACTGTGTTTTCCTATTTAATTTTTCGTTAATTTTTTTGTTGTTTATAAATCATCTAAGATGCCTGCAGACCCTCTTAAGGAGCAGGCTTCTTTTTCTGAATCCGTTGACATCATTCGGGCCCATTCTATGTCTTCTCTGTGCAATGGTAGGCTTCAAAGAAAAAAGAGAGAAGCTTAAGAGACTTCCCGACAAGTGAAAGTTGGCGAGCCCTCTTAATTAAGCAGAAATAATTGGCACATCTATAAACTCTTTAAATGCATACTGAAGAAGAATGAACTTGCGTAAGAGAACTCATCAAATGCTCTAACAATGTTTCCACATTGAATGTAACGGATATATAAGCTATTCACGCGGCTCAAGCATCCGCGTTTCACTGTACCCGTCCCGCCTGCCGAAAGAATAAAGACAATTGTTCCTTTCGACCCACCAATTGCCGCTCAATTGGCGCTTGCCTATTGCTCGGTTTGACCGTTAGCTAGCCTTCATTGGTATAAGCACTGCGGCTTGGTTGAGCAACACGTCACCCACGCTCTCGATTCGCCGGGAGTTTCGAGGTTTTCGCGTTCTTGCTTTCGCTGGAAGAAGCCCCCCCCCTTGAATGAATGCGGTCGCTATTGTCTAAGAAGACCATTAGCTGGACTCTTTCGTTGAACAGCTAAACGAGACAATAAACAGTAGCAGAATTGTAGACAGCTGGTCGTCCGAACTCTGTATGTCTTTTTGTACACATACTGGATAAAACAAAAATAAAAAGCACATGTATTTAATATTTATAAACACATGTCCCTTTAGTATTGACGGAAATGCGCATCATTTTTACGCATATATGGATCAAGTTGCAGATGTGATCCATGACGTATTGCGCATAAGCTAATGGCGGTGGCGCACACAAGAGACATATATGTTGAAAATTAAATGGTACCGTCTTTCGTAAGCCGTGTCGATTTCTGGTGAAAAATGTGACTGCTTTAGTTAGTGTGCCTATGCACAGTTATCGTTGAGACCGTGGTGTATTTTTTATGTTTTTTGCTATGAAAAATATTATTTTTAACTAATCACGGCCCAAGACTCTCTGGTATAGCGTGACTCTTCGGGATTACATAGTATCATTATACCATAAAATATTTTAGAAGTTTAAAAACACAAATCCGCTATTTGCCATGTTTTTTGCGACACTGTTCTGTTATTTGTTCCAGGCAGAGCTGTTACGGCTCGGAAATATTTAAATTTTATAAGGACCTGTCTTTAACGAAGCATTTTTGTGATAGCTTGGAACGAAACCAAGCACACCAGAACTCAAGTGCGCCATTATGTCATTTTGCTAAGGCGTCAGTTATACATCCCCGACGTGTTCAAACGCAAGAACTAGATCACACACCCGAGATCAAACCTGCGACCGAGCACATCGGGCGTCAGGGAAGTGTTACACTGCGCACTAGCTACACAGGCCATACCGCCATAACATTCTATCTATATCTATTCTATTATTCAAATATCTATCAATACGACTAAGTTTCTAGATTCAATTTTGTCTAATCTAAAGATGCGGAGCGTTTATCTCAGTAATCTGATTCGAATTTATATTTTAAGCGTCTTACTCACATATACTGTATCATACAAATAGGCTGAATAGTTGGTTCGTATCGCTCACATGCATGCGCATAAACAAATGTTGTGTTCAGCAGCAGCCTTAACACGGACTACAATTCTAATCACCTAACGTGTCTGTGCGATAGAGTAAAGGTATACGGTCTCGTGTTAAAAAAAAGCGTTATCATGCACTAACACAACGCGAGGCCACATGTGAGTTTATCCAGCCTCCGCAAGAAAGCAAACTTAGATTGGCAAATTTTAATTTAATGACGACTAGTGACACAACTAGAAAACAAGCAGCTGTCGGAAAACGAGCATGGTTTCCGAGCCCGACGCTCTACACATTAACAACATTCTAAACATAGCCGAAACACAAAGAAATGCACCGAGGACAAACCGCTCGCATTGTCTAGCCATCTTCTTATATGAAAAAAAAACGCGTTTAATACATTTTCGTGGAAAGCTATAAGCAATGCACACTCTACGTACGACGTATCCCAGCGTCGTGCCTAGAAGACCGAGCATCTACAATCGAAGACGTGGACTATGCGGACACAACTGGGATTCCCTGGATGCTTCGTCCAGCCATCTCCTCGTAAATTCTAGTACTTTATTAACCTTAGGTTCAAGCACTTCTGCAGTTTTTGTCTGTATTGTCATGGCTGGGTCCGCATACGCGATCATCTTTGCTCCCATGCGAAGGACTTTGTGATACGCCAGGTTCCAGAATAGATGACCCAGGTTCGGGTCTTGCGGAACTCCTGCTATATTTGGTATTCTCACTTCCCCGTTAAAAAACACTTCTATCTTTTAGGTATCCCGATGTTACCTGAATGAGGTAAGGTTTTCTTACTTTCTTCTTCACTAACGTGAGTAGTAATGTTCTCCACGGGCTATTAAAGATGTTCCTTACGTACGTTAAATCTCAGGCATGGCAGACACTTAACGGAGTGTTTCCCGAATCCATATTAAGAAGTCCAAAAAAGTTCATGTTACTCCGAAAGGGTTCTGATCCTTTCGCCAGTGGGTTCCTCGGGAACTTGTAGAGCTTCCTCTTCCAAATTGGGAACCGAGGATGACTCAGCTCACACTCTTTTTAAGTTCCAGGACTGGGCCAGGCTAGAGGCACAGCAAGTGCAAAATTCAAGCTGAAACGAGCTTATAAGGAAGACAGGAAAAATATTCTTAATACTCAAGAGGAACCCTTAAGGCTGCATATGGGACACGACGTCTGGGTGAAAGCTAGGAGCAATAGCTACACTCTATGAGAAAGGAGCTTTTAAAAAGCTCAGAAAAGCCAGCTTTCTACCTGCTGTAGTAACAGATAACATGACTTCGAATGGTACGGTGATTTGCAGGTGGTAATACAGAGCACGTCGGACGGTGGGGGAGCCCGTGAGTGACCCCGGCAAAGTGATCCGGCTGGTACTCGCCAACGCTCCGTATGGCCATAGTGCTCTTTAATGGAGATCTGGGTCATTAGGGAGTGAAGCTGCCTTCTTTACCCCACATAGGCGACTGATCATTGCATTCATAACAACTATTTTCTTGTCAAAAACAAATCAAAGAGGACCTGCTGTTGCATATTTTGGGGCATTTACCAGCAAACGACATCGAGCACGTTGGTGTAGTATTCAATAGGAAGTATTATAAACTGTGTGGCGGCAAACGGCATCTAACGGTTTAATTAAACCTTGGCTCCTAAGTGGTTTTCATAAATCAAATCACGTTAAACTTTTTAAGTTGGCACTGTTGATGCATTGCTGCCACAGTGAGGCAACGGTGGGAGAATAGCACGGAGCGGTGTGTCCATAGAGCATCGCAGTTGCAGAAGTCCTATAAACGTATATTGCGCGTTCTCTGACAAATCTTAGCATTAGAATAGAATATTCTAGAATATAACCTCAGTTAACCCACAAATAAATATGGAGTCGCATTGACTAAAGGTTGGCAAGCCTCACTCAGCTAAGTGGCACTATATTGCTAGAAACATATGCAAAGGAAACAATAGCGTAGTGTGCCAGCTTCACGTTTGACCACAGGTTTTGAGTTTCGAAAACGTGTATGCTGCGGTACGGAGAAGCGCGGACGGGAACTAGCAGAAGAACTAAATCCAGCTGAGTCATGTTAACTGTGTCATGACAGTGCGAGCGCTGCTAGATAGACCAAAGATAGTGCCACGCCGCTTCCTTTGCATGGTTTCAAAACAACGAAAAAAAAATCCTGCTCCCTCACGGCGCCCCATATTGACTGCTCATATACTGGTTACAGCTATCTATTGGCGATTTTGTTCCGTCTCCCTTGCATCCCCTTTTCTTGCAGGGCTGTTTCTGTTGCTGGCAAAATTCTGTTGCCGATTTCAGGTACAGCGTTCCTTTCTACCACACGTTCGCTCAATTTTCCCGCCAGTAGATTTCAGGATAGCGCCCGAGCCAACACCACAAGTGCCTCTGTAAAGGTGGGACAATAATCGTGGGTCATCTGGAGGTACAATTGTCCTCTAAAGGGAAAGAAACAGGTTTCGATTTTCTGCAGCCCATCCGGCAGAAGTTTCGGGCAGAACTTACGTGTATTATCCATAGCAGTGCGGTATGACTAATTTCATGGGCCGGATCGACAGCATCTATGAAGTTCTGCTCAGTCTTCGTTTTGGTCATAGAAATTAGCCCTTTGAGCTTAGAATGGGCTGTTCTGCGCCCGACTTTAACGCTAACCTATTGCAGATAATATTGTCCATAAGACCCTATAATAAAAAATTGAAGAAGTTAAAATCGTTTAATTATATTACAAAAATAGGATGTTTTAAGAGGGATCTCTAGGGCACTCACGACTAAGATGAGGGTAGTCCCCTGATGATGAAGCAGGACCCTCCCGGACTATTATATGTCTGTCAGGAAGGACAAAAACAAATAAATGCTCAGGAGGTTCAATTTAAACCAGGTTTGAAGACGACGAAGATACAGATGGACACAGAGTCGAAGGCGAAAGTAATGGGAATGGTTAAGGCGTTATAAAAAATTGATGCCTAGATATACAATGGTTACTAAATAACTGTCTTGAGAGTCAAATCGATATATTTTTTATAGAGAGGAGTCCGTTAGACGCCAGGAATGACACGCATTTCGTAAGTACAGTATCAGGGTTCTATATATTGATGCAGACCCGGTAGAGACGATAAAAAATCTGCAGCAAGAAGTTGAATTGGAAACGATGATTAGAATATAATCCAGTAATAGTGCATTAAGTGCCGCGTCAAGCGATCCGGTGCCATATTAATTATACCGACTCATCATTGTCAGACTAGGAGTCATAACGAACTAATTCAAAGTCCTCGTGAATATAGAGAAATGCTGTACCGTCACATCTCCGGGCTATGACCGAATTCAGATGAGCAAAGGCCAAAAACAGAAGTATGACTTTCTGCAAAAAAGTCTCGGTCGCACGCATATAGTACTCGTTGCAATGAGTCGGACATCTGGGATATATGTAATCCAGCCGCACAAGCTTCGGAATGCAACGGCAGTAGAGGGCGTTCCGTCTCCAAAATCGAGCGGTCATCATGAATACTATGACTGCACATGGTCATACTAATTTAGCCGCCGTTTGACATGATGACTTTTCTCAGATGGTCATCAGCGGTCTCCCATAATTCGGCCCGCGGTGCAATACCATCTGCGCTGCGCTCATCGTCTGTGACATCATACTCGCTGCACCGCCATCGTCATCGACGACTTTGGTAGTGGCGTCTCCGTGACGTTACGACCTAGATGGAAGATCTAGATAATTGGAATTATCGAGTGCATGTAATGCGTGCAGTTAACGTGTGGACATGTTAGCGAGATCTACAGCGCAGTGGAGACGCGTCGATGGCCTGATCATTCTTGCCAGGTACATTAGAGCGAGTGACGTTCAGTGCTCTTCAGGCCTGATTCTGGGTTGAGGGAGGCCAGTGTAGTCACTTTTGCAGTGACTACACCGTCTGTAGAGGAAAAAGTGCCTTAGTTATTTTGTGTACGTTTAGGCAAGCAGGCAGCAGTTATGGGTCCAGGTTAGTGAGCTAGATCAGCGGAGCTGGCCATCACCACCAGCATCACCACTTTACAGTTCGTCCAGCAAAGTCAGGCGAACTACTCATTGGACAAGGAGCAGCGCAACTGGTGGCTCCCAACAGACCTACATCGTGCGCAGTACGGAACGGGGCAATCTCCCTTGAGACGGCCCCTGTGCGTACGTCTGCTGGATTAAACTACAACGCCTTTGTAGGAAACTAGGCATGAGGAAGCACCGGGGATGACGTCTCGATTACTCAACCTAGTTTTTGACTTGAGTGCTATAAATCGGTTTGGGTTGATTTTATCTGCAGTTTAGTGATACGACTACATCGATTTCCTCTACCTCAGCGTTAGGTATGGGCATTGAAACATATGGCCTAAGCCTCTTGTGTTCCAATCGAGGTAATTTGGACGACATTTCTATACCGGACATCCGCTCTAAGTGGGCACAATTGGGGTGAAATGCTTTGCTAGACTTTTAATACTGAACTTACTAAACATAATACACTTCTCGCTGGTGATTATTTGTATGGATTTTAATTAATATAGAGAAATGCTCTACCGTCACATCTCCGGGCTATGACCGAATTCAAATGAGCAAAGACCAAAAACAGAAGTATGACTTTCTGCAAAAATGCTTCGGTAACACTTATAGTACTCTCTGCAATGAGTCGGGGGGCATCCACAGACTCAAGACTATGTCGATGCATTCTATGTCATGCGTTGACCATGACATAGAATGCATCGACAGCAGCGACGATGACAACTGGGATGGAACTAACAACTTAATCGACTGTTTGTTCAATACGGTGCGCTTTGCTATGGTGCTCGGATTATCCGAAAAACGATTTGCTGTACTAACACGTATATTTGCCACATCATATGTTAAACCTCTAGTTAATTTACTCATCACCTGATTTGCAACACTTTATATTTGTCGCTTATGTAGTCCGAGAATAGCAAAATACACATGAGCTTGGCCAACACAGGCAGCTAACTTATGTTGTGTACTTAATGGGAAATAGTTTTTTGTTTATGATGTTTATTTTATACTTTATACCTTACCTGCCGAAACACACGCATATAAATAAATGTCACATAAACATTTACATGGATATATATATATATATATATATATATATATTTATAAATATGTATATATAAACAGGTATGTGTCTATTATATTATTGATGGCTTTGTACCGCGCTGTTCCATCGTTTCACCATGCGACGTACATCAGCACGGCAAAAGCAGCCCTCAATACTAGCAAGCATAGTAGTGAGGGACGTTCTCGGTAGTGGCGGCAACAAGTTGCTCGGCTCGCTAGCACAACGCATATCTAGTCGGCCCTGCTTGGTCTCGATAGCAGAGAGAAGAAGAAGAAAGGAAGGCGTGTGAGGAGGCGTGAGAGGTAGGATCTTTCTATCCATCTATGTGCATGTCCATCTATCCACCCATTCATCGATTCATCTATCTATACACACATGTCAATAATTGACTAACTCAACTGACTCAACGGATGTGGTAATGTCGTCATTTATGCACAGCCGAATCGTGGTGGTAATAGACCAGAAGTAATCGTAGTAAGAGGAATAGTAGTAGTAGTAGTAGTAGTTAGTAGTAGTCGTAGTAGTAGTAGTAGTCGTAGTAGTAGTAGTAGTTAGTAGTAGTCGTAGTAGTGGTAGCGTAGTACTAATAATAGGAGATGGACAAGTTGTAGTAGTGGACGTGGTGGAAAGAAGGAAGAGGAGGAGTGGTGGGGTGAGGCCGGGAGTAGTGGCGTTAAGATGACCCCGCTGTTGTTAGCGGGAAAGGCTGCTGAGACTGTGTCCTGTCATCGTGGTGGTCGTGGTCGTCGTCGTCGTCGTAGAAGGCGGGAAACGATAGACGGATAGGGAAAGTGTGTGTGAGAGAGAGATAGATAGAGAGAGAGGGGGAGAGAGAGAGATATATATATATAGAGAGAGAGGGGAGAGCAATGAATGCAGATAGAGGGCGAGCGGGGAGAAAGGAAGGCAGAGAGAAGGAAGAGGGAAACGGGGACGAATCGTCAACTACGACGGGACGCTTCACCAGTTGGCTTGTGTGGCCATTTGTCCTTCCGTTGATGCAATGCGATCGGTGGCGTCGGTTGCTCCCGGACACCGGTCCGGTTGGTTGTCCGCGTGTTGTAGGATCGTCTGACGCCGACGTAGTCTCTGATGGCTTGCCCACTTTTCCTCTCTCTCTCTCTCTCTCTATATATATATATATATATATATATATATATTATTTCTGCTCCCCCCTCTCTCTCTCTCCCTTTCTCTCACTATATCTGCAATGGTCAACGGACGACGCGGAACGAATGCCACTTTGGCCTTCTCATGCATGCGACCCCCGTTTCAATCCTCTGCTCTTCCGCCTTGTCCTCCACTCCGAAGCTTCCCCTTCGAAAGGCGGGCGGGCGGGCGCGCGGGCGGAAGACGGAGCCGGAAGGAAGGAAGGCACCCCATTGACCCTCATATGACGCGCTGTGGCAGAAAGCGACCGACTGACTGGGTGGCCGACTGACCGGGTGACCGGTTCACCAATCGACAATTCCGACACCAACACTGGGCGCGTAGCAAGCGGATCGTCTCTCCAAGTAAGGCGTATGCGCGTATACGAACGCGTATTGTGTAAGTAGCAGTACGCCCACCTACCGACGCACAGAGCCCTCCTACACGACAACCTACAGTAGGAGTTCGTAACCAGGCGATGGCTGAACTTCTGGCTGAAATCAGTTGAAATGCGTCCGTCGACGGCGTTTCCGAACGCATTTCCCTGCCGTTGTGCAGTGAGTTAGCGATTCCGAGCCCGATTTGCCCTCGACCGACACACCATTCGACCAAACTGAAGGCCGACCCGAGAGACTTTCATTCACTCGCAACCCGATATAACTCTTTCTAAAGTTAAACAACAACCACGGCCAAGCAGGCAGGCAAACAGACAGACAGATGGACGGAAAGTGAAGCAAGCCACTTGCATTTCAGCTACGACTTACCTAAAGTCTCCTTTAGAGTAGAGAGTCGACGCGTTTCTGACTCTGCGTAGATAAGGTATGCTTAATCGTTGTTATTATTATTATTGTTAAATGTGATACATGTGCATCATGATAATATAAGTAAACTCGAAAAAAAACGAAGATGATTATACATGAATCGAAATTGCACACATTTCTAAACATATATTATAGTTTGAATAGTGTAGCACCCTAAAATGTTTTACAGCCAGCTGAACTATCTCAGTTCCCGCTGAAACGGCCGTGACCATTTCGCTAAGACTTGTTAGTGGTCAAAAGGGCGTTATAGGTACTATTGAACCTATTTCTGTCTCGTGTTGGCTCGTAGAAAACTTCTGTATGCTATTCTTCGGTCTGCTGCTAACAGCTCTAGTGCTTGCACTAGAGTTATATGGGGTTTCTTCCGCATAGCAATGTCGCAGCAAGGCAACGCTGCACTAACCTAACAATCAAGGAAAATTCAATAATCCCACTTAAGAAGTGCTCGACCTCACGCATAACAACGCGGTGCGTACGCGTCCCACACGTACGAAGTCGCCAAACTGGTTCTGTACTAGCCTCGATTATTTGGCTTCTTCTTCAAGGATTCCTTTTATAGGAATTTCCTTTCTTTCTTTATGTGTTTCTCTCTGTGTCTCTCTCTCTTGCTCACTCGTTCGACCGGCGGTTTAATGGCATCTGCCATTAAGAATTGCTGAAATCCTTAAGAACAGGGGTCAACCGCCTGTGTGCATCAATCATATCTAGCCAGCGTCAAATCAGTGTAATAGTAAGAAACAACGATAATAGCTGCAGGAGCGGTTGATAGTTTCTGTTGCATATTGGATGGCCGCGGGTTGAAGTTTGTATTTGCCCGCCATGATGATGATGATCTCTGCCTGCTAGCCACAACCCGCCACGGCACTGTCGGCCACAACTCGCCACTGCACTGTTGGCCGCAACCCGCCACTGCACGGTTCGCCACAACCCGCCACTGCACTGTTCGCGCACTGTTCACGGTGCCGATCGCCGGCCGTATAAAAAGGGCATGCGCGCTATTTAATCAACCCCTTGCTATCCCGAGCGTTCGGCGTAACTGCGCGCTCTGCAAACCCTCAGTCCGGCGGCGACCGGGACGTCCGACGACGTGAGCGTGGCAGTGATATTGCCCTAGGGTGGTGAGTGATCGTGGCTAGCAGGCGCAGGTAGATTTATATATATCGTATCGTGAAATATAATAAATAAGAATCAGTGAGTGTGAGAACCCGCGCATTTTTGTCTGTCATCACTTCTACGGTTCCGTTTGGCGCCACATATTGGCGCCCAACGTGGGGCACGACGTGTAGCAAAGGCCCGGACGTAGAAGTGATCGTAGCGACAGCCAGGATGGCTGAGACAGACAGTCGTGTGATGGCGCTTCGGCGTTCAGTGTATGCGGCGGTGCCAAACTGGACACCACCGTAAAGTCGTTTTGTTATGAGGGTCAGGAGCCTCCGCGGTTCACGCAGTGGAATGAGGACCGTGTAACGGCTGGCTGCTGAGAGCGGAAGAGCTCGAACAAAGGTTAGACGAATTAGACAAGCGTTTTGTGGTCGAAATGGCCAGCACGCTCAGCGATGAGCAAATAGATCTAGAAACAGGCAGATCTGCCGACTACGCGGATACCTTGTGCCAAATCCGAGGTAGTCTAATGGGCTACAAACGACGTAGCACTCTAGCCACCGCCATGCCGTCGAGCGCCCCGGACATGTTTCCACGATGGGCAGAGGCAAGAGCATCGTTATTGACGAGACTGCCGGAGCGCGTTGGCCCCGGTGGTCAAGAAGCAAGTTCAGCGCTAGGCCCGAGTATAAATCGGCTAGTCGCGTTTGAAGAAATCAACGCAACAGGCGGAGCGGCGCTCCCCGTTCTCAAGTTAAGAAGTTCAACGGTGGTCGAGAGTTCTTCCATTCATCCAGTGACGCCATCCGAGTCTTCATCCACGAAAGGGAACGAAGTGGTTGCAGCAAGGTCAGCAGAGCATCTCGTAACCAAGGGCGCGGAGTTCCTGAAGAAGCCGTCGACGCAGTACCCCGCCTTCCAGCCGGGGCAAGGCTACGACGAGATTCTAGAGATTCAGGGTGTTTGTCGCAACGTGCGAACCCCCGCTAATAGACCCAGCGGGGTGTTCAAGCTTGCGCAAATTGATCCGAATCGTCGCAACCGTCGCCCAGGCTGGAAAGTGGTTCCATCGGCAGAATGAGAGTTGTCGACTCACGGCGGAAGAGCTTGCGTGGGCGAAGCAGCACCCGCTGCGTGAGGCCCGGCAGCCATGCTTGGGGGAGGACGTCGCGAGCACCTCTCGTGGCGAGCCGCCCGAAGACGCGGGCCTGGCCGAGTTCAATTCCAGGCTGAAGCATTTCAAGACAGAAATGGTCATGAACGTGTCGCGAGGAGGTGAAATGAAGATTTGGGTTGCGGTAGTCAGGATCGGAGCAGCTTGTTTTAAAGGCGGTGGCGCGCCGAGCATCTGACTGGTCCTGACGATGGCTCTGCGGCGGCGGGGAGACCCCAGTGTCGAGCCGTTCGCCGCGGACATTTTGACAAAGTCGTGTGGAGAAGGCGCTGACAAGCAAGGACGGCGTGACGCGTGCCTACAGAGTGCACCTCGGGGGAGGCCGCTACGTCAAAAGAACTGGACGCGTGTTGGCGAATTTGTTGTGAGCTAAAGTTGATCTCGCAGAGTGCCACATAATAAATGTTAAACACAACCAATGTAACATAGGTATTTTTGAGGGGCTACCGCTTTCCTCAAAAAGGGGGAGGACTATTGCATATTGGATGGCCGCAGGGTTGAAGTTTGTATTTGCCCGCCATGATGATGATGATCTCTGCCTGCTAGCCACAACCCTCCCCGGCACTGTCAGCCACGGTTCGCCACAACCCGCCACTGCACTGTTCGCGCACTGTCACGGTGCCGGTCGCCGGCCGTATAAAAAGGGATGCGCGCCATTTTATCAGCCCCTTGCTATCCCGAGCGTTCGGCGTAACGCGTGCTCTGCAAACCCTCAGTCCGGCGGCGACCGGGACGTGCGACGGCGTGAGCGTGGCAGTGATATTGCCCTAGGGTGGTGAGTGATCGTGGCTAGCAGGCGCAGGTAGATTTATATATATACATACATATATATATTTAGTTGAGTAGCACGGCAGTATTGTTAAGTGTGTACTGTGTGTGAGTTCTGGCGGCGAAACAGCTTCGCGCTAACCGCCGGGACATAGAGTAGTGAGCTAGCTAGACAATAATTCGAAGAGAGGCGGCGCTGCCGTATTGCTCTCTGTCATATCGTGAAATATAATAAATAAGAATCAGTGAGTGTGAGAACCCGCGCATTTTCGTCTGTCTTCATTCTACGGTTCCGTTGGCAACAGTTTCTATTGAGGTGGAGTAAATCCGTGTGTTTATACAAAGAGAGGCATTAGGTAGGGGTTCTTCCAAAGAAAGGAAAAGAAATAGGAAAAGCAGTTCGAGGGCAAAGCACGAGGTAGAAATGTCTTTTGCCCCTTAAAGCTAGGTTGGACCAAAGTAAAGTTGCGCGATCAAAGGTGACAGGCAAATAGCAATCGGAATCCTTATTCAGCAAAACTCGGCGCGAGATCAGGCGCTTGTGTGTTGTTTTAACTGCGGCTGAGCATGGTGCTTTAACTGCGCGTAAAGATCCCGAGATCCAATAAATGCCGCATAAACAAATTATTGAGAAAGGCCCTCAGCTGGCAAGAGTGTCTGCCAGAATTGAGCCTCAGAACATTTGCTCAAATCAACAATAGACGATGATGACGTAATGATTCTACTATAGCAACACGGGCCAGCTCTCTACAGGTATCCACGTATTCCCTCTGTGGCGTTAGCATTATCTTCGTTGGATGTGACGCAGAACATCCTGGGAACAAGTAGTAAAGCAAGAACACAACTTATGGGAAGAGCAATCTATAATTTTGCACGATTGTCATGGAGACATCAAGACCAGTAAGAGGCAGAGCAATTCAAGACTTAGCATGCCCAATATACCCCAGGTTGATGCAGAACACCTGATATAACTACTGTTCCTCACACACTGCGCAGAGGGAATGCCGCGTCTTATGGCGGGGCAAAATTTCGGATTGTTAGGAACATACTCATACAGGGCCCACGTCATTCGTATCACACTTTCGCAAACAGAATCGTAGTCAAATAACAAAATCACATTTGTTACTCAAATTGTTCCAATTTAAAAAAATATAATTTGGTTTCTCGATGCCGCTTGGAAGCCGCTTAAAGAACAGCATCCGCTTATCTGCTAGTTGAATTGTTGTTATGACCTATGTTATGACTGCAGGCAATTTGCGGGAAAAGACGGGCTTTGGATAAGGGCGCAAGTGCGCCGAGAGTTGAAAACTAGCACGAATCTAGACCGACATGGCTCTTGTCGGAGCTCCGCTTAGTGAAACAATCAACACAAGTCAGTTGACAAGTGTTCTCGTCCTTGCACTAACCTTGTGTGCAGGGACTATACGTATGTGCCCATTAATTATCAAAAACGATGCTTTGTCCTCCAGCTGTGAACTTGTCGTACTGTTATTTCTTCGAAATAAAGTCGATTTCTCTTGCTAGTTAAAGCTGGTTGAAACAGGTGGACGACATATATGCCTTCGAAGACAATCTCTGATGAACTCTTGAAGTATTTTTTAGAAGGCAGGAAGGAATGCGGGTTCAATGGGTCTGTGAGTTCCACATTAGTCACGCAGGTTACCGGTGACTCATGTGCATCATAGCCGAACCTTTCAGAACGGCAAAAACAAATTCTATTTTATAGTATTTTGATGAGGACGGCGACTAACGATAGGCGCATTAACAGCATTTAACAACTGAATTGAAAACAATCTTAACAAAAGCAACAACATTAACAACTGCAACAACGGCGCCAATAATTATTGCAAAACATCAGCAGCAAACGAACAGACATTACTCGCTTAAATGGCGTGCTAGACAGCTGTGGATAAATAGTGTGAACGAAGAGTCTCTCAATTTACCGCCTAAGATAAACGAAAAAAGAACGAAACAAACAACAACACCAACAACAACAAAGGCAAACGGATGCTGGTGACGATATACGTATCCCTTTCTGCGTGGACGTTGGGCACCAACTCGATAATCTTGTCTTCCACCGTGCTCGTTATTCAGAAGACGCAGCCTCCTATGTCGTGTGCTCAATAATTAGTTCGTTCTCCTCTTAAACAATAGTGAGCGGGAAACGCTGTTAAGCAAAGGAGAACAGCTGCATTAACCATTAAGTTCAAAGCACAGAGTGTTTCGAACGCTAACAGAGGGAAGTTAATAAGGAAATTAAGGAGAAGCTAGCTGTGGTTGCCCTTAAGACTATCGAATGTGACACCCACTAACAACGGCCATAAAACAGGGTTTAATGATTCAGCTTTTTCGACTGAAGCTGACTCACCACAAGTTGAACATGCTCCTGTAGTGGTTATCGAATAGGACATCTCTAGGGTATCAACTGCGTGAGTGCTACTGAGGCCGAGACGAATGTTGAAGCTAATGATGGCTCTAAAGTTGATTCCGACGCAGGATGAAATCATTCTATTAATAAAAGCACTAGAAAGATAATGGAGCAATTTGAACAGCAAATTGGTGCCATCCAGGTTTCTACATCCAGGCAACCAAAAGGTCTGCTGGATGGGGTTATTCAAACGCAAGACTGAAACAGTGATCGATATGGAACTAGCTTACGATGTGTGGGCCATTTGGAGACAAACTTCTACCGCTCTGTTGCGAGCTTTACCTCTCTTTCCGCTTTCGCATCCAGGGCCAGGGTGGTCTCATTTATGTTTGGCTCAACGCTTTGGAGAAGGCTGCTGCAGCATGCTTGCTAAGTATCTCAACTTAGTAGGGTACAGGAAAAAAATGACTGATGTCTATTGAGGTTTATGGAAAATCTACTTTGTTTTACAGCTTAAGCTTTTGAAATAAGAATTTTAAACATACCTATTTCAAATATTTTAGAAGTCGTAGCAAATGTGACCGCAAAGTTTGGCTTGGCCTTCGTTCCAATCTGCTGGTTCTGAAACTGTGGTGTTTTAAAATAAGTTTCCCGTTAAAGTCTCAATGTGAGCCAAAATAGAAGTTGGACAATAGGCGCTCGAAGAATTTTCGCAACTATTTCGGGTTCACTAGAAGGCCAACATCGAAGTCCTCCTAGATCGAGTTGAACGTGTACACTTTCCTAGTCAAAGAAATGCGAGATCACATATAGGGCAGCCTTTACCCTGGGGTGCCATCTGACCACTGAGTATCCTAAGGACAAAACCAGCGTTCTCCCTCTGTATGTCTAAGAAAAACTTTCGCGAAGAAACGCCTCGGCCCTACGGTCTGGGGTTCCTGTCTGGCAAAACTTGACGGCTCTTAAGCGGCCGGCAAGTTTTGCCAGGAGGCTTGTCATTAAAGAGCCAGAGCCACCTATTGTCTCGAAAGTAATCGGCAAGAAATTTCATACATAGAATAGTGGAATGGTTATATATACATCTCCTTGCAGGTCTACTTGTGGCATGTTGTACTTCGTTCAAACAAAAATAGCAGTATTTACGCAAGCCACTGTAGGCATAAGCATACTCTTTCATAAGTTCGTTTTGATTGGGAAATGGGTCCACATTGATGGCTCTACATACAAATCCGCATATCTTAACCTCTTTTAGTGTTAGGCTTCCCTCCAGAACAAACTTTTCAATATATATATATATATATATATATATATATTATATATATATGGTAAGCCGACAATCCCGTCGTAAATTACGCGCCCGACATTTGAACAGCATGGATGCGCGTCGTCAGGCTTTGCTATGCAAAAGCGGACGCTCGAGATGATGAGAATTCCATCTGTCGGTCTGCCGGGTAACACCGCTCTCGATGAGCCATGCAAAAAGAAAAGTCTTCGTGTTTCACGAGTTCACTAGCTTCGTAGTCCTTGTGAGGCCGCCTGCGACGCGAGGTCGAGCGGCAGTTGTGCTAAGCCATGTATGACGATCACGAGGAGAACGTTGCCCCAATCGAGGATGGGGAACACGGCGACTCACCTCATAAAGAAGCAACATCTCAAAAGTTTTCAATGACTCTCGCACCCTTACAGCCGATTCTTTGAGGCTCAGAGAGACTCATTCCCCTTCTTCCGCTGACCCGTCTTTGGTCTCCACGAGCTCTACTGCTCGTTCCTAGCTCTTCCATATTCGTATTCATCTGATTCATCCAGCGCCCATCCAGCCAAGAGGTTTATTCAGGGTCGTCCTTCGTGTCGTGCGTCTACGCCGTGCGACGCTGTTTCTACTTGAAGCTCTACAGACATTGCATAGCCGCTCGCCCGCATGCCGTTCTTCCCGAAGCTGCGCGCGCGGCCTGGCAAAGAAAATGCAGGAAATGAGGTACCCGAAGCTGCTTCGAGATTCACATAATTTTTCCACGGGCCCGCTTTGCTCGTGTCTGCGATGACAGCTTTACCGCAACAGAGGGTGTCTTCTGCGTCGCCCTAGTTGTCGCCCCTAGATACAACCTCATCGAGCTGCAATGAAAAAGCTAATCACAAAACGGGCCGCTCCAGATTAGTTATCGCTATGCCTTACTGCGCATCGACAGACGAGAACATACATATAGTACATGCACGGTTTGTTCGTAAATGGACTAGCGCTGATGGCGCGAAATGTTACAGCTGTTATCTTATCATTACAAAGAACAACAAGTGGCATACACTGTGCTACCACAGTGCGCAAACTATATACAGGTGGAACTGACAGCAAAAAGCACAATATCAAACCTCAACACTGTACACAGTTGTAAGAATGCTAAATCAATGTGATGTCATGAGACTAACCTGCAATTTGCGGGCAATATTGCGTTAGTACGTTAAGGGCTTCGTTTTAATCCTTCGCCCAGAGCATATATATATATATATATATATATTATAGGAATGTAACTTAGCGACAAATGTCCCCTGGGGACGTGTGCTATTCTACATATGTACATCATCCCTCATCTGACCTACAAAAACTGCAAAAATGGTTCGCTTTGCATTTCTGTACACGTAACAATAAACATTATATAGTATATATATATATACACGTAACAATGAACATTATATATGTGTATATATGTAGGTATATATATGTATATATATATATATACTCAGGCGTGCAACAAGCACTTCTGTACGCCAAGAGGCCGAAACACAACAGCGATGCTAATACGTGTGATCTGCATTACCACAGATAAGCTTGTGGCAGCCAGGCTCGCAAAAACAGTGTCAGCACGCTCCGCCGTAGCCAGCGCTACGCCAAATCGTATATTTCCTCTCGCTTTTGTTGCTCTTTCTCTCTCTCTCCCTATATATATATATATATATATATACATATATTAAGTTGTCCGGGTACTTTACTCCAAGGTTGTATCTCCCCACTAACATTGTTCCACCTCTATCGTCTTTGCCTCAAAGACGATGACCGAGCGCCAACGATAAGGTAAACGTTGTTAGAACTCGAACAACCGCAGCCTCGGATAACAGCAGCACGGGCGTCGGCTTCTCGTCTCCGTCTCCGTCGTCGTCGTCGTAGTCGTCGTCCACATGGGCGTCTCTCTGTCGGCGCCACAGACAAAAAGCAGGCCACCTTTGCAGACCGACTCGAGGGAGATTGCCGATAAGAACCTCCACCTCACCGCCCCCCCCCACCGCCCCCCGACGTTTTGCCGCCAGCGTACGCTGAAAGCCATGCAAGGCATGGCATTCAGTCGACACCCACGCATCAGGCCAATGTTAGCTGGGCTGTTGCTAGGCCGCTACGGATGATACACAAGCGCACGCAGCATAAAAGTGCAATCATACGGTCATACATACGACGTAAATTCATATGTACATATTATACATACATTGCCATATATGTACCAACAAACCATATTCTAGCCGATAAAGTATGTGTGTCGTCGCCAATCCCCTATTGTTGAGTTCATTTGATGATGGACCTCATTGCGTGCAGGGTAATATCCATCCATAGGGATGCATCTAACAAGAGCATCCGATACCCGGCAGCAGCATCATAACTAGTCTAGGAGGGCCTTTTCTCTCCATCTCTCCCGGTATATATATATATATATATATATATATATATATATACGAGACCCTAGCTGAATACGATGCACACAAGCACGTCAGTAAATTATATTTATATACATATGCGCAAAAAGAAGGAATGCTAGCATAGAAGGTTCATGCTAATTTACCGCGGTCGTTATGTAATGTCAGAGTTGCGTTTAGCGTAGTCATCCAAACACTGAGTTGCAATCCGCGCCATAGTGCATTTGCTACAATGCGAAACATATAAAACGGTTTAATTTGCGACGCCTCTAAGCCTGTTGCGCTCGAGCAATATGAACAAATTGCGTACACTGCCGACCTTCTTGTGCGGTCCCCTTCCTAGCAATTAGACCACCCTATACCCCCATGTAGAGCTATGAAGCATCCAGATTATCGATTGAAACGAAGACTTGTATGGCGTCGAGAACGCTCATCATGGTTCTGTATTCTACTGCAAATGATGAACGAATCGTACTGCTCGGTCGGAATGCTGATGCAGATCAAACAGACAGACCTATGCTCCTAACGAAACTGCACACGCAACCCTATAAATATATATATACTATCTGTAAGCATGACAGCGCATTATTGGCTATCGCTCAACGCTACGCTAACCACGCTTGACCTTGTTGATCTCCTGTGGAGTACAAACGATTTTAGATCGGCTCCGACTTGCCTGGTGTATATGCCAGAAGACAAATTGTTATTGGCTGTACAACACGAAACTAGGTTCAGCCGCAGTGGCAACGATCTAATGAATGGTGGATTCTGGTGGACACACAGGAATGATATATATATATATATATATATATATATATATATCGCATTAAGATACGCTGATTACGGCACCATGTGTTAGTCCATTTCGCAGCCGGCGCCATTATATTTATCGGTATTTGCCTTAAGAAGCACTACGACAATACATTTTGAATTACAGTACATTGTGGTATCTGTTTTAGCGGATCACTCTTAGCTGATCTCTAGGAATCTATGCGGGCGTTTACTTTCGCATATAAACTGGTATGATCATCATAGCATAGCCTTCCGAGGCGTGCGATTGATTATAGACCGAGGGTTCTAATGCAGAAGCTGACTTGCGACGACTCGAACGAACGAGGCGACCGGAGGACTTTGCCAGAGAACCGTGTTCGGATCGACCGTTATGCCGCTCGCGCGTATCTCTTTGTGCCGGTTGTACCACGGTCGTGTGAGGCCTGGCGGTAGACTTTGCTTTAACTTTAGCTAGCAAACGTTGGCCAATCCGACTGTGCTTGGGCCAATCTACCGATCAACTAAGATCGGTGGATTACAAGGTGGACGAACGGATAGATCATAGATGTCCTCAATATACAAAAGGAGACTCGACCTCAGTCGTTAGCATGCGGCGTCATAGCATGCGGCGCTATGCTATGCTTCGGGCGCGTCAGAACGCGTAAAGTTTAAGCACTGCGTTCTATTCGCGCGCTGCGCCCAGCATGCAGTGCAAGCGTGCGTGCGTGCGTGCATTGGTGTGTCTGACGGTCGGTCCGCGTGTATGAGCTTGTGTACGACATGGTAGCTGAGACAAATGCAATAACAACGAGTCGTGCCCGGGGGTAGGTCCCGTCACTGCGAAAACCGCCTTTGCAGTCTGCCTGCCGGGCCCGCGCCACCAATAAACCCTGGTTGCAATGATCGCCTTCCGCTGCTGCTGTTGCTGCTGATTGTTGCCTGGACGGGACCAAGTCAGGTCGCTCAATTCCTCAATATTCAAACTGAAAAGGGGTTTGGTAGTCGATGTTTGGTAGGTGGAACTGATCGTCGGGACTGACGTCGGGAGACAAAGAAAAACAGAGAAAACAAAAAAGTTTAACGAAATGGAAAGAAGGAGTGATGAACGGAAAGGGGAAACTGGCTCACATTAAAAGCACGATGCCGTGCAGTTATCGACCTGCTGTCAATATCTTGTTACTAACGTGTTACCTTGCCAAAGGATAATCCGCGGGTTTTTTTGGATATGACGAACGGAGCCTTGGAACTCCTCTCTGATGCTTGCTTGCAACCTTCGGATGAAGATCGAAGCCCAAGTTGTATCTTTGCGGACCTTCCACTTTCTCAAAACTTAGGGGCGACCTAGTTATGGATGACGCCCTACTAGAGCTGCACCAGAATATGCCTGACTTTACTCGTCAATGACGTGGATCAGCCACGCCAATTTACTCCATCATAAATTTGCACCTGCTGTTACTGCACTCGCCCATCTTCGAATTCGTAGGCTTTAAGTCTCCCTTCTTGTCTAAGTGTATAAGGCGCCCGTAAAGCCTCACCTTTAACGCTGTAGTGAGGCTTACGGGCTTACTAATGTGTCATTGTGGACATCACCTCAGACTCAGCGGAACAGAGCCGTTCGCGCTATATGTGGTCTACGATCTACTTAAAGAGCACAGTTGGCTTATTGTGAAAACAGCTAATCTGTTTTCGAGCTGATATTTTGCTCTAAAAAATCATCAACAAGCGAGGTAGGCAACCTTTTTCAGACCACACCTTCTATTAATGCACCAAAACAGGCGACTTTATTTCGCCACTTTCCCGACGACACGCCTTTTTGAGAATAGACTACGTCATAACTCATGTTTCGTTTGGAATAACATTGCTCCCTTCATTTTCGTCATTCCCGATCCTTCTGCCATCAAAAGAAACTCTCGAAAAAAAAATTTGTTTCTCGTAGTTTGTCCTTTACTGGCGTCCCCTTTTGTTAACTATTTTAGTCTTAAATTTACTTGATTTAACTCCATTCAAAATTACTGCACTGCTGCAGTATTATCGTACCCTAGTTTGTTATTATTATCGCATGTTCAATAGCTGAGATGATTCTTAATATTTGTTTAATAAAATCATATAAACTGATTTTTTCAGTGTTTAAATTTTAATTAGTTGATACATATTATATAAATGTATTATGAACTCATTTTATATTACAATATTTTGATTATCTACTTCATGTTTATCTTTTCATTCGATGCAGCGAACACACGATCTCTTGGTATCTCGGATGCCGAGAATGAACGCGCCGCCTCGAAGCCTGGAGATCCAGATCTCGTCTGGAACGAACATCTGCGACAGGCGGTGTTTTGACTCCTTGCCTCGCCGCGCTCTTAAACGAATTCATGAAGACGTCCCACTTTCCTGAAGTTCATAAAGCGTCAGTCTCCCATATGTGATACTGAAAGGAAATGGGGGATCCTTTGACCTATCTTCATCGTACCGTAACACAGCAAAGAAAAGCGTCATTCACCTGTTTTTTAGATTTACTCTCAATTTGTTGAGATTTACTCTCTAATGATAAATGTATCAAAAGCTAAAGCGATAAAATTTCGCCGAGGACGTAGCCTCGCCAAGAAAGATGAATTTCGCTTAAGTTCAGCACTAATAACATTTGTTCAGCATTGTTCATACCTTGCAGTAGTCTTCTTAATGCAAGGATCACATTTGACCAAACATGTTGAGTAAAGAGCTCGCAAGGGCGTTTTGTCATTTCATATCATCCATATTCGCTGGCCCCTATTTAAATTTAAAGATCGCACTGACCGCTGCTTACAGGGCTACCAGGCTATGTAGCCCCACTTATCTGAAACGAACTTGAAAGTACTCAATAAAATGTAAGCTGGTTTTCTAAAAAGAGTGCTGGTAGTCCACTGTACTAGCTGCAACCAGGTTGTCTTTCTGTTGCATAGAATCAGTTTGTGAAACACCTCAGTACGACTTATGCCGTTCCGAGAATGGAGGCGTTTCGACAATCATCTTGCTTAGTGGGCATAGAAGTTTGCGGATGGTTAATTATATGAATGTTAATTGACGTTTTTTATGAGACCAGAGCAATGTCCACTAACTACTGGAAGAGTCCATATTGTAAAAAAAAAGTACCTTTATACCGGGTTTGCAATACATGGATTTCATATGACGTTATGTACACGAAACGGGTTTCACAAAACATCGACCGGGTGCAAATGCAAGCTGTGATGAGAATCGTGTAATGTGAATCACCTCGAACAGAACATAAGAGCAATACCTACGACGAATGAGATAGAGGAAAGCTGTAATACAAATGTGTATATTTCTCTCTCTCTCACTCACTCTCGCTCTGCTCTACTTCTGGGCCATCGCGAGGAATCCTAATAATATATATATATATATATATATATATATATATATATATATAGATAGATATAGCCCACAATGGCTCAGAACTGGAACAGAGCGAGTGAGAGAGAAAGTTTAGCAGAGTACAGACGACGTCTAAGTGAAAAGCGCTAGTGAATGCACTAAAGAAGAGCAGGGGAAGAAGAAAGACAGGGATTCCTTAGAATTCGCTCGACAAGAGCCAGCTTCGACGACGACGACAACGACAACAACAGACAATGGTCCCAGTGACCGAGTTTGTAAAGCTACGAATTATGAGAACTACGTGAACCAGAGAACCGAGTTGGCTGGACGGGAGGAAGTGAGCACCGGCGATGATGATGATGATGACGACGACGACGCCCGCAGCCGCCAACAAGAACGTAAGTGAGAAAAGAAGTTTCTCGTTCGAAATGAAGAGACGGGTTCCCTCACGACCACGGCAACGAGTCTCTTCTTCTATTGAGTCAAGCTCAGTGAGTGAGTGAGTCGTTCGGTCAGTCCGGAGCTTCAAAACGGTAGCATCGTTTATGTTTTTTTACCCTCTCATTTATGTGCCAGCGTCCGACCGTTGGTCTATACGACGCACTCGGTCAGGCCCGGGAAGCCATATGGTGGCGACGATGTGGACGACCGGGGCTAAGCGGAGTCTACCTCGTGATTGGGACTGGAAAGTTGTGGGGAAAAAAACTTTATCAACAGCAACATCAACAACAACAGTCCTCAACACCCCCACCATCGCCACAGCAACGACCACCCCCACCATATCGCTAGCAGCAACAACAGCAACTACCAGGCCAAGACCGTCTCCGCCGTCGTCGCTCCGGGTATGGGCACTCCTAATAGTTGCGCTTCGAGATAATAAAGTACACACAACGAGTATCCGTGGAATGCGGGCGCAACTTGGAATCCTGCATGGGTGTCGGTGTCGCAGATTGTTGCGGCGGCTGCTGATGCTGCTGCTGGTGCTCTTCCTTCTCCCACTCTCACTCGCCATGATCGTTGTTGTCAGGAAGGAAGGAACGAACGAAGAAAGGTGCCGCCAGCGTTGCTCTGGTCGCTTTAGCGTTAAAAGCTGCACTTTTGCAGCGTTTTGTTGCCCAAGTCACAAGAAAGCGCTGCGTTTGGGGGTTGATGTCGTGGTAAGAGCGAAAGAGTAGTCGTAACTAGAGCAGAAATAATAATAATAATAATAATAATAATAATAATAATAATAATAATAATAATAATAATAATAATATACGATGACGCAGTGCCACACCTCCGCACACGATAGCGGTACGATATTAAAAAGGTTGAACCTAAATTTGACAATAGGTCGGACGCAGGATTACGTGTGTGAGGGAAAATGCGAGGAGCAAACTCTCTAAAATAGCGCTCGCGCACAATTTATTGGGCTTTCTGCCATGGAGACGACTACCGCACCAAGTAGAAAAGGCACTGCAAAAATTGCCAAAAAAGTGGCATGCTGAATTGTAGATATCACAGATAGCAACTAGTCGAAGATTACCTGCAAATACCTAACTCCCTTACAGTAAATGGGAGGCAACATGCCGTCTCGACAGCAGGCGTAAGGAGATACGAGTGAATGAATAAAGGCTAGGCAAAGTTATGACAAACGGATATACGTTCAGACCTCCACCCCCATTGAAAATAGTAATAATGATAATAATCTTTTTAGTATCGCGTTCGAATCAAAGCTTGAAAAAGGTATGATTTTTTTTAAATAAAAGATACTGTGCTGTGATCGGTGTGGGATCGGGGTCAGGTAGCTGCATTTCAAAAGCTACTGACAACGTGCTGCTCTGTTCAGAGACATTGACATTCTGGGGTGGAATTAGTGGTGTTCAGGCCCAATTTAGGAACATTTACCTAAGTGCCCAAAAGATCAATGCGTTTATGAGTTAAAACGAGAACAGTATGTGGTCGCGACACGTACTAACGAAGACGTTTTATTAAAGCCTTGGAAAAATTATTCCGGGTGAGCCGGGTTCGATGCAATGCTAGAGATAATGCTGCTAATGAAATTTTTGAAAGAAGGCACTTCAACTGGGATACAGAGCAACGGATGCAGCGAATGATTGTTTTTTGTCACAGCTGCTGGAATTTGGGATAGAAGGAATTCTTCGGACCATATAATGTAGCGTCAAGAAAAATGATCTACCTGGCTTGCCAAAGACAGCGACTATCCGTTCTTGGATCGAATTTTTACTTGTGACAAAAAATGGGTCTTTTCTACGATAGGAGGCATAAAATATTCCTAAGCTATCATTCCTAGAAGACGATATATATATAGGGAATTAGGACATTCGTTTTTAATCGTTTTTTTTTAATGTTTCTATTTATTAAGAATACTGATGGAGCTACAATTGTCTCCTGAGAACGTGTGCACTGGGAATATTACTCTATCTCGTAAAGAGTGGGTTGGGACCACTTCAGCAGCGTGCCCCGGACGGACGCCGCGTTCCCGCGTTGGACGTCAAGGTCGAGGCGCTGTCTCAAGAAAGCCGCAGATCTCTTGTCTCCGGTTGCGAGGTTCTTTTGATGGCTTCAACTCGGGTGAAGCTTACTTTTCGAATTTAATCAGTTCCGTGTTTGCATCTTGCGTATACGCTTCACGATCGTCCAGTTTTACCGGGCTGTAATGGCGGCAATACAATGTCCACGCGGTGAGCCTGTGGCTTCTCATATGTTGCAAATCTGCTCGGTACAAATCCAAGTCTCAAATATTGTCATATACGCACTCTTGTACACCACGCTCCTGTCGGTACCTTTGGCTCGGGTGAGGCTTACGTCCTAATTTTCGAATTTAATCAGTTCCGTGAATGCATCTCGCGTATACGCTTTACGACCGTCCAGTTTTGCCGGACTGTGATGACGGCAATATGATGTCTTCGCATACATGTTCCTTTACTAACTTCCTCATCCGTACACATGCGTGGGATTTTGCTAGGATGATGTCCAGCATGTTGAGGATGGCCTTTCGCCACTAATACTCGTCCGCAATCCTGTCTTTGTCAAGGTAACGTTCTTCGCGTTGGGTCTCCCAGGTCCTTAAGCTAGACCAGCCTATCTCGCCCTTAATAAATTTACAGGCAACCATTTTACTAAATTTGCTTAACGGCCATCTGCCAGCGACATTATCAGCTATCGTAAGCTTGCTTTTCAGAGACCCCAATATCACGGTGACTGCATTTGCATGAATAAGCGCCGGCACCGCCACACTCTTCCAAGAGACCTTTGAAATCGTAAATGTATTCAATCGCCAAAGGCTGACGATTCGATGCCGATATATTTGTATGTCCTGCCAACCGGCACGGGCTGCTCGGTGTTTCGAATGGTTACTGGTAGCTACTGCACCATAATTTGGTTAAATGCTAAATTCGTTTCCTCTCCAAACGGAGAAGTTATGTCCTTGTAGGTGTTCCTGTATACGAACATTTGTCGCTGCTTCCTCAGACCCGCATACGTTTTCTTTTATCTGTGCCTCTATTAGGATATTATAAGGTTGCGAAGTACATACAATCTCAGCATCTAACTAAGTCGTGTAAACTTCTTCGCAAACTTCTCCACAGAGTCGGCACGCAGCTGAACCTCGCAACCGGAGACAAGAGATCCGCGGCTTTCTTGAGACAGCGCCTCGACCTCGAAGTCCAACGCGGAAACGCGGCGTCCGTCCGCGGCACGCTGCTGAAGTGGTCCCAACCCATTCTATATGAGATAGAGTAACATTCCCAGTGCACACGTTCTCGGGAGACAATTGTCGCTCCATTTGTATTCTTAATAAATATATTTAAATATATATATATATATATATATATATATATATATATATATATAAAAGTCGTGTAAATATGGATAATAGTATTTACATAACCCTACTTAAAGTGACTTAGTGACGACTGAATTGCTCGCAACTTCAGAACGTTATCGCTCGCTCAGCGTGGAGGGCCATGACACGTTAACTGAAAAACGGCCGGTTTATATGGTGATAACGTTCCATTATCTGATATCAACGAGAAGTCTCGCATTCAATTCAAAACATCGATCCGCTCTATTGAGCAAACAAATAAATAGTCACGATGGTGCACAGTGGCGCGCAAGGCAAGTTTAAAGTTACGCGCAATGCGCCCAATATTTGTTTTTCTCTCCAGTTCTTTCTCCGACTCGCGTCTTTATAAAGCCCGCCATCGAATCGCCGTTCCTGACCGAGTGAGATCACTCAAGTGCTTCGTAAGGATTGGTTGGCCTTCTTTGTTACAGTCATTAAGCTGGATCCCAGTGTCGGTAACACTGCTCGCTGCGAACAAAAAGCTCATTGGCGCCGATTCAGCAGAAACGAATCTCACAACGAGAATAAGGTAAGTACTTCTTCTCCGTTTGGTAAAAGCATTTAGCGCCTGATGAACTCGAGCAGATTCAGTTCGCCCTCTGGTAGAATTACTAATATTGCCCGTGGTCGTATCTAATGGTAGTTAGTCATTAGTCAACAGATTGTTATCGAATTCCGAAAAACCCGAATTAGAAAGCAAATGACATTGACACTTCTTTTTCAGGATCAACTTGCATCACTTGCTTGCGAAGAGCATCGTGCCGAAAAGAGAGTTCA
This sequence comes from Dermanyssus gallinae, assembly GCA_003439945.1. NCBI lineage: Eukaryota > Metazoa > Arthropoda > Arachnida > Mesostigmata > Dermanyssidae > Dermanyssus > Dermanyssus gallinae. The sequence goes on along the minus strand of QVRM01002893.1, from coordinate 137,030 downwards.
GCCTAACCTGCCTATCCGTAAGCGTGACACAACGAAACTCAAGAGATTCTCAAACCAGGCCCTGAACTTTGGCCATGAGGACATCGAACTTGCTCCCGGCACTTCGCACAATCTTCTGCATTGCGTCGCGTGTGGCTTCACCGCCGAGAAGAGATGTTCTACTGTAGCTGCAACCACATCTTCTGCGATGCATGTGTAGTGATCGGAGATGACGTAGACAAGACACGGCCAGTGCCTCTAGAAGCCTCTTGTGTCGTCTGTAGAAACAACAAGCAAGCAATGGCGATCAATGTGCCCGAGGCGTTCGTAGCTGAGTTGCAATCCGTCTGTCATACCTGCTCCGTCGTCATGAATCTTGGCGAGCTTAAGGCCCATATGAAAAGCTGCAGATCGAAAGCTACAGAACTAGCGACAGAACAGACCAACGCTAGCAATCGCTCAGTGACACGTGGTTCACGCGCCTTGCTTGCGCCAAACAACTGCAGCTTGAGTGTCACAACGACAGTAAGGATTCCTCACCGACTTCTACACTTAAGGCAACGGATAACCCGCCCTTAAGTGTAACCCCTAGTAAGAGGAGTAGGAGTTCTCTAAAGTACCCTGTACTCTACTCTTAAATACCTGCATAAATATTCGATACATTCTAGGTGTAGTTGTGACTGGTTGCCTATTTTAAAAAGTGTCACTATCTATCCGTTTCTTGGGAAGAAGAGAAGCTTTTCCTTTGCACCAACCCTCCATAATCGTCTGCTCCATCTAAATATATTATTACATTATTAAATAAGCTTTGTTAGATAATACACGAACTCCTTTCTCACCGCCTAGACATTTTTTACTGAAATTCCGTCAAGGCCACACGCAGTTTTTGCAGTCATGTTCTTTGCCAGACTTTCGATCCAATCTGCTGTGGTTGTAAACAGACTTCTAGTTTTTGCCCTATCTACACTCTTTGCGCCAGTCGTGAAAATAGTGCTTGTAACGCGGTGTCCATTTACTCTATTGTGCATGTTATGTCCTGCTCTTCATTTGTTATCCTTGATTTTCCGGAACGTTTCAGAAATTGCCTTTTTTATTCCGAGGACTGCCGCTTTTAAGTCTGTTGGGCTGACTAATTGTATTTTCATTTAACATAAAGGCTCTTTGTATTGCTGCATGAAGGTGTGTCTTGTACTATAATTTATTGTGGTGTACCGTAGCCAGTGCTGGTATTAAAGAAATGCCCAAGTCAGTTACAGTAGTTGAATTGGCAAAGTGGTAGTCTCATCAAGAACAGTCGCATAAAATAGGGTCCAGGGTCATCCGCGTTTCTAAACCTTTTTAAGTAATTTGAGAACGTAGTATTATGTCAATGTACACTTTGCAGGGATTATTTTAGTGTAATATCGATGACCGTTGTTTAGCGACTATACCAGCAAAACATTCTCTGCTGGCTAATCAGCTACAACTCGGTGCGCTACATTACAGGCAATAACCCTCATTACAACGTAATGTACAGTTTCTTGCATAGCGGTCGTAGAGCGGTCTCTTCAAGATGCATGAGCAGGTCTTGTTCTTGGAAATAAGCGATATTTGTACAGGTTTAGCTTATACAACGTGTAACCGAAAACTTAAGCAATTCTAATTACGCAAATTCCGTTTCTCCAAAGGTTTTTACTGTTAGATGTGGAAGTGAAACAGACATGCAACAAACGCCATAGCAATACTATTTCAAGTTTATTCACCATAAATTGGTAGTGTATTACAAAAGGTCACATATCATTTTGTAGGCTAAGAATATCGTTAACACGTGCTTGTAGTGGCGGTGTTGCAGGACCCTCGACATAGAGGCCCATTACAAATGCCATGTTGCGGGTTTCTCTAAATTCTCTATGGATACTCCTCTTAAATCCATAGCAATACTAAACAAGCAATTTATATTCAAGTGATTGCAAGACAAAAAAATCTACTGTTTAGTACGGAAAAGTCTTTGAAACTTGAAGTAGGTTGATCGGCCAAAACACTCATTACATGCAATCGTCTGCAAAACACATGAGAATCTGAACATAGATCTACAAAATAAATGCATAATGGTCCTCGAAGTCACACATGCATCGGCTATCGGCTAGAAGCATTTCGGGGGCTGGAAAAGTTGGTACTGAGAAAAACGATGAACACCTCGAATCTACCCCTGATGAAGGCATCAATTAGTCGGATTGCTATGTTCCTCACTTAGCGTGCGCCCACTAGCCAAACGCGCTCAGTGTCACTTCTTGGTGGCGGACTGCACCGATGCGCGACCGTAGCCGGTGCAACCCCTTGTACTTATCAATTAGGCAAGAAAGCTCGCGTCGAATGCAAACATGCTTCAATTAATACCCTGAGATCCAGTGTCGTAGATAAGAAATTCTAGCAAGTAATAAGGAAACATTCAAGAGCTATATTCTTGATTTAAGGCATGTCACGACAAACCCATATGGACACAGACGCTACTCACATTAGCCCAGTGAGATCGGTCATAGAGTATTCGCTAACCTGCGCCCGTAGACCAACCTTTGTCTGCAAACAAGTTTTGACAATGGTTGTCGTTGGAACCAAAATGACGCCCCGGGCAAGGACGTGAGTTTGTTGCAGGGTACGCTCCTCGTGGCACGCTGGAAACGAGTGGAGATGTTTCTCCCAGGATTTACCGCTCCGGCAAAGAGCAACAAAACCGGAGTACCTAGACTCTCTACCGGCTTGGTATGCTGGTGACGACTTCGCGCGCGCGGGACCTTCCGAGCAATTTTAGTCAGACGGTAAAGCTCCCAAAGTACCTGCCGTGTTTAACAACTACGGGGCAGGATACGTAGTTATTTCAACGACTTATATTGTCATCCACTGTGGCCCATTCAGGGCTGTAAGTTCAATCGGCGGGGCCGTTTGCAGAGACCCCGGGCCGACGGTAAAGCCGCAGAGACCCTGTGTCCGTCAGGACGCCTGCTCCTGCTTAATAGGCAAAAGAAGAGCGAGTCGCCCATGAAGCAGACACCGTCGAGAGGACTTTGTTTTTTGCGGTAACCTGCCTGATGGTCGAGCACCTGTATGGGGGTATTGTATATTCTGGGGTCAATCACTAATCTACGCAGTGGGAACCCCCACAGATACCCCATAGGGGGAAGGGTGGGGGTCGTCGCTGTCAATTCGGGCGCGGGGCACTCGTAAGATCCGCGCGGAAATCGGGGCGCGGGTGTAAGTATTCTCTCTTGTATAGTTGTAATCAAAGCTTTTTGATCGAACATTGAGGATGATATTCAAATTTTATGATCTGATACGTAAGTTTTCGTTTGTTTCCACTACACAGGTAGTCGGCTGGGCTTCGTGAAGTCACGTCGTACCTAAAGTGCGTTTCACACTGCATCCATAAACGTCACTTACCAGATGGTATCATTCGCTTAAAGGAGCTGCTTTGGTTGTATCACTGCTCGATAACAGAGTAAGGTATGTATATTGCACTCTGGCCACGCTCCTGTGGTGGTTCGGTCGGGTGAGGCTTACGTCCTCATTTTCAAATTCAATCAGTTCCGTTTGTGCATTTCGCGTATACGCCGGCCTGTGATGGCGGCAATATGACGTCCTCGGATGCATATTCCTTCACCAACTTCCTCATCAGTGCACATGCGCGCGACTTGGCTCCGAATATGTCCAGAATTTCGAAGATAGCCCTTGACCACTAAAACTCGTCCGCCTCCGTGTCAAGTTAACGTAATTTACTTTGGGTCTCCCAGGTCCTGAAGCTAGACCAGTCTATCTCTTCGCTCTTATTAAAATCGAAGGCAACCATTTTACTGGATGTGCTCAACGGCCCTCTACCAGCGGCATTATGAGCTGTCGTAAGCTTGCTTTCCAGAGACTCCAATATCACAGTGACTGCATTTACATGAGTAAGCTCCAGCACCGCCACCGCCTTCCGAGAGACCTTTGAAATCGCAAATGTACTCAGGCACGGGCTGTCTCTGTATTTCGAATGGGAACTGTGGGTTCAAGGTATAGAGCAAATTCACTATGACCCGTTCGTAAATGTTCATACTTGCAGCGATATAAAATGTAATCCATCCATCTACAAGCGTTTGGTACGGTACGATACGTGACTCTCGCGAGCTTCCACTGTCCCTGTCAGGCTAAAATGATACGCCTGGCGGGGCCCCATCCTAAACGGGGTATCATTGGCTTGAACCCAATAGCCAGTAAAGCTTCCTTACTCTACATTTTGTCTAGTTCTTTAAACGACTGATAAAAATAGGAATGTGTGTTATACTTACAGAATAAATAATATGTCTTTGTTAAGTGTTTACAACATAAGCTTACTCAAACCCATAAACAATGGTTGATATTACATCGAATTTGGAATACTATTAACTACAGTCATAACTTAGCGCTTGGTCATTTGCTGAACTTATTCAGAAAGCTTCAGATATAATTGTTAAGTGGCTACACATTTTCATTATGTTGTATCAATAAGTGGAGTTTTTCAATGATTTCTAGTATTACTTAATGATTGTAAATAGTACTTAAGTTTAGTTTTAAGGATGAACTATTGAAACTGCCTTTTTATCGGAGTAAATACTACTTTTTGAATACATTTCATATTTTGATTCTCAGGACTGCCGTACTCAAGTATGTTAAACCGATTAACTGCTTTTCATTCATTTTATAACACATCACAAAGGCGCCTTCATGATCACACAAACTGGTGTTTTATAATAGATTTCGGTGTTTTTTGGAAAACATTAAGTACACTTTTCGAGTTGACAATGTGCAAACACACGGAGCTAAATAAATTCTCTGCTGGGCTTTCTTTAGCACATAACTGTAATAGCAGAATAATATTTAACCAGCCTCAATAGAAGCGACTTACTAGGCATTAGCTAGATCTTAAGCTCACACACTTGACTACACTGTTATACAGTTTCTAAATGAGCCGTCAAAACTCTTAATTAAAATCGAATCCGTCTGCATGTTTAGGACGCAGTCAAAAACTTGACCTTTCAATTTGAATTCTACTTATCTGAGGAGGCGACAACTAAATGTGGCGAATCCATGTCGAGAACACTTGATATAGCCGTGTTTAATTACACGCGGCGCAAATACTACCAAGCTCTACTGAGCAGAACACAGTTTGCACTGCTTCGAGTCCCACTGCCAAATGTTTTTGTCGTTGATCAGTAAATGGCGCGTGATAGTTTCACGCAAAAAGCAGTCTAAAAGCTTAGAGAACGCACAGAAAGCTACCTCTAACATAGTCAAACAGAATTCGTGTATGTTTATAACATATTACCACTCCGATAGACACTAGTCACTTTTCGTGTGTGAATGCTTCTGTTTTAGGTTGGAAGGTTGAAGAATGGCCTGAATCATGGCCATCCTTTATTGCTTATTAAATACATTGGTACAGCATTTCTCGGACCTATCCGATTATGGCTATGTGTGTACTAATGAAAACCCAGCAGATATATTTGGTAGAGTTACGCCACATAATTTAAATAAATATATAATAAAAAAATAAGTGAAAAATTTACGATTTTTTATTTAACAGGCCACACTGGTTGAGAACCAATGACATGACGCTGAGCAGAACACCGCAATTTCCATATGCTTGAGTAAGCCCAATTGAAAAGCGCAAAACAGCCAACTTCACTCACCACGTCGTTACAAAGACTACTTGACCGTTTGTTAGATTCAACTCACACTAATAGAATAGGTTAAATTCCTGTTGGAAACACTTTAAGCGCGTCTGCCCACAATATTCACGTCCAGATAAATGCACCAGCAAAAGCCGTTAAAATTAGAGACATGTGCATTCCACACTTATGGAAACACGATGTCGATGTGAAACCCAATTAGCAGTGTCATAAGAGGTGCAGATGCATTATTATTAAACCTGAACATGCCTGATGCGTTAAAGGTAAGAAGAAAACGCAAAGTAGAAGCAAAAAAAAGAAAATAGACGGGAACAAAGTCGAGAACTGTCGCTCTCTAAAAAACTTTCTTTGTTCTCGTATTCTTCCGGATGATCAAGCTTCGCGGTGCCCTGCCACAAATTCGTGTTGCAATTTGAGTTATTATTGTGAAAGGTAAGTGGCAGTTCCCGGCGGCTTCTTCCAGGTAAATCGACATTTTAATATAGCGGGTTTTCTAGTGGTTAAGCGATACGTTTCTTGCTTCTGAACAAGCTAGAGCAAGGTTAACAAGAAACGTAAGCAGTTGTTTCGAATGAAGCAAACTACTTTTCCTCAACAAAGTTCTAACAAAAACTGCTCAAAAAGAATTGCGCATTCAACAGGTAGCATCCGCAAGTAGTTTGCATAAATGTAAATGTAGGCATTGATAACGATCCTAAGAACCAACAAGTCAGTACCGACTAATTCGTAGATTATATGCTTAAGAGACGTTCTTTAATTCAGCTATTACCTTACATCTGTTACCATGCTTGACATTTTCCTAAAAAGACTGTCAAATATGAGAGTGTTTTTGCGGAGTTTAAGATGCAATTCAGAATGTTTGAAAATAAATGCTTTCGTTTACATTGCTCTGATATACTACTATAACCCGGCCGCAAAACGGTATATATATATAAATTTTTTTTGACCAGTGCGCTAGACATGGCTGCCATTTTTTAAGTACGTTTTATTGATGACGTGTATTAGGATGATCCATAAGTCCGTTCAGATTTTTCACCCATTTTATAGGACACATGTCGTTACAACAGAAAGCGTTTATTGAATGCTGTAGTGCCCATTTTGTTCAACTACATTAGTCCAACGTTCGGGCAAGCTTATGATTCCATCCCTTCAAAAGGTGGCGTCCCAACTGTTCTATCTGTTACTGCCTCTTCGTCATACACTCAACATATCTTAGTAACGGCTCGAGTTGCATTCTTTCCTTTCCAGAAATAGTATAGCATAACACGCCGAAAGTTCACATTTAACTCTGCCATCTCCACTCGAGCGTTACAGTTTGCGTGAGTTAGATATTCGAACGAATGCCACAGTATAATACAACGCGGGTCTGCTCTTACTGCCATATAAACAAACAACCATCTCCCAACAGTTTTCATCCTCCCCGGAGCTGCGCAGTACGGCGCATGCAACCTTTCGAACGGACTTATGGGTCAACCCAATACATTGACGTAAGGCCAATGCTTGTGAACGGTTTTGCACTGAAACATCTGCCGGAATGTCGCCCGTTAAATCACGCTGTTATTAATTGAATCCTCTTTGAGTGATGCTCACTGAGAATATATGATAAACCATACCGTTGAGAGTCGAAGGCCATGATGCCACAAGAATTGTTAGAGAAACCCTAGATATCTCAACACATCCGCTTATGCTACCACTCTACGCGCTTTTAGTACAAACGAGTGATATATGTATTTAAGAATACATGTTAATTGTATATATATATATATATATATATATATATCATTCATCAGAGAGAGAGAGAGAGAGTTTATTAACTAGCACATCTTAGTATGCATGCTAAATTTATGTACAAATATACTACGCACATTATTCTCAATAAGATGTACATTCTTGTTTCCAGACATAAACACAAGCAATATTCATAATTTGCATCACTGTTGCGTTTTTTATTGTCTGCGATTGAGCTTCCATTTTTCTCTGGCAAACAGTGATATAACAAATACATATATTCTCTCTCAGCAAGCACTTTGGCTCCTGCCACCGGCTATGGAGATCGACTCCTTCGAAGCAACCATGCGGGAAGCAGAATATTTAGCCGCCGGAACTAAAACCAGCATCGTATCTCCTAAGCACCATTTCTTATTCAATGAATAAGCCCTTATAAGGCCCGAATGCAGAAGAATGAAGCACTCTATATGCACAAATGGTTAATAGGCCATAGAGTTCTGCATATGAAGTCTGCACAAGAGGGTTGCAACGGTTTGCGTAGAACAATGACAATAGACAACAAAAACGAGAAAAGTACACTGACCAAGGTTTCTTCTATTCCAAAAATATCAAGCTCATTCCACTCACTAACGCTTGTGAATGAACCGCCTATTTTGGTCGTTTACTCACAGGTGATGTCTCACTGACGGATTCGAAGCGGATCCGGTCGATTAGAAAAACACGGCGACAGGGTTAAGAAAGAAGGTTTGGCGGACCCGGACCTTACTGACAGCATACAACGCATGTCTAAACCAAGGAATGACACCCAGAAATTAAACTGTAGTCTACAACTTCCTATATTTTGCAAAAACGGAAGATACAAGTCAACCTGAACACCAGATGGTTTCTCTTTAAGAAGTCTTGTTTTTCAGGCATTGAATTCTCTGGTAGCAGCTAAACTCGTAAATAAGCCTTGTGAATCAATAGAGGATATTTAGGATTTCTTTCTTAGCAGAATTGGCTATGAGAAACAGAGTAGACCGGAAAGAACTTACTTACTCAACTTTTGTAAAACTAATGTGCGCCTTTAATGAAAATCTTGGAGATTGGCTCTCGCAGATTATTCACGAAGAGGTTTCCATAATAGTAAGTTTCACAACTGCATATTGAGATGATGCAGTGCAACTTTGCAGGAAGGAAGACCATTGCATCACAAACACGGTTCGACAGACTATAGGCGTCGCCAATAGTATCGAGGTCTAGCTAATTGTACTCGCAAAGAGCAGGGATGTTATGCAACAAAAATACATCGTCGAAACGGCCATATAGTACACTCACTATAAACTGGTATTAAATACGTTTCAGATCAAAATTATAACCTTTAGTAAGCGAGAAACATACGCAGCCAACCACCAAATCAAACTATATTGTACACCGCTTGCATTAACGAGGCATTTCTCCTCTAAAGAAGGGCCTGCCTTTTGTACAACGCGCTGGTAAAAGAGCCAACAGAAGAACCGCACAATACTCTGAAAGGTCACTTGACATGAACACCTTCATCACATATATTTCATGCTTTTATGAAGCGGTAATGCCACATAATCAATCGAGATTCTACACTCGTGTGCACATCGTGGAATCGAACAAAGTTCCTTGGAGTACATCAACCAAGCACATTGCGGTGAATAGATCGGTTAGTTTTTGTGCATTCGCACAAAGCAGGTAACGAGCCTAGAAACGATTCCTGCCGCGTGGTACTCTCGGACGGTGCAACAAAGTGAAAAGGCGTGACAGTCGAAAAACGATGTACGCGGATGGATCGGAATAATTTGATCACCGCGAGCGAATGAGGAAGATTAACTAGACATGACGTTGAAGAGAACGTGCACAAATAACTTCTGCCGGAAGTGAAGCCACAGGTAGAAACACAGTCTCGTCTGGCCTTGCACCGACTTAAGTAAACTGTATGACTGTGTGACCAACCCATCCAAACGGACAGAGAACTGCAATGCACAGCGTGTAAGTACTCTTTCCAAGCAGCGTCTCATTATTTCGTGTCAATCGCCCTCAGGTAAGGCGTTTGCTCTTCATCATGGCCACCCCTATAGATGTAAGCGATGTAGGTACGCCCCCTCCCTCACCCGGGGGTTTAGATGATGATACAAATAATAAAATACAAGCTTCGACGTTGATGCCGTTGGGAAGTTCTTGTATACGAATTCGCCGCTGAATCTTCAGACAAGCATATGTTTTCTTCGATCTGTTCATCTATTAGGATATAATAGGACATACATTTAAGAAGTACATACAATCTCAATAGCTAAATAAGTCGTGCAAATAGAGATTATAATATTTGGATAGACATCAGTATTTAAATTGATACGATGGAGATTGGAGGAGAACTAACACTGATCGTTTGAAACTGTAGAACGCTATCATTCGCTCAACCAACCTCGAGAGTCATGACATGGTACTTGGAAAACGCTCGATTCATCTGGTGATAACCTTTTATTATCTAATATCAACAAGAAGACTCGCCACCGATTCAGAGCACCGATCCGTTCTATTAAGCAAACAATCAAGCTGCCGCAGTGATGCACATGTGGCGCGCAAGGCGAGCTCGAAGTTACGCGTTATGCGCCGAATGTTGTCTGCTTTTCTCTTTCCAGTTCTTCCTCCGACTCGCTGCTCTTTATAAAGCCCGCCATCGAACGAGTGAACTCATTCGACTGCTTCGCACGGATTCTTTGGCGCTTCTTGTTGCGGTCAATAGGCTGGACCCGAGTGTCGGCAACACTGCTCAAACGAAAAGCTCACTGAACCCGATTCAAATAGCAGAAACGAATCTCGCAAAGGTAAAGAGGTAAGTACTTCTTCATTCTGTCTGTTACACGCGTCTATCGCCCGATGGGCTTGAGCGGATTCAGTTCAACCTCTGGCAGAATTGATTTTGCCCGTGGTTTGATAGCAGTCATTAGTCTACAGATTGTTACCGACTTTCGAAATACAGTAACTAGAATGGCAAATGATATAGACTTCTTTTTCAGGATCAACTTGACGCATTGCTGGGGGGTGCGAAGAGCATCTGCCGACCAGGAAGTCCAACCGAGCCTGCGACATCTTGAAATGTCCTCCGTTGCACTAACCCGCAAACGTGACACAATGAGGCTGAAGAGATTTTCAAACCAGGCCTTGAACTTCGGTCATGAGGACATTGAACTAGCTCCCGGCACGTCGGCAGATCTTCTGCGTTGTGTCACGTGCGGTTTCACCGCAGAAAGAATGTTCTATTGTAACTGCAACCACATCTTCTGTGACACCTGTATCCTGTTCGGGGATGATGCGGACAGAACACGGCCAGTGCTGGTAGCCTCTTGTGTTGTCTGTGGAGACGACAAGAAAGCAATGGCGATTGATCTTCCCGAGGCTTTCGTAGCTGAGTTGCAATCGGTCTGTCGCAACTGCTCCGTCGTCGTAAACCTCGGCGAGCTTAAATCCCATATGAAAGGCTGCAGGTCGAAAGCTACCGCCGCCCACAGCATGGGAGAAGCACGTAATTGCTCGGTAACACGTAATGGGCGCGCTTCGTTTGTGCGAAATATCTGCAACATGGTGCGCCACAAGAGCAGTAAGGATTCTTCACCGTCCTCCAAACTTAAGGCAACAAGCAACGCGCCGTTGACAGTAACTACCAGTGATGATCTGAGTACGTCCAAGGTAGTCGAAATGCGGCAGCAGCTCGTCGATATGGTGTCGCAGGTTAGCGACACATTGCGTAATGAACATAAGCAGGATCTGATGAGCACACCAGATCAAATCATGCTGCCAATGAAAAAGGCAGGTATGTGCGAAGAATCAGAGTGGGAATTGTCGCTCGCTCTCAAGCCATACGCAACAAAAAAATCCAAAATTGAAATGTGCTCTTTTGAGTCCAGTGATGTTAATGTGAATGGTTTCGTTCTAAATTTCCAATGTTTTAAGCGTACTAAAGATTTAGCACAAAAGCATTACGACCTGTTTCTAAATATCAATGCTTGCAGCGGCATAAAGAATGACATTTGCTTCTACAGGCTTTTGGTTAAATACGTGACTCTAACAGGTGCCTGGTCAGATTGGAAGACATTCGTGGTAAAACTAGATCGCTGCCGATGCATACGCCTGCCGGACGTCTTACACGGCGTATCATTAGCCGGTCCTAGAGTTATTAAGGTCGCCCTTCGACCAATAACATAGTCCGCTTGTATTAATAAATATAGATGTATGCTAAACCGATCATATAAGTAGTATTTTTCCAAAAATAATTATAATGCATACTTTTTAAGAGTTTTTAGACAGTGACATATTTGTATACGTATTTCGATTGAGTTACGCTTCTATGCTCCTCGATTGAGGTAAGTGTATATGTCTGCGTACTACATAATGCATATGCTCAAGGTGTCAGATACAGACATATATTAAAATATTATAGCTATATCCTTTGGTTAAGCTATATGCGAGACCTGTCGGCGAAAAGTTTCAGAAGCGAAAAGTCTGTGAAACTTAAAGTAGATTGACCGGCCGAGGACAGTTCTTACTTGCAATCGCAAAAACACATGAAAGTCTGTACATATATCTGAACATATACAACCACGAAAAGAGTACACAATGGTCCTCGAAGCCACACATACATCGGCTATCGGCTAGAAACATTTCGTGGCGTGGAAAGGTTGGTATTGAGAGAAACCATGAACACATCGGATGATGGCATCAATTAGTCAGGTTGCTATGTTCCTCACTTAGCGTGCGCCCATCGAATGCCATGAATGGTGAGGCCGCACTAGCCAAACGCGTTCAGTGTCACTTCCTGGTGACGGACTGCACCGATGTGCGACCATGACCGGTGCAGCTTCTAGTACTTATCAATTGGGCAAGGAAGCGCTTATTTCATGGACATGAGCAATCCTCAACTCGACGAGACGATGCGCTCCCTAAGGACGACCAACATGTTTGCCGTACTATCTCATACTATGCTCTAGGCACGTTCTATGCCATACATCTGGGTCCATGAGTGCCACTTTTCCATCAAATATCCTTCTCAAATATCAGAGTTTATTGTGCAAACGATAATTAACAGTGTCATAGATAAGAACTTCCATTAAGTTTTACGGAAATATCTAAGAGTTGTATTCTTGATTTGAAGCATGCCAAACACAGACGTGAACAGGGGGGCTGCTCACATTAGACCAGTGAGGACGGCCATAGAGTTTTCGCCAAAATGCGCACGTTGACAAACCTTTATCTGGAAACTAACTTGTTGTTTGACGAGGCTTCCTTAATAAACTTTTTTTTTTCACTTTAAACATTTGAAGGCTTAGTATTTAAACGTTATGATGCCGGTAAAAAAGGCTTTTCAGTTGGGCTTTCCACAACATGAGCTGCAATCGGCTGGTCTTCCGTGAAGTTATCGCCGTCACACAAACAGTGCATGTAATGCCGTTTCCAATAAACGTCACATCTCACCTAGGTGGGAATTATTTCCGGCTCAGAATCGAGCCTGTGGCTTCTGGTATGTAGCACCATCTGCTCGGTACGGAGCCAAGTCTCGTGCATTGTCATATACGCACTCATGTACACAACGCTCCATTTAATGACTTCGGCTCGGGTGAGGCTTACGTCCTAATTTTCGAAGTTAACCAGTTCCGTCTATGCATCTCGCGTATACGCTTCACGACCGTGCAGTTGTGCCAAGCTGTGATGGCGGCAGCATGATGTTCTTCAATGCATATCCCTTTACCAACTTCCTTATCCGTACATACTCGCGCGCAACTTTGCTCCGATTATGTCCAGCATTTCGAGGATGGCCTTCGGCCACTAATACTCGTCCGCGATCCTGCCTCTGTCAAGGTGACGTAATTTGCTTTGGGTCTTCTAGGTTCTAAAGCTAGCTTAGCCTATCTCGCTAAGTTCGCGGGCAATCATTTTACTATATATGTTTATTGGCCAAACAGCAATATGGGCTAACAGTCGTAAGCTTGTTTCTCAGGAACCCCAAAATCACGATGACTGTATTTGCATGAGTAAGCGCCGGTACCGTCACAACCTTCCAAGAGACATTTGAGATTCCAAATACATTCAAACCTCAAAGGCTGATTGATGGCTCGATGCCGATGTATTTGCGTGTCTTGCCGGCGCGGTCAGCCTCTGTATTTCGAGTGGGAACAGTGTCCAAAGTATAGAGCAAAATCACTATAACTTGTTTGTAAATATTGATACTTGGAGCGATATAATCCATCCATCTACAAGCTGTTAGTACGGTATGAGGCGTGACTCTCACGAGCTTATAGCCAGGTTGGAAGGCTTTCCCTGTCACGTTAGAATGATACGCCTGACGGGGACCTATCCTAAACAAAGTATCATTGGCAAGCCCAATAGTCACTAGGGCTTCGTCACTATACATTTGGTCCAGTTCTTTAAACCGCTGATAAAAATAAGAATGTTTGTTATACTTATAGTATAAGTAGTATGTGTTTGGTAGGTGTTTACAACATACGTTTACTTAAACTCAAGAAACTATGGTTGACAATGCACTTATAGCTAGGCTACCTGCTAAACCTATTCAGAAAGCTTCAGATTTCATTATGTCTTACCAATAGATGCAGTTTTTTTCTATTATTTCTAGTATTGCTTAATTATTCCAAAGTTTCTTCTTCTCTTCTTCTTAAGTTTCTTCTTAAGTTTAGTTTTATGAACTAAGCTATTAAAAATAACTTTTATTTAATTTTATGTTTTGGAATAAATAGCAACTTTTCGATAGCATTTCTTATTTTGATTCTCAGGACTGCTGCACTCAAGTGTGGTTAACTGATTAATCGTTTTCTCATTTTTTAATACATCACAAAGGTGTTTTTATTATCACACAAACTAGCAAACTAGTGTTTAATAATCATCGATAAGAATTGTTTTTACTTGACAAGGCCCCGTGAGGCTCTTCAGGGCAGCTAAGATAAAGACGCTACTATTCACCCCCTCAATTGTTTGAAGTATTGCTTGCGCAGTTCCCAGTTGAGTGTGGGGATGGGGACATGACTGGTTTATAGTGGGTTGGAGCCTCACAGCACCGGCCCACATTTGCAGCTGAGTTTTTCTGCCGTGGTTTCCGTGTGTGCAAACCGCATTTTCCAGTCAGTCCCTCAAAAAAAAATTAATAATCACAGTTCTCAGTGATTAACCGTGATCGAACCTGCCATACTCAATTTGTTGTTTGTAGTCGCCATGTAAATACCCCATTTCGAACAGCGCATTAGCTGTTTAAGTCACGGCCACTACACATTTTCACACCCATTGCGTATACTAGCGTTTCGTCTTAAGGCTACACACTTGACTACAGTGTCGTATAATTTCAGAATCACTCACGTCAAAACTTTCAATTAAAATCGAATCTGTCTGAATCTCTAGAACCTAGTCGAAAACTTGACCTTTTAAATTGGATCTTACTTATCTGAAGAGGCGACGACTACATTTGGCGAGTCCATATCAAGAACACTTAATATAGCTTTGTTCAATTACACGCGGCACAAATACTACCAAGCTTTACTTAGCAGAACAGAGTTTGCACTGCCTCGAGACCCACTGCCGAATATTTTTGTCGTTGATTACTAAATGACTCGCGAAAGCTATTTAAAAGCTCAAAGAACGCTCAGAAAGCCACCTCTTTATAGTAAAGAAGAATTCGTGTATGTTTATAACATATTACCACTCCGATAAACACCACTCCCTTTTGGTGTAGCAAGAATTCTGTGTTAGGTTGGATTAAAGATTGGCCCGAATCGTGGCCATGTTGCCCTTGTTGCTAATCGAACAAATTGGTACAACATTTCTCAGACCTATCTGATTATGGCTATGTATGTACTGATGACAATCCAGCAGATATATTTTGTAGAGTTACGCCACACAATGTAAATACATTTATTAAAAAAAAGTAAAAAGTTAACAATTTTTCATTTAACACACACAGACCGCGGCTCCGTGACTATCGGATACACATGAACATCGGTCCTGAAAAATACTACTAGTTTTACAGTTCCAGCTGCCCATCTAAGCTCGAAACCGGTTAACAACTCCGACGAGATACTGAGAACTCTTCAGCATGCTCCAGTGAAGTGAAACCATCAGTGCCCCGCGGAAACCTAGTATTTTTCGGCCATTTCAGTGTACTGTTATGTGAGAGGTAGCAAATCAGCTGATCTTCAGCATGAATTTGCCATGGCCGACCCCCGTTTGTGTTTGTGAAATGTTTTGGATTCAAGAGTGAAAAGAGGTGCCCCAAGTGGTAGTGCACACCTGACACTCAGGAAGAAGAAGAAGAACGAGTTTGGTCATACACAAGGCAAAAACTCGATTCTTAAAATATCTCCATTTTACTGCATATGGAGCCGTGATCTACGACTACACGATTATGCAGCTGGTTGCTGCAGCGGAGTAGTGGGGATAGTGGTGCAAGCAGGCGGCAGAGAGGTGGTCGTGCAAACAAAGGCCGCCATCTTGGATTCAGCCAGCTCAAGACGACGACGACGTGGCGGTGTTGTTACATGGCCAAGGCGGTAAGCGGGCAGCAACACGATCAATACCAAGATCAGCCAACTGAACGGCACGCTAGTTCGTTCTAGTCCGCCCGCCATGAGCCTACTGATCAGCACAAGTACAGGAGTGCGACCCACCGTTCTGATCAGCAGCTCAAGCCCAATCCAGCTAGCCTAGTCCGGTCATTCTAGTTCATTCTAGTCCATTTTGGACTAGGTGGCCTAGGCCTCCGGACGGGATGAGTAGAAGAGGCAGCTAAGACAAATCCACCTAGCTAATCGAATCTTCTAGTTCATCTAGTCCAAACATTGGACTAGCGGACTAGAATTCCGATCCAGACTAACGCCACCACCAGATCGGCACCGACTTGGATCGCACGCATCTGGACTCAGATTTTCTAGTCTAGAGTAGCCCCCCCTATGAACCCTAGCGAGGGACGTTGCGCCGTGAACGTAAGCGGCTGGAGACAACTGGAGGTTGCTGCATAGAGAGCGGAGAGAAGGACAGAAAGGGAAGAAAACGGAGGAGGTGACTGGCTGAAACGATGGACTGTGGAAACCAGCTGCCTCTACAGACGCCGGCAGCACCCAAGTCGCACCGGCGTCGGACACTGCATACGCCACTGACAATTGTCAGAGACCGGCGCAGCCTGCAACTACGCCTCACGCCCAAAGCGTCAGCGACGCGCTGGTCTGACCATGATGAGAGTTTGTTGGACTCCCGGTTGGAGCTAACGGAGGGCGAAAGCGGCACGACAGGCCACGGTATTGAGGAGGCGGACGTTGCGGCCTACCTTATCAAACCGCACCGATGTCGAGTCTGCCGCGCAATGATTGCGCCGACGAGACCAGGCGAGGTTATCACGGATTTCGTTTGTAGAAACTGTGATAAGTGGGCAGAAGTGGAGTGTGACAGAGGGCGGTATGCGGAGGTGGAAGCGCTGAGAACGGTGCGACTGGCGTCGGCAAAAAACCATCTTGCCATCAGCCATCTCCAGCTACAGATAGCCCAACTGATGGCACGAATGGGCCTCGCGGCGGAGGACGTCGAAAACGATGCCATTACAGCTGATGCTGCCGGCTCTGCAATCTCTGAGGATGCGGTTGTCACTGTTGCCGCTGTTGCTGAGGCTCCTGTTACCGTTGTTGCTGAGGCTCCTGTTGCTGCTGTTGCTGAGGCTCCTGTTGCCGCTGTTGCTGAGGCTTCTGTTGCCGCTGTTGCTGAGGCTCCTGTTGCCGCTGTTGCTGAGGCTCCTGTTGCCGCTGTTGCTGAGGCTACTGTTGCTGCTAACGCAGCTTTGGATGCCACTGTTCCTGCTGCTACGGACGCTGCTGTAGGCAAAGGTGAAAAAGAAATCGGCAATGGTGAGAAGGCAAAGAAAAACAAAAAGAAGAAGAAGAAAAAGGCAAGAAACAAGGAGACAAAGAAGATGAACGGCAGCAACCAGATACATACAGTGGAAGAAGAGTCTACGGAGACGAACCACCAGCTATCTCAAGAGGAGCAGCGATCGACTAAGCCGGTCATTGTAGTCCCGCCAGACGGGAATGCCGGCGGCTTGCCTGATGCGACTGCCCCATACGAGACGGTGCGGAGGAAACGCTACAGAGAGGACGCCCCTGAAACTGCTTCAGTATACCTAGGTGGTTGCAGACCCGGGTACTCCCTCACGGACCTCCGCGGGTTTGTCAAATCGCTGGGGTTCCCGGAAGCCCGTTGCTGGCAGCTGAGAGGGCATGGGGAAGAGCAGATATCCTGCTCTTTTAAAATCCAGGTTCCTGCTGCTGACATTGAACGACTGAGATCCCATGATTATTGGGAAGAGAACGGGCTCAGGGTGCGTCCTTTCTATGCTGACTACCGAGGCCGTAGGCAGGCAGGCGCTGAGGGCTTGCCGCCTGTAGGACCCGTCGGTATTGGGCACACCTCGCAATGCAATGACCAAACTACCTGAGGACGTTGAGCTATTGGAGGTATCCCGTCTCTGTAGACTGGTGCCGCTTGACGACGTGTCCAACGGTTATACGAGTTTTGCAGGTCTACATGTGAATGCAAGGGACCTCCGTTCCGGGACGAGGTTCGACGAGCTCACGGCCCTTATGGACGGCTCACACGTTGATTGGGATGTTGTCGTAGTGGGAGAAACTTGGTTTGGGGAGGCCGACAAACTTCTTTACAATTTACAGGGCTACAATTCCATATCTGCCTGCAGACCTGGGGGTGGAGGAGGAGGCCTTACAATTTATTCGCATTGTGCGCTCGACCTTATGGGTACCGCTATGAAGTCTAGCGATGACGGCAATGTACAGGCCATAAGGCTACGTCTACGCCGTCCTGGCTTTGACGGCTATGTCGTCGGAGTATACTCTAATGACATACGATCGTCAAACACTCTTATGGAGATACTTGACGATATTCTGCCAGCGACTGGGGATTTGCCTTGTGTTCTTATGGGGGACACCAACATTGACCTACTAGAAGGGGACCCTATCTCTGTTGAATATTGTACTGCTCTTGCCAGCAAGGGTTTTGAGCATGCAGTCAATATGATAACACGTCCAAACCTCAGGTCCAAACCAATGCTGTCTCTTTAGGCTCGTGCATTGATCACGTTTTTATTGCAAACTGTGAACGATATCTACAGATTACTCCTTTCGTTGTTGATACGGTATTTTCCGATCACTGCCCAGTAGGAATCATGTTAGCGGGCAGCACGACACTATTGTCACAGTGTGTGGCAAAACCTGAGGCTTGCCCTGCCTACCGAAAGCTCAATGAGGAGGGCCTAGGGCGTTTTGAGGACGGTGTCTCCAGGGTGGACTGGTCCTCAGTTCTTGCCTCAGATGACCCCAATGCGGCTTACGAATCGTACAATAGGGAGCTTCGACTTCTGTTCGACGAAAGTTTCCCGTTGAGGCAGCGTAGGGCTCCAAAAAAGGTAAATCGTGCTCCTTGGTTTGGCCATGAACTGGCTGAGCTAAGACGTGTCGTTGACAGAGCACGTCGTCGGTGGCTTCACAAACGGACCGTAGATGACAGGGAGACGCTGCAGCGGTGGCAGGCAAATTATAGGAAGAGGCTCCGAGAAAAAAGGGACGCCTACTTCGAGAAACAGTTTGTAGCTGTCAGTAATCGGCCTGCAAAACTGTGGGCGTCTCTTAATGAAGTTTGCGGCCGTGGTAAAAGAAAGGCCACGATACCCAAGCGTCTGCTTGTCGACGGCCAAGAGCTTGAAGAGGCCCAGGAAGTAATAGACGCACTAAACGAGTTTTTCACCTCAATCGGTGCTAAAACCGCGGCTGGACTTTCCCAACGGGAGGCGCTAGACGACGCCATTTCTGGCATAGGGAGCTCCGAGCCCAATTCATTTTCCTTTAGTGATATCACAGCTCAGGAGCTGCACTGCGCTGCAAAAAAATGTGAAATCGGATCTATTTGAAGCCGGGGGAAACGTGCCTGGTCGATTACAGTTGAATTTAATCGACGCGTTATCAGGCCCTCTAGCTGCAATCTTCAACATGTCGATCAGGACCGGGGTGTTCCCAGAACGCCTAAAGACATCAGCGGTAATCCCGCTTTACAAAGGGAAGGGCGATAAGAACCAACCTGGAAACTATCGACCGATATCGCTGGTGTCATTCATATCTAAGGTCTTTGAGAGACTTATTAAGAAGCAGCTCGAGGAATACCTAAATGCGACCAATTTTCTTTCTAAAAACCAATTTGGTTTCAGGGAGTCGCGATCAGCGGAGTTGGCTCAAAACCATATCTGGTGGGAAATAGTCAAAGCTGCTGAAGACGGGAAAATGTGTCTCGGCGCATTCCTTGACGTAGCGAAGGCCTTTGACTGTCTTGACCACTCTATATTTTTTAAGATGCTGCGAGAAATGGGTTGCGCACCAGGTGTAACTGCCTGGTTTAAATCGTACCTAGGCGGACGTAAGCAGTTTGTGTCGGTGGGGGGTTTGAGCTCCACCCCTGGGACTGTCTCGATTGGGACTCCCCAGGGGTCGGTTCTTGGACCCTTTATCTTCATAATCTACATAAATTTCGTCTTGCGTGGCATTGAAAGGGATATAGAGTGTCGACCAGTGGTATATGCGGATGATACAACTCTGCTGTTCCGCATCTCACCTGCTCAGCTATCAAACGGTCAAGTTAATCTTAAGCATGTGGAAACCGGCATTGAAACGGCAATTTCATGTTTTAAACGGTTTGGCCTTGTCGTGAATCCGACTAAGACGAAACTCGTCTTGTTTCACACACCTCAGCGGGCATCGAGGCTGAAACTGGACACAGGTAATATATCCCTTCAAGTGGGCGGTGCAGGTGTCCCTCTGAGTCGAGAAGTAAAATGTCTCGGTATCACGCTTCATGAGAACATGAAATGGGAAAGTCACGTTCGGTCGAGCGTCAGGGTCTGCTGTGCTGTGGTGGCATCGCTGGCCCGTCTGAGGAAGGCCAAGGTCTCCCGCATTGTTCTGGTCCTTGTATACAGGGCGCTCCTGGAATCGATTCTCACCTACGGAATCACTATTTGGGGCGCAACCTACTCGGGAACACTGCACTCGTTGCGAGTGATACAGAACAATGCGGTGCGAGCCATTACTGGTCTGTCTCGTCGGGACGACGTGTCGTCATGGTACGGCAGACTCGGACTACTCAAACTCGATCAGCTGGCACGATTAAATTTAGCCGTGCTTGCCCATAAGGTGGTTAAAGGCAAACTCCCGTTAGGTTGCGAATTCGAATTTCAACTCACCCCCTTCAGGTCTCAGCGATATGAGGGCCAACTCAGGGTTCCCAGATGCAGGTTGACCTTAACGCAGCATTCTCTAGCCTGCATGCTGCCAAAAGTATGGAACGAGCTCTCGCAGGACCTCCGAAATACGGAGCGGGTCGGTGTTTTTAGAAGACGTGTAACAAAGGAACTAAATGCTGAAAACAATTGTTCTTAGTTTTTAAATCAGTAAAATGTCGACACTGTGCAAGATTAGATTATATAGGTTTGTGTGTGTATATAATATTGTGATTACACTTGACAGATGCAGGTGATCCAACGATAGGTATTTTTAATGAAATATGACTTTGACATAAATTGTGACAGATTGCCTGTAAAAGAGCATGTCAATAAAACAACCTGATGATGATGATGGTAACAGGCCACACTGGTTGAAAACCAATGACATGACGCTGAGCAGAACACCGGCATTCTCGATATTCTCGAGTAAGCCCAATTGAAGGGCGCAATTAAAACAGCCAACTTGACTCACCACGTCGCTACACAGCAACCGTTTGTTAGATTCAATTCGCTGTCTAAATTGGATGAAGGCGGTGCGCACATGTGCAAACGCACGTGCCGCTTGTGTATCATGCATGTAATACGCAGGCTGGAGGATAAAAGCACATCAACTGAGTAGTGTTCACATGTCAACACGGCCACCCAACAAGCCAGATCCCACCGTAGACATTTCAGCTGCTAGTTTACTCAAACCATGAGAGGCACTATTATACGTTAAATTATCTTTGGAAACGCTTTGAGCGCGTATGCTATTTACGCGCTCAAAGCGTTTTCACACTTATGAAAGTACGATGTCAATGCGAAACCCTATTAGCAGTGTCAGAAGAGGTACCGATGTATTGTTGTTAAATGTGAACATCCCCGATACGCTATGGGTAAGGAGAAGACCCAAAGTAGAAGCGAAATAGAAAGAATAAAAGGCAACGAAGTTGAGAGCCTGTCGCTCTCGAAGAAACTGTCCTTTGTTCTCGTATTCCTCCGGATAATCAAGCGTTGCCGTTCTCCGCCCACACTTTCGTGCTGCTACTTGAGTAGTTATTGTGAACACAAAGTGACAGTGTCGTTGACGGGGCGCAAAGTCATAAGAATTGCATTTTGTCTACGAGGAGCTTAAGCAACGGTTCCCGGCGGCTACCTTCAGGTAAATCGGATTTTTTTTTATTTAGCATGTTTTGGATGGCCCGCGTACGGTTTTGCACTGATACAACTACCGGGGTGCCGGCGGTTAAATCGTCCTGTCGTTGATCGAATTTTCAATGAGCGATGCTTACTGAAAATAAATGATTAACTGTTGAGAGTCAAGATCATTTTCTTAAATATCGAGGGAGGTAATATGTGTATGTTTTAACGTCGAGAGTGATGACATGCTACTTGGCAAACGGTCGGTTTATCTGGTGATAGCCTTTCATTATCTGATATAGCCAAGAAGTCTCGCTACCGACTCAAAGCATCGGTTTGTTCTATGAAGCAAACAACCAAGCTGCCGCAGTGGTGCACATATGGCGCGCAAATCAAGTTCAAAGTTACGCGCTATGCGCCGAATCTTGTCTGCCTCTTCTCTTTCCAGTTCTTCCTCCGGTTCTCGGCTTTAAAAAGCCCGCCTCATCGAATCGAGTGAGATCACTTAAGTACTTCGTAAGGACTGTTTGGTGTTCCTTGTTGCTCAGCTTTGGCCATGAAGACATCGAACTAGCTCCCGGCACGTCGGCAGATCTTCTGCGTTGTGCCACGTGTGGTTTCACCGCAGAAAGAATGTTCTATTAACTGCAACCACATCTTCTGTGACACCTGTATCCTGTTCGGAGATGACGTGGACAGGACACGGCCAGTGCTGGCAGTCTCTTGTGTTGTCTGTGGAGACAGCAAGAAAGCAATGGACGATTAACCTTCCCGACGCGTTCGTAGCTGAGTTGCAATCCGTCTGTCGTAACTGCTCCGTCGTCATAAACCTCGGCGAGCTTAAATTGCCATATGAAAAGCTGCAGGTCAAAAGCTACAGCTGCCCACAGCATGAGAGAGACCGATGCTAGTAATTGCTCGGTAACACGTGATGGGCGTGCTTCGTTCGTGTGCGAAATATCTGCAACATGGTGTGCCACAAGAACAGTAAGGATTGTTCACCGACCTTCAAACTTAAGGCAACAAACAACCCGCCGTTGCAAGTAACTACCAGCGATGATCTGAGTACGTCCAAGGTAGTCGAAATGCGGCAGCAGCTCGTCGAGGTCGATGATGTCGCAGGTTAGCGACACACTGCGTAATGAACATAAGCACGATCTGATGAGCACAACAGATCGAATCATGCTGCCAATGAAAAAGGCAGGTATGTGCAGAGAATCAGAGTGGGCAATTGTCGCTCGCTCTCAAGCCATACGCAACAAAAAATCCAAAATTGAAATGTGCTCTTTTGAGTCCAGCGATGTTTATGTGAATGGTTTCGTGATAAATTTTCAGTGTTTTAAGCGTACTAAAGATCTAGCACAAAAGCATTACGACCTCTTTCTAAATATCAATGCTTGCAGCGGCATAAAGAATGATATAAGCGTCTACAGGCTCTTGGTTCAATACGTGACTCTAACCGGCTGCCTGGTCAGAGTGGAAGACCTTTGTGGTGAGACTAGATCGCTGCCGATGCATACGCCTGCCTGACGTCTTACACGGCGTACCATTGGCCGGTACTAGAGTCATTAGGGTTGCCCTTCGACCAGTAACTTAGTCCGCTGGTATTAGTAATAAAGATGTATGCTAAGCTGATCATATATATAGTATTTTTTCTAAGAATAATGTATATATATTAACAGTTTTTAGACAGTGACGTATTTTTATACGATCGATTGACTTACGGTTGTCTGCTCCTCAATTGTGGTGAGTGTATATGTCTGCGTACTACATACATGTATACACTCAAAGTGTATGCATTTATGTATGCTTCACACATGTACTACATGTTCTCAATAATTAAAATCATAATTACACGTTTCACTGAGAGTCTCATTGAGCTCGTTCCGCGGGAAACGTCGATGCGCTGAAAGAATACCGGTGTTCAGTGAACGCTGGATGCCAGTAGCGCCTAGGGCCGCTTTATGTTTTGTTTGCCATCCCTCTGAACGACACAGAGAGCCCGCCGGTCCATGCGTCTATCGTTTGCTGAGTAGCTAATGGCAAATGGTATTGCTGCTCGAGATCCGAAAAACAGCGCCATCTTAAGCGTCAGAGAAAAACCGCTTCTCGACCGAGAACGAAAGTTTCCGACTATTTCGCCCTTTCTATTCCGAGGACTGCGGCTCTCAAGTATGTTGTGATTTACAGGCGCCGGTTAGCGAAGGCAGCATTTGGCATCAAAGCAATGCACAAATCAGTTACACTTTTTGAGTTAACAAAGTGATAGTCACAATGAGAAAAGTTCGCAAAAAATAGAATCTACGAATATCCGCTTTTCTAAATCGCGTAAAATAACTTGAAAACGTAGTGCTGTGGTCAAAACTGGGGTAGACTTTGCAGGGATAATTTTAGTACAATATTGATGATTACTGTTAAGCGATTACACCAGCAAGACCTCGAAGTATTCTCTGCGGCATAACCAGCTACAACTGGGCGCATACACTACAGGTAATAACCCTCATTACAGCATAACGTGCAGTCTCCTGTAAAGCCTTTGTAAAGTGGTCTCATCAAGATGCATGGGCAGATCTTGATCTTACAACTTATAACCAAAAACTTAAGCAGTTAATTCAAAAAGAAAATCGATTTTTTTAACGCATTTTTATATAAGATGCTCGAAGTGCTTGTCAAATATTATTGTGCAAATAACAATTTTCGAAAAAAACGCATTGGCTACAATGATACACTAAGTTAGCCATATAACTACGTTAGCTGCAAAACCAAAGAGAGGTAAATATTGATTTTATATCTAAACTAAGCTATATAAATAAACATACATACGATTTGGCAGAAGTAAAATTAATCAAATTTATTTTAAATAGCTTTATTAGAATAAACTGATCTTTCCATCGTCGTTGCATCGCCGAAACACGAAAACTTCCAACAGAAGTGTTCCCGTGTTAGATTTATAGGTTAGCTTGGAGATAATTTAAAATAAAAAACAACGAGTAGTGTGCAATATTGACGGTCTTGCGGAAATTGACATGGACTTTGATTCTTTCTTACTTCACTATCGACTGGTAGCCATACCAGTAAACGTGTCAGCTTTGTCAAACAATGGTTATATCAAACCTACTTTGGTCCTTGGAGACCTTGGTGTGTATAGTTATATATATATATATATATATATATATATGGTTTGTATAGTTATATATATATTTACACATTTGTATTTGTACAAGATTGTGTATCGACACACAGTGTGACGGTGACGTGGTTCTGGGGCTGACCTGCAGCCTTCGACTCTGTCGAGCTCTACCGTCTACAGCTGCTCTGTTTGTCTAGGATTGTCTTGGCCGTCCGGCGCGTCGTCATACGTGTCATCGCACGTAGTATCATCACATCAGTATATGTGTGTGCTGTCTACACGTACTCGAATGTCGCGGCCGCCACACTCTCGTCCAACGGCACGTGAAGATGTGGAGTTGTGTCACATGGAGATGTGGAGCTGTGTCACATGGAGATGTGGAGCTGTATCACATGGAGATGTGGAGCTGTGTCACATGGAGATGTGACGCTGTGTCACATAGAGATGTGTAGCTGTGCCACGTGAAGATTTGTTGCGATGCGCTTGTGTGCGGTGGTGCGGTGTTGGATATTCTTTTTAGCTAGCACGTGTTCTAAGGCGGCCTGTTTTAAGTACAGGCATGATTGCCCAAGTGCAAGTTTGCTGCCAATGTTTGCGATTGTGTCAGTGCTCCCGACTAGTAAGCAACAATCTAATAAAAAAAGTCCGGGTGTCCGTTGACTGTTTCACCACAGTGTCAGTGTTGAAGTCAGTTGTGTATAGCTTGATCTTCGTGCAGTATAGATGGTGCATGAGTTTTTCTTTCGGTATAATTTGACCTGGGCCTAATTAGGCCGTGCACGTGTGTTGTCTCTTGCACGTGCGTGATGCCGGTGTATTGGCCAATCTGTCGGGCGCTAGGCACGTCCCGAGGAGAGAAAGAGACAGAATCCACAATAGACGTTCGATGTTTATTTGTTTCGGTTGTTCTGTCTCCTTCGAACGTGCTTCGCACTCGGCATATCGGTCAATACGCCGATCGGGGTAGTTGGGTCCTGCAAAATGCACACGTCATAGCCGAAATATTTATATTTGTCATTGTTTTTGTTGCTGCACTCAGCGCAGAAAATACAAATACCGTCTCAATATGGTGTTTAGCATGTTTGGTTGGTGTTTCCATTGTTTTTGTGAGAGGATCCTGGGTGTCGTTTCACGCGGGACCATGCTTGAGCTGAATGTGTTTGAAAATGGACTACGAAACTGGTGTCCACGTGACATGATCTTTATCGTTCATGTTGATTTATGTCATCGATCGACTATTGCTTCAACATTCGTCAAGAAGGCGAAGTGCTGGCGAAATTCGATGACATCTGTACCCAGAAATTTTCAAAGTAGTTTTTTTACTGTTGTCCGAGTCTGAACTGGCACCTGATCACGTTTTTGTCGCCCATAAACGGATTGTATTGGTAAAGTCTGCTTGACTCCATGAGCTTTTGTCTCTGCTTTCGTACTCAACGAGGAAATTTATTTGTGAATTTGATTTATTAGTGTTGTTGGCACGTTTGTGAACACTTTCGCTATCACAAACAGTTAGCTATTGGGCGTTGTTTGTCCGGTAACTATTTGCGAATCTTAAAGCAAGTTCTGCCACCTTGACCGTTAGTTCATGACGAGTCTCCACTCGGGTCTACTTTTGTTTATGTTACCACGCCTGTTGCACTGCTGTAAGGTTGTTCGTCTGTTTATATTACTTCTGTTTGTCCGATTTGTGAATAGACTGTTGTAAATTTAACTCGTGGTGGTGTGCCGGCATTTCTTCTCATAATCAATTGGGACTCTGTGCACAAATTGTTTTTGTTACCTTGTCGCCTTCCTCCATGAGCGTATCAGCTGAATTATTTTTGGAGGGAACGTATGCCCAATCCGAAAAGTAAGTTAGGCGCCGGGGTTCCACCGATCCTGTTAGCTACAAATGGTTTCCATTTTCCCGGGTCGTCTTTAATCCATTTTAGGACGGCGGCGTTATCAATATCTGGTGGAATCTTCTGGTGGCTCTTCGAGTGCCTGATCTTATCGACGACTCGAGTCGTGGTAGTTGTTTCGAGCCCTTTGTGTATTGAAAACTTGTACGTTAAACTGCAAACGTTGGCCTTAGTAAAACGGAACTTAGGTTTTCCGCGTTCCAATTTCCCGTATGTATGTCTAGCATTCGTAGGCCGTTAAACTGGTGTCGCAGAAACAGTACAACCTCTCTCCGCACTATGGAAGCTGTGTGGAAGAGCGTTAGTGCTATTTCCACGAACGGAGTGCGCGCTTCTTCTAGGCGCGCAGTAAACTGTTTGAAGAGCATGTTGTAATCCTCCGACACGGCGAAGCTGTCCCAATCCAGCTTCGCCTGCCACAGCGATTGCATCGCTTCCCACTCGTCCTGATTGGCGATCGTATACCTAATGAATGAAATGTGTGCGCTCAGACGGAGTTGTTTTCATTAACTCGGTAAGCGATTTGTCTAGGAGTACCGCTCCCCCCCCCCATCTTATCGTCCGTCGCCTAGTTTCGACGTGTACCTAGTCATTTGTGTTGGACAACGTCTGTCGTAACCGGTGTGTTGCAGGTATAGTGCATGAGCGCCCTGATTCTTTGGAGTTTGTCGCCTGGCTTTCCCGTTTATGGACGTGTATGTCTAAGCTATGTATCTCGAACTGACGCTATGTAGGTGAAAACTTTTGTCTGAGAGATCGCTACGAAAACTAGTCAACTTTCCTGCCGAAATGAGCATATTCGCCGTTCACCAAGCACTATCGACAAAGCTCGATCGTAGGTAGTCGTTGGGTGGAGATCGATAGTTATGGCGGTCTGCCGAAAAACACTTGCGAGGCTATACACATTACGGGGTCTGGCATCTGTCCTTCGTCCGCTGGCTTGCTGTATATGTCTAAATATATATATATATATATCCTCCGCGGTCGCTCGCTCTATTTGTTATAATATATTGCTCGTGATACATTTGCATTCGTACAATATTATCGACTTTATTTAAACGATTCAACTGCACGAAAACTGTTCGACCCCCAAGAAAAGAAAACGCCTTGGCTTAAACAATTGGACTGTACGGGAACTGTTCGAGTATCCCTAACATTCAAAGATTATTATGTAATGTCACACTGTTGTGTTGTGATTGTAACTCTCAAATTTATGGTGAATAAATAATAAACGCATACATAATATAAAACCTATACATATCTTCGCAAGAATGAGAATTAATGTATTTCTCTACTCTATATATTTATATATATATATATATATATATATATATATATATATATATATCGCGGGGTCGATGCTTAACCAAGAGTGGCGCAACAAATACAACGCCTCACAACGCTATGCCAGTAGTACGGCATCCGCGTGGCCATATGCACTGTTCTTCCAATTTTGGCCGAGGCGTCTGCAATTACCGAAGTGAACAGGTCGCTGATCGTGGAATTGAAATGAGAAAAGGCCGCCGGTGTCACTGAGCCCCTTGATACTTCAATCGTAGACGCGATTTCCTAGAACGCGACAAAGCTCACTATGCGCTCGTTGGTGTCGCCATTCGAACTACTTACGCCGCCGTCTTTGGCAACTCTCCATTCGAACACGACCTCAAGATCTCCCGACTAACACTACGCCCGTCTTACGTCTCGGTGGCGTCGACTAGCGCAACAACCTTCGGCGTCCTCAACAGCAGCAGCTGCAGTATTGTGATGAGGATGCCGCTTCTTGGCAACATCCTTTTCTTCCTGCTCACAATCAACAGCATTGAAACAGCGACACTAAGCAGATCGTCGAGCCCGGTGGTGTGGTGCATTCGCCTGCGCCTCGTGACCGGAGGAGAAGACATATAGGTGCGCGGGATCGACTCCACTGTTGCACATTTGTACTAAAAGAGGTCCGTCTATAAAGCAATGCGAAAAACAGACCCGTGGGCGTATTTCTATATAAATAATATTGGCTGAGGGTCAGGCCGAAAAGTTTAACTAAAGCCGATCGATACCCCGCCATGACGCCAACTGCTGCCAGGACGAGCATCGAGGGCGGCGTTCTCGAAGTAGCAGCAACAAACACAAGACTGGTCAGGCGGACGCAGGAGCAACTTCACTCAGCAGGCACTCTCGGAGAACACCCCCCGGGGGCTCCGAGAAGCATCAACGACGTCTTCCTACAACCATTTGGATGATGTTTCTAACCGCGAGCTCTCAATCTACACGACACGTACCAAACATTCCGACCTGATTCCGCCACGAGAGGCGGGCGTATCATTGCTTTGACGAAAAAAATAGTGAAGGTATATCTAGAGACAATGTGGTACAATTTGTCTGCTATTTCAAAACAAACTCGGGGAGCTCTTTACTATGGCTCGAGCGGGTAAAAAACATGCGCCGAGATCCTGGATTTCTTGTGTGACATCACACACCCCTGATAGTGATATCTGATGACTATAACTAAATAGATATAAATGCCATTGAGAGGGTGCAGGCCAAATTTGTCAGACGAGTGTCAAAAATATGTAATATTCCTTGTGAATGCGCATCTCTTGTGCCGATACGTAGGTTATACGAACAAGGTAATATATCGCTGTATGAAAAGTTGCGCTGTCTCGAGACTGATCAGGACATGTTTAAATATTTAGATAATGGATTACAAAGTGGAGTGAATGTTAGATCACTGGAAGTTGCGCGCTCAGTGAAGATAAAAGAACACATTCTCGTGGAGAGTCCCACGAAGTCTGCGAAATCGACAGGCCTGATGCTTGTTATATTATATAGCAGCCGGATATAAGAGCAGACATTTAACTACAGCGTTTGCAGCCCACGGGTTTCATCACGTGTTATGCAGCACGGAAGAATTCCACGACCCGCAGGAGTGTTGCAGGTGCACGAGGTGCTCTGGTCAGTGCGATAGATACCACGCCGCAGCATGTCCAACAGTTCACTCAATAGCTGAACTAGTAAGATGAGAGAAGACCCAATTATGTGAAGGAAGCACTAGTTGTGTCTGATGTATATGTTTATAATTTTACCCAACCTGTGTGTTAATAAAAGATAATAATAAGTTTAATAGATACCCAATCTAAGGGGGTTAATGCAAAGAATAGAGTTGTGTTCCTAATAATTGACGGTTCCGTCTGTTGACGCTTGTTAAGGTTTTCTTCCTCAATCTATGTGTCTCAGTAAAATTGTGCAGAGTCGAATAAAATTAAGTCAGAACGTTCGTCTCTTTTTTATTACACTGAAAAGAATTTGGAAAAACGGGAACAGTTTCCTCGAAATGCAACCACACCTCTAATGATATCCCTTAATATTTGTTGAGGAACTTTGTAAGGCTTTACTAGAGCCACTGCACAACATTTTCTAAAAATCATACCATCATTTCACCACGAAGACGGCGCAGTTCTTAATATTTCGTTTCTCAATCGTTACCTTGGTGCATAAGATAAATTAATATAATCTAAAACCGGCGTTGACTACTCTTGTCCAGCCAAAAATCGGTATTTTCTATTTTACTTACAAAAATAGTAGTCTTCTTTGTTTCCGTAATAAGTTGGGCCCAAGTGTTCGTTTGGGTAACACTACTCAAACGAAAATCTTACCGGCGCAAATATAGATTTATAATTGTTAGAGAAACGAATCTTGCAAAAAAGAGGTAAGTACTTCTTAATTCGTTTGTTGCACGCGTTTTATGGGCACAAGTGCGTTGAGCTTGTACTGTGTTAGAAGTGTTATTGCCCATCGTCTGATCGCAGGCATAGTGAAACAATTGCTACAGAATTCTGACAGACAAGTTTTTTCGCACCCTTAATTGGAGATGGGTCAGTTGCCATATTTATTCCGAGGATGTCTGCCGCTATCAAGTCCTATGCTGACTAATCGGATTTTAATTTGACATAACAGCCCCCTTATTGTCGTACGAAGAGGTGTGTTGTACAACTGTTTTTTAGATCTACGTCTACAATATGCATTACGATCGTAGGCGCGAAGTAAAGGAAGCATACGACATTTCAGGATCAACATGTGTCACTTCCTTGCTGCTTTGGCGCTTGCCGAACAGGAAGTCTTCGAAGCCTAACCTGCAAAACCTTAAAATAAAAACATCAAATTCAGAGAAATCTGTTTCCTACTTAGGAGTAACATGGGCAAGGCACGGCCGGTGCTGACAGCTTATTGTGTCGTCCCCAGGGACAACAAGCACGTAATGGCGATCCACATGCCCGAAGCGTTCGTCGCTGAGTTGCAATCCATTGCCGCGACTGCTCCGTCGTCATAAATCTCGGCGAGCTTAGGGCCCATGAGAAAGGCTGCAGATCGGAAGCTACAACTGCCGCAAAAATAGGACAGGCCGACGCTAGCAAGTGCTGGGTTACACTTTGTGTACTCGCTTTGCTTGCATCATACAGCTGCACGATTGGGTAGTGTCTTAACAACAGTGATAGTTTTTCACCGACTGCTGTCGCAAGGCAATGGATGACCTGCCCCCGACTACAGTACTCGGTAGTGACGATTCGAGTCCACTCATGGCTAACGAAATGCGAGAGGAGCTCGGTGATATGGTGTCGCAGGTTAGCGGCACATTGCGTAACGAGTATAGGCTGGATCTGATGAGCTCAAAATATCGAATCATGTTGCCAGTGAAACAGGCAGGTATGTGCGACGAATCAGAGTGGGTACTGGCTCTCGCTCTCAAGCCACACGCAACAAAAAAGCTTCAAAATTGAGATGCGGTATTTTGAGTCCAGCGATGTGTATGTGAATGGTTTCGTGATTACTTTTCAATGTTTTAAGCGTGCCAAAGTCGAGAACAAAATCACTACGGTCGGTTTCTAAATAGAATTTCGAAACAATGCTTGCAGCGGGGTAAAAAAGGTCATGAATGCCAACAGGTGTTTGATTTAATACGTGACTCTAACCGGTGCCTAGTCAGATAGAAGACCTTCGTGGTAAGGTTGGATCGTTGTCGATGCGTACGCCTGGCACATTGGTGGGTCCTAGAGTCGTTAGAGTCGCCCTTTGTCCAAAACAGCAATTCGCTTATATAATTAAGCATAGATGTATGCTAAACTGATCATACAAGTGGTGTTTTAGAAATGTTCATAATAAATTAGATAATCATACCAAGTAGAAGATCGCAACTAAATGTGCAGGGTATAAAACATAAGTCTACTTAAACTCGCAAACCATGTGCACACTAAACTGGTGTTACATATTTTGAAATAACGATAATAGTGGCTTAATATATAAAAGGTAAGGAACATATCTGTCAACGGAACGCTTTATATTTTGCTATTTTTATTCCAAGGGGAATGCCGTTACCCTGATTACTATTTTTTTTTGTAATTTAACATTAAGGCCTCTTCATTATCACATGAAGGGGTATGTTAAGATGCAGTAAGATAGGAAGTATGAAAATGCGGCATCTGGTATTAATATACTGTTAGAGTTAATAAAGTACGAATGGTGTTCAGTTCTCAGTACAAAAGATGTACATTTCGAGTCTAATAAACTATGTCAGGCAGGTCTTGCTTACAAAACTAGGCGATATTTGCGACGGATCTAGCTTATACAACGTGTACCCTGGAACTTAAGCAGTTGTTTCCACTTAAGAAAATAGTTTCAAAGAATTCTTAAATTAGATGTTTTTTATATGCAATAAATGGAACCACTTGAAACAGACATGCAATAGATGGGACCTTATGAAGCAGACATGGAATCGATGGAACCTCCATCCATGTTCAAGTGAATGCAGCTAGAAAATGTCGCCTGCCACAATTTAATGCTGTAATATACTATGTGCGTGATGCCGAAAAAGAAACTACTCTTTAGTATTGAGAAAATAACTCTATAGTTTTAGAACTTGAAAGTGGCTGACCGGCGGAGACAGTCATTAAACGCAAGCAAAAAAACACATGTTCAAATGTGGCCTAAATATCCAGGGATACAGCATATATATGTCATTACACGCAAACATAAAAACACATGCTCAAATATGGCCTAAATATCCAGGGATACAGTATATATATATATACTATACAGTTATTTTCTCAATATTAAAGAGTAGTTTCTTTACTCAGTTATATATAGTGTTTATATTCAGTTCAGTTTGGATATCAGCAGGAATCCAGCTGATCGCCGTCGCAAACACTGCGACGTATAGTGTTATATATGTCGTATACACGGGAACCCTTTTTAGGCATAGTGCTATTCTCTTTGCGGTTCTGACTGCTTGTTTTTGCAACACGCCATGTGCTGCGTTCATGGTTTTCCGTGGTAGTGGACGCATTTCCACCATCTGCACGTCCCACATTTACCTTTTCTGGCGACTTACCCACTCTTCGATTTGCCACTATTGACCTCCTTTTTCTCAAAGCCATCAATTACTCCGATACACCCTGCCATCTGTGATTGCCTTCATCGCGCTTCTAACGTGTTGACGATGCGGGGATGCCGAGTGCACATTTTCATAGTTGATTATATTAGCACTGATGTTTACGCACGCTGCTGTATAACCTAGAAGTTTAAAGTTCCATTTTTGATATGCTCTGCAGCAACCGAAACACCGTCACCAATATGCTCATCACTCATATTTGAGTAGAAATTGAAATGTTTCAATGTTGGTTGTTCAAGAATTTGCACACACTAATATATATATATATATATATATATATATATATATGGTGTCGCAAACGCTTTGGCTTTTTCTACTTTTTGTGCCTAATCAATTGCCCCACAACCAACGGATTTATTTATTATTTAGAATGGCTCTCTCATTTTCTAATTATCTCTTTAATTTCTTGTGTGTTTTATGCAAATAATAAAAATTAAACTTGAAATGCAAAGTTAATGCGAAATAAACAATATGTAAATAAATGTAAATTGCTTCTCTATGGCATTTGTATGCGCAAGAAAATACTTTAATATTAGCAAAATTTTCGCAAACGGTAAATCAGTTGCTTAATTCCTATGCGATAAGATTCATACCTGAAGTAAGAGAAAAGAAAAATGAGAAACCTCATTGTGCACATCCTCAAAAAGGCAAGCTATATTTTCTATCGTTTGGATATTTCTGAACGAGTTGACTAACATTTAGTCTAAAAAAGCAGCACCTGGACAATCTGGAAAATACTCAGCGGACTTCCAATCGTAATCGTTCTATTTATTGGCGTTGCGAGACCACAGGTATTTGAGCAAAAAGTTATTTGAGTGTATGGCTTGCTTGATTGACAGATAGAATAGCCTGCACCCTCCGACCAGAATCCTTTGTGATCACGTTCCCATAGAAGACCTACACTGTATCGCAGTTCGGTCAAATGTTCTAAAAATGAGACTTGACGTTGATGGCGTTTAATGGAAGGAATATACTTAATGGCTCTTTTTGTTGTCAGGACTTAGTGCATAAAAAAACCATTTACACAGCTCTAATGTGTGTTCAAGCTTGTTGAGTGTTCTCGTAGTTATTGTGTAGTAAACTTCCTCTCTTCAAGCCCATGCATTTGTTGGGATTTACCCTATATTTACGGGTAGATTCCTCTTCGCTAACATCAAAAGCTCTCGATTTAGTATCCAAGTTAAGTTAAGGTCTTCGCCATAAAACCTTTCGAACCATCTCCGACAGGTGCGTTCGTTCACAGAGCCTTCTCTGAAAATGGCTGTGGCAGTTCAATAAGCCTCGACAGCTGTGGCACCGCTTCGGAGCTCATGCAGCAAGGTACTCTGTTCCTTGTTCTTCTTCACTGAAAGTCTATCGGCCTATGTTAGGAGACAAAAAACCGGATATTCTAAAGCCAACGCACTTTATTTATGAATATCCATTCTATCGGTAAACAATTACTTTTTGCGTGCTGATGGTAGGCCCTAAAAGTATCAAAGAAGAGTAGACACAGTAACAAGCAAAACGTATATCTATTTAGCGTTTCAAACACACACACACACAAACACACATATATATATATATATATATATATATATATATATATATATATAGAGAGAGAGAGAGAGAGAGAGAGAGAGGGAGAGAGATAAATCTGGAAAATACAAGTCTTGTAGATACGATTTATTTAACAGGTGCACATCCAACCTTGTTGATATATTTCATGGCTTGTCAACCAATATACAAATGTTATTATAAATCATGATCTTTTTTAAGTAAAAATATGATTACCAGCAATATTCGAAAAACAACTGCAGTTTGCTAGCGCTAATACGACTACAATTCATGTTATTATTCCTACCACAATGACATTGGCAGCCTGACCGCATACAACGCAAACCTACTCAAGGAATTTGCATTGAATTAACGCTTTTTTTGTACACATTTTGTTTCAATTCGTTTAGGAATGCGTCATAAGACGCGCTCAATTGAGCTGTGAACTAAATATATACTATCTCAAACACCACTCCCGACATACGTTCGAGCTAAGCACCGTCTGTTCTAGAAGCATTGTGTCAGCATTTTACGTTTACCTTAGACAAGTAAGTTTTTAGCAATATTTTCACCAATCGAATCGAATGTACCAAACTGTATGAGACCAAAGACAAAAGGCTCAAATGTGCTTGCAGTCATACTTTTCCTCTTTATTACTTTACACTTAAGCTACAGCTGTGCAAGCAAAATATTGCATCGAAGAAGTAAGCAGTAGGCAGCTGTAAGTACATATTGATTTTGGCAAATCGAAGGATATACAAAATAAACACAATAGCGCGTTGGAAAAAAGACAAAGTAGTTCTATGTCCCATATGTTTATCGTAGAAGTACAATTTCGAATCCCGAAAACTCCTGAACCGTAACATGTGATCGTAACACTGAACAAAGACTGGAAAATAATACGAACAGAAACGAAACGCAACGTCCACACGTAGCGTCCTGACGCCGCGGTCGTCGCTTGTGTTTATCTTCGTTATTATCATCGCTTTACCCTAGAAAGGTAGACAACTTCGTACGTTTTAGCTGTGCACACGATGGAGTGCAGAGTGGTCTGTATTCGGGCAATCGTTGTCCAGGGGTGGGGGGGGGGGGGGGGGGGGGGGGGGCTTGCCGGCGTTTATAGCAGGCTACGTGCCAATTGCTTTCGGCGTCCTATCTCTTGGCGACTTCTCAGCCGCTCGCCGCTCGACGGGTGGTAGCTAGCTGAGACTTACCGGCACCCCCCAGTATGGCATGGCGATCCGCCGTGCCGAAGATCTGCCGTATGGGGCGCTTCCCATCACCACCCCACAATCGCCCGAAATCACCGTAGCCATCTGCGCCCACTTGCGCCCACACTAACACACACAGCGCAGCGGCAGCAGCAGCAGTAGAATAGAAACTAGCCTGATCGGGTCTCCCACAGCGATTGTTTTAGCAGAGCCTCTCTGCCACAATGTAAATACCTTGTTGGCGTTGATGTTGATGTTGTTATTGCCAGTGTTATTGTTGACTCGGCGTGAACTAAAGAATTATGTTATATATAGATGTAATGTATATATATATATATATTCATTGACAAGAAAATAATGCAAGTTGTTGTTGTCCTCCTCAGCCGTATTGAGGTTGCAGGCTGTAAAAGAGGCTGCAAATCGGTTTATCATTCTTCTAAATATCTCTACATTTGTTTCTATATATATATATATATATATATATATATATATATATATATATATATATAGTTGGGTTGCTCGAGCATGCTGCTTGCATTATACATATTGTCAATCACTTATACTTGCGCCGCGTGGCTTTTATGAGAACAATATCAGAGCTGAATGAAGGTCCAACATTATAGGGCATGGTACGAACGTACGGGTGTGACGGAACGTCCTGTGATATGAGTAAAATGCCACGTGGAAAGGCACATTGTGTAGGTAGTCAGGCGGAAACAGGGGGAAGAAGGAGGGGTCTGTCTGCATGTGCTGGGTCCGCTTCCTAGCTTTGTGCGCTTTCGTTAGGGCAGTGTCACATAAAGAGTCTTGATAGAGTAGTTAGCACAGTAAAAGACAGAACAGTGTGAATGCGAGATTATAACGAAAAAAAAAATAGCGGATCCAGCAATGCGCGACTATCCACGGTGTCGCTGTACTAACGGTATGAAGCGCCTGGCCGTAAGACAAGCGAAAGAACAACTTTCGACGGTTTGGAAGTGAAAACATTACTGCAGAGCATTAACATTTTTGCGATGGCCTGGTGTAGCGTGCAGAACCATGCGTGCCAGCTTGAATTGACGAGTGCTTCCTATCACGCTATCACGGGGGGGTTGGGTGGTGTTGTCATAACGCTTAATTAACTGCTCTAGACGGTTGTATTGGCCTCAAGCGTGTTTTCATACCATTTAACCATCGGTAGCGTTCAACTTTATAATTGGTCGTTTACGCGTGCGCAGCACGCAATCGCCTTGACACAGGCAACTCCGAGGTTGGAAAGATGCATTTAATGTTGCGTTAGATTCAGGCACACACATGCATATATATATATATATATATATATATATATAGACTCATATTTGCGTGGGTGTATAGTGTTCCTATTAGAAGTTTTTGAGAGTAATTCTAACGTCGGTTTCTGATCGCCGACGAAAGAGGGCGCGTCTGAGAGGTCCGGTGAGGTCCACTCCTCTACATTTTGGCATTACGGCGTGGCGCCGGATACCCAGGAAAAGCAGGTACCCCCGGTAGCGTGCCTCTGGCAGTTTCAACCAGCCTTATAAATTAGGATACTACTTCTACTACCATCTGAGATAGAGTTTGGACTCGCGCATACACCGCTAAACAGGTATGGACGTTTCTGTTTGCTACCCAGCTCTTTTCAAGCAGATAGGTTGCTTTATCATGGTTGCGTGTTGCTACTGTTTTTGTTGTCTTACACGGTTATTGATGCGGTGTCTGGCGAAAATGCGTTACAAGCATTGCCGCTAGCCGGTAGACCATGCAAGAATGAGGGAGCTCTTGCAGATGTTACGACTGTGCTTTTAAAGCATCAGCAATCTATATTGTCTCCAATCAATTTTACCTTGTCGCCTTGCCTTAAAGCGTATGTGTAATAAAAGACAACCATGTATATAATTTAACACAGTTCCTATTGCGATAATGGAACTCGTTAAAATATGCACTATTTCCAAAAATTTGCGGTTAGAAATAACTGATAATTAGTATGCCGATGTGATTAACAGGATGGCTTTACTCTAAAATGTACGATTACAAAAGAATACGTATTTTTTTTATTGAATGTGGGTTGAAAATGTATTCTTTTAATACCATTTTATTCCCAAATTGAAAATTATGCAATCTAACTGATATGAATGTAACCTGGTAAAAACTGTCCACGCATAGAATTATGCTAATTTCGTAGAGCTTATGTCGTATGTCGACAGCCGCCGTATAACAGAGTCTTCGCGTTTGAGTCAAGTGTGCATGCACTGCAGAGACTAACTTGTTTAGTAAACATGAATCAGCGTCGTCTTTGCGTCACATGTATTGTTCTCCGACAATTATCTGTAGTTATGTGTATATGTGTATGCGACTGCCACTAGAGGACACAATTTCAGTTCGATTGAAGTCAGTTTGAGCTCGTTAGTTAAAAATAAAATGCAAGTCTTAGCGCACAACTTTCCAGGGGAAAGCATAGCTCACAACAGGCTTTTAGTCCCGGACGTGAAAATATGCACGACAGATCCATTTTACCCGACCAATCTAGCCCGATCAATGCCATCGTTTATACTTACCCGTGACTATGAGTAAGGTTACATATCCGTTAGAGACACTGTCGTTTTTCTAACGATTAACAAAATAAACCCGCACAGATTTATTTCTTGCATGGCAATTTGTTTAGCCAGACTAGAGACCACATCAAAAAACTGTAGGAATCAGTACGACAAGATAATTCTACAAATTCACATATGGCGTATTTGAGCTTTAAAGCATAATGAGGTGTATAGCGGATCAAAATAAGTGTAATAATAACGTGAGTTATCCAGGTTATTGGATGGCATCCACGCAGCGCGGAACCGAGTGTTTGCCATTGCTGTTTCCCCGTTTAAGCTTAGATGCATAACCATTTTATTTGTATTTACTTGTGTAGGCTTCGAATTAAAACCAATAAGTAAGTGAGGGCCGCTAAGACTAGCAGCGAATTGTCAGACATTCTGCAGGCTTTAAAGGTACCTTGCTGATTACTAAGCACACCGATTGGATTAAATTTTAAATCAGTCATTGGGAGATTGTTCCGTAACTTGCTTCACTGGCCGCAACTTTATCAGTAGAGCGCCATAGTTCATCTACACGGCGTATCCGGATCGCGCAACCAGTTGACGATGTAAAAACACCAATTCTCCTACCTTATTTACTCTAATACTACAATGCAGGATCTCTATGACAAACAGCAGAGGGAGGAGGGCCACAGACTATTCGGGAACACGTTCAACTGGGGTCAACTGTATCTCCCACTTTATTTGAGAATAATAGTGAACCCTGTACCAACTCGTAGATGTAGGAACGGATCCTAAAACAAATATATATATATATATATATATATATATATATATATACACTAGCGTAAAGTAAAACGAAATGGCTGCCTTTGGGGACAACATTCTTCATATAGAGACGCACAATCATTTCACCTTGCTCCGAGAATTCGCAGTAGGATGTAGGCCATTACGGCACACTCGTCCATGTGAAGTCAAGTGTAAGTCAACTGCAAGTCACCGCGGTTGGTGACGAGCTTTGTCAGACCGTCACCAGAGAGACTTCTTCTCCACGTTCCGGCCAGGATCACCATGCCACCATGCCATGATCATCACGAGTGCCTGCCGGCTTCCGAGCCGTCAACACACCGAGTCGGCGGTATCGACGAAGTTCGAAGAGAGAAGCTGAGGAACCGACCCAACTTCGATGATGACGATGAGTGTCTGTTTGTTTGTTTGTTTGGCCGTGCCTCATCGCCTGCCACCCCCGGGGCTGAGATTGCGGTGTGGTGATGTCGTCGGTGGGGAGCTCGGAGGCTGGTGTCGAGGATGAAGTCCAAAGCTCTAAAGTCCAATATGTAGAGCAATGCTACGTGGACGGCCTGAAGTTTTCCATGTCTCCGCACTTTTTCCCGTCGTCCGCATCATCCACCCTGAAATTGATACCTTGCCAATCACCCCGACCAACCGCCATCGACAAAGACATTTCGATTGTTGGGGGTGCCGCTGCTGCTGCTGCTACCAACTCAGGATGCTGGATGGGTCGCCTCGTTTCACGTCCCTACAATGCAGGGTCGTGAAACGCGCGAATCAACTGCTTATGATGGAAAAACAATACGCACACGCGCTCGCAAACTTATCATCATTGTAGTGTTTGCATCGACGAATGCTACGTCGAACCTAACGACGCGCCCCAGCTACGTGACATCTTTGGCCGCCGATATATACATGTCGATGGTGTCAGTTGTTGTTGTTGTTGCTGTTGCTGCTTCTGCGGTTATCAATGATGCAGCACTCATAGTTGGGGTCGTTGGCTCTCCCCGCGTTTGGCCTGCCGTGGTTGCCAGTGGGCTTGTGTGATTTGTTGCTGTCGTCATTTTTGTTGTTGTTGCTACTAGCGTTGTTGTTACTATTGTTGCTGCCGTTGTCGTTGTTGTTGTTATCGTTGTTGTTGTCGCTGTTCTTGTTGTCGTTGTTGTCGCTGCTGTTATCACGATTGCTTTTGCTGTTGGTGCCACTTGGAGAAGACGCTTGAGGAAGCTTGAATCGTATTGCAGTTGAACTGGCACCACACAAGTCAGAATTTGATTTAATCTGAAGCTGTGAGTAGTTGTGATTACGCTCGCACATGTTGAGTAACTGGGTCGATACGTCGTGGCATCGGAACATAGACGTAGGTAATTGAGTGGATAACTAAATTAGGTACGGTGCAAATTATGCCGTCTACAAATTTAAACTGCAGCTGCACTCAACCATTATATAGTACAGGTTAGCTGGTAGAAGACGTGTGCGTACGCCCGTATAATCAAACAGCCTTTTGAAGATTGTGCAATTGTATGCATTCAAAGTTGTACGGGTCCCAACCTCAGGGCAGTCTCCAGATGCACGACAGGAGGTACAATTGAAGGTAAGTTTAGCGTCGATAGTAGTAGTAGTTGTTGTTGTGATGTTGGGGCTCGTGTTGGCGTGAAAGCCGGATATGCAGCACTTGTGCGCTGTTACGGTGGAAAACCTTGACAAGGCTGCCAACGCAGTCATGGAAGCCAACAAATGCAGACTTAAATCAACATATAGACGTATACCCATCATTTTGGGGGCTTGATGGTTTACTGATAACTAAAATAATTTGACTAAATTTAAAATAACTATTGCTATACTTTCTATTGATGTTATCCTATTTATGAAATTACACAAGACTAATGAACACACTAAATCTCATTTATATCGACATTTATGAAATTAAAGACTAAATAATGACATTTTTTTGTATCGAGCTGCGCTATGAAACCATCCTTCAGCTCTCTCAAAGTAAATAGGGCTATGAAAGCTACAAAAATAATATTACAGGCGACGGTAACTATAGACGACTGGACAGGCAGCACTGGTACGTCAATAAGTTTGTCCATTTGGATTTCTTTTTCTTCCTCATTAGTCTCTAACGTACAAGTTATAAGCACACAATTAAATGCGTCTTGTTGACAGTAGGAACAACTTGGACGGAAGCAAATTTTGTCTCTCATACAGACTCTAGAGAATGATCGTTCCAGGAGGAGTGGACGGTGTGAAGTTGTAGACCTGCCAAACCTTTGAGTACGTACAACATTTCCTCTTCTCAGCATCCTCTGCTACGTACTCTCATGGAAATACGCTGCGTGGGACCATGGGATGTGAGTAAGTCCGATAAGAAAACATTTCACACCAAGGGCTTCCCTGACTCAAAAGGGATCATCGTTACACCGTCTGCTTTGCGCATTTGTTCTTTCCGTCCTCCCAGAACAGATTTCGTAACTCAAGCATTGCTGGGAAGCGAGCTGACCGGAGGGCCCTGTCGATAGCGTCGTTATAGTCAGAAAGTCTCGCCGCAGGGCCACTGCTATTGATGCATGTTAATGGATGATGTACCATTGCGCCTATTGGTTCCCCGCATCTGCATTGGTAGGGTTCTACCAGTGTTGCACCCTGACGAGCAATGCACCCCGTGGGGGGCTTGAGAGAGCGTGCCGCCAAGCCCCCGCGCACTTCGCTGGCACTGCTCTCAGGCGAGCTGCAGTGTCACTATGAGCCCAGCGCCATAAACCGTTCAAACTGCTCCTTAAACAGGGAAGTCACCCTCTCATGCTGTAAACACGTGTTGTTCGGCGTTCCTACCGCGGGTGGGAGATTCACTATTTTTCTTGTGAGGTTGCTTTTAAACTCTTTTAGAGAGGCCCTATGCAGAGCTTCAACTGTTATATCGACGCCACTAGCGCGAAACGACTTAGGGTGACAAGGTCGGGTAGGCCCAATTCTCCTTTGGATGCCACTAGAAATACCTATGTCTTAGAGTCAAGCTGGAGCTCCAGGTTAAGCATTTGTTTCGCCATCGTCATCGCCGTCTTTATGTCGTCGAAGTTCGCACGGCTTATCAGTCTTGTCGCTCAGGTCTACTCCTTTTTTTTAGGGGACTCAGGGTTTAAAATACATTTACGTACGACTGAGCAAAAGCATACAGAGATTGAGGTCCACTCCTTGCAATATATGAGTTGACCTGGAGGAAGGTCGGAGCAGGAAGAACCCGCTGGGCAAACCTAGTTTTTATCTATTGCATGTAATTTCTGTGTGAGATGTACGATTCGCACAGATGTTCTAATATGGACATCGCACTTTGTCAAAAAGGCCGAACGTAAGCTACATTTGTCTAGATTGGAGAGGAACTTTGCACTATTATCCGTAGTATATATGCACTAGTATTCGTAAGGCGTCAATCTCAGTCAATTGTTATTCACAACGTTACTCAGTGATCTGCCTCGCATCGCGAAAAAGCGACGCCCAGTCAGTATCCTGCTCTACGCAGATGACCTTCTAATATTCAGTACAGTCCGTGCTGACATGCAGGCTGCGCTTTGAACTTTTAATGAACATCTCTCGCAGAATAGCCTTATAGTAATTGTGTCAAAAACAAAAGCTGTTAAGTTCTGGCGTGGCGGGCAACGAGCTCGCAAAGATAAACTGCGACCCCACGGCGAGCACGTGCAGTTCCTAGAAACCTGTTGCTATCTTGAAATCATTTAACCTTTTCAAAGTATCTAACTGAGCGTTGTAGAAACGCGCTTACCGCGATAGATAATATCAGAAGCCCAACATAGATGTCCGTTTGAACGGTCATGGCATTCTTCGCGCTTAAAGTAGCACCCGCTGCTACGATATCCAAGTGACATGGAAACATCTTGAAATTTCGCATTTATGGCAGTTAAATAGATTAAAGCCAATTTTCTCAAAGCGAGTACTCAGCCTTTCGTCGACTTTGCGCAACAGATTAGTATACATGCCCGCGGGCTCAATATCACTTATCGATATACTCGTAGACCTCTTTAATTTACCGTAAACATCTGCATTAGAAACATTTCGGCACAAGTATTCTCAAAAGTTGTCTCTGATGCTGAGAGAATTTCAGTTATCATTAGCTAGGACTAACCAAGAGGTCTTCTCGTCCATGTCGTCACTTTACCATTCTCTACAGTGTTCATGATCTCTTATGCCGGTCTGCTGGGTTTCATGAACCCAGAGAGGATTGCAAATGCCGTCGTTGTGTTTCACCTACTGAATCCGTGTCGCTCTCTCAGCTCCAGCGAGAATACTCAAACATTTTTACCATATTTGTCAAACATATTATGTTTATATTTATATACCCAAGCAAAGCGCATTTTTGATAAACAAAAGAATAAAAGGGGTTAAGTTAATCTAGAGCGAATTTGTCTATAATGTTGCTATATGTGTAAAAAAATCAACACGTCACTTCGTTTACAAATATTTTAGGTGCGACCAAGAAAGCTGCTTATAATGTTTTACAAACATTCGCAAAAATGACTACCTGTTCAGCTGCCCGTTTAAGATATCGCTGATCAGTATCCTCCAAGGTGGCAAAGCTAAGAAAGCTGTTGTCAATTTCTGTGGGAAATTGCGTCAAAGATATCCAAGAATGAGGACCAAAAAATTAACTGAAACCATGCAAAAAATTTGTTATGCCAAAAATAAAGGAAATATAAAATGCAGCTACTATTTTAAGAACTAGGACGATAGTATAAGTTTAGATGAACATTTTGGAGAGTTCGATTTCTTAGTACAGAGAACCACACGTGTACTGTTTATTTGTATCTGCTCTATAGGAGGCACCGCTTGAGACTTTCAAACTGTCTCTGAGGCGCCCGGGAAAATCTTTACAGCCGTAGGCGGATAGAAATTTCACCATACGAGTTTTGATTCGTAAGGCAAATCTAGTAGAAATGTGAAACGAGTTTTTTGTAAAACGTGACAGTCTCACGCGCGAAGGTCAATTTTACCTTTATTATAGCTCAATCAAAAGGTGGTCTGCAAAACGTGTCGACGCCATGGCAAAAACTTATTACTTATAGTGTCCATCATAATGGATACCCTGGCACCCATTAGTAAAAGCTCGGTGCCTTTATGCAACACCTGGTGAACCGTGCTCTTAACACCTGCTCACTTTACAACGAGGCCGGTGAGAAAAAGTATGATTTCAAACTATAAATATTAGAAACACAATCACATTAGGATTGGCGTCAACAACAGCAACGCCATTAAATCAATCCTTAGTTACCCGATGTCGTACTTGACGACGTCGTCCGCTGCATGCAAGCGGCAGGACTTGCCCTTGCCCCCCCTCCTGGTAGGACGGAGGAACTGCCCCGCCCTTCGCCTCTATCTAGAAGACCAGGATA
Source organism: Dermanyssus gallinae (assembly GCA_003439945.1). Lineage (NCBI taxonomy): Eukaryota > Metazoa > Arthropoda > Arachnida > Mesostigmata > Dermanyssidae > Dermanyssus > Dermanyssus gallinae. The sequence goes on along the minus strand of QVRM01002893.1, from coordinate 92,236 downwards.
TCTCGCTCGTTAATAAGGTCAGGTGCCTCGGGGTCACTCTAGACAGGGGTCTTCGCGGCACTGAACACGTGCGGCAGGCGACGGAAAATGCAATCAAGACAGCAAACAACTTCGCACAGCTCATGCCTAATAATTATGGACCACGACAATCTAAACGACGCAAAATCATGTCTGCGGCCGAATCAGTTGCCCTGTACCGAGGTCCGACCGGGCCCTCCGACACCCTTAAGTTCGCCGCTAATAGGACCCGCCTGTGTCGGGCTCAGATGATCGGAGCTCTCAGGGCAATCGCCTGGAATCCTTGCTGGAACGATCCCCTGGGATCTGAAAGCAGCCGAACGCCGCCGCTTATAGGGTAACCCCTAGCGCAAGAAGGACAAGGAGCGTCGGTATACAGTTGACCTCTGGCAGGAAGAGTGAGATGGCCTACAAGAGGGTGCCCCGGGCTCAAGTCTCCGCGCCGTAGTACTTCCAGTCCTACCTGTTCAGGATCAGGAAGGCTCCCAGCTCCAAATGCATCCACTGCAGCGATGTACCGGAAGACACCCCAGACACCGCACGGAGGTGTCCAGCATGAGCGGAGCAGCGCGCATCCCTATCGCTTCTAATGAATACACAGGCTGTTTACCTACATGACCTCTGCAAAAAGATGACGGAATCGCTTTTACACTGGAACACCATAGCTGAAGTTTTTAAAGCCATTTTACAGAACAAACGAGCGCCAACCACCTAAGGCGCCCCCCTCCCCGTGGCTCCCGGGGAACACACTCGCCGGGAGTAGTAGACTCGCCCCCCCCCTGACTGTTTGATGAAATGCGCAAGCAGTTCCAAGTCAGGTCGGGGGACGAGGACACGACTGGTTTTTAGTAGGTTGGAGCCCCACACTACCGGCCCACCCTGCTGTGGGGACCGCGTGTGCAACCGCATTTTCCAGTTAGTCCTCTAAAAATAATCACGACTCTATGACTAGCTACAGAGATGAGTTTTCCTCTATCGAAACCCTTCTTTTTAGTTCAAGTTAATAAGAAGGTTGTTGCTAAAACGGCAGCGATATCTTTTATTATCGCAGCTGTGTGTGTAAAACGCAACGTAAAACGCAAAACAGGGAAGTCTCACGTACGAAAACCGATTATACTTCCATTGTTGCTGATTGGGCTAAAGTCTTGCAGTTCGCTTAAGTGTACTTGCCGGCAAAACGTGTGTAAACAGTTTGTAGGGCGGTCCGCTTTGCAGTAATGAAAATGAATTCCTTTGTACATAATACTTTATTATGCAGAAAATGCTTTTTACCTCGATTTGCTCTATTCCAAGGTGATGCTGAAGCAAGCATAACTTATAGTTTGAAAATTATGTTATCTGAACATGTGATGCTTTATGTTAGGAGCGCCATATGTTAACAAACACGTTGCGGCACGCTTCCCGACTTTTCCAAACACAATGCAAGCAAAGTATTTCATCGAAAGTAAAAATGCAGTATCTGGCTGAACTCAAACCCAATGAATGAAGACAATTATTTTTTAAATAATTTTACAAACTAGACAATATGCACGCAGGCCAAGAACCCCGGTTAGAGACATCATAGTTATGTATTAGTTAGTAATCATGTCACGTTTATGGACTTAATACTTCTAATTTTGCTGAACTCTAGGTTCTTCGCACATATTTATGGGGCCTTCACTAATGCCACCAAAAACCTAAAGAGGAATAATTTATTTGCAATTTAAAAATGTTGCATAAAACAACATGTTTGTCACACGTGTAACATTGTATGCACAGCACTTTACTGTTTTTCATATCTCACAAAGAACTTAAATTGCGTAACAACATCTGTAAGAACTTTGCGTTCCGTGTTGCAAATAGATTCCCATAGCACTTCGTTTGGAAATATTTTAAATGAACTTGAGATATCTGGTCATAAAATTTGTGCATCCTTTTTTCAGCACTTCCACGTACTTGACTTAGCCTGTGCAGGATTATGTTTAAAAATTAATACAAATCATAATAGGGTTGTCGAATGCAATGACAAAGGTTGCCAAACCAAGTCATCGATGTAACGGTGCCAACAGACGATTTTGTGCCACAATATACCCACTCCTTCAACGACAGCAGGTATTGAATATAGCGAGCCTGTGCGGAAGTTAAAAAGCAAAGGTATGAAAAGATATCTACGTGCCTGCACGTTAACACACCGACAGAAGTGTTGGCTCTCCTTCTTCTCTTCCATTACTTGGACTGCAAACGAAAACAACGAAAAGTAACACAGCTCGAATCGTCATCTCAATCATGAGCTAGTTTTTACATTATCCCAAAGATCTACATAACCAACAACAACGGCAAACTTATCAGCGGGGCCCCACATCACCTCATATGCAACTTATAAGTAAACATTTGTATGTTGCACTCGCCAGTGGGTCCAGACTAAGCTAAAGATAAAAATTATTAACGCGCGTAATGATGACATTTCCTATGGACGTTCATAAGAAATTCATATGAATTTGCAAAGACCTCGCTCTGCAAAAGGGGTATAGATAAAAAAAAGTCTATTTACTTTTTGCTGTGAATATTACGACTAGCCTGGCAAAGTTTCAAAAAGCTCTCACTGTCATATTGAGCATGGCGCGTGTACACTCCAGAAAAGGCATTTTCTGCCAAATGCCAAGCCCCTTCAGCACCTGGACTTAATGGATAGACCGATGTAGTTATACCGGATATACACTAAATTAAGAATCATGAAGGCAGGGCAGTCTATCTTTAAATGCAGAAAATGTAAAATTGTCGTAGTCGGCGGATCTGAAGGGAATAGAAAAAATTCAGTGGGCGGAATCCAAAGGATACACCATTTGGTAGGGCAGCGTAATTAGGTAAATTTGGATCTAGTTAGGGCCCCCATTGGATAAACAAAAAATTCTTAAGGCTTTTGATGAGAAACGAGATATCCTCAAACACATGACAAATGTATTTGGGCAATATATCCACAGAAGGCACCTTTCGACATACGGTCAAAAATAAAATGCTGCACGGCGAGACATGAAAAGGGTAAGCTTAACTATAAGGGAAATTTAGAAGAACAGCATTGTGAATCAGACAGATAAATTGGGAATGCTTTACGAAAATGTGGCGGTAGATGCGTAGATGAAGTTGGCACCGATGGCTTTTTCTCCGTTTAGCTGCTCGAAAAACTCTGTAGTAGATTCTCAACAAATACAGAGCCAGATAAAAGGAGGAAGTTTAGGAAGCCTTAGGAAGCTAGGGAAAGGAGGAAGCTTAGGAAGCCTTAGGAAGCTTAGGAAGCCTTAGGAAGCTACAAATACGTGCAGAGCAAAACACTAGAGTTCCAAACCCTCAGACTAAATAACAACAATAGACCTGATCACGGTCATCCTCTTGTGGCCGCATATCAGGTTCCTGGCATAATATGCTACAGCTTCCTGCACCATGGTTTTGATCTACCTTGGTCAAATCTCTGTAAAAGCGAAGTGGGTAGCGGAGCATGCTGAATGGTAGAATAAATGTATGCACGCAGAGCAGGTACTATTTTTAGCCCATAGCTATGGAGACACTGAGACGTAGTGGAACGGTAAGGTTTAGTTGAGACCTGGCTGGCAGAATGGAAGCGGGCGGAAGGCCGGAAAAGGTATATGTGAGATGCTGAGCGTACTTACAGCGGTGGCTAAATCGGGTCAAGTTTGTGTATACATTAAAATAGACGGTAAAATCACAGGCGCGGGCAAGAAAAACTGTCTCTGGCAGTGTGTAAGAGCAAGATCGTTTTCTTGGTTGACGCTGTGGAATAGGTAAATGAGCCACTGGTACTAAGGCTAACTAAATACATTAGAACCTCACAGCTGTTCTCATTCTTGTGTGTCATTCTCTTCGTTGTCGTTCATTGGTATGGCTGGTGTTTATTATTATAGTTAATGTTGCTGCTCTTGTTTTTGTTGTTGTTTGCCATTATTCTATGACTGTTTTGGTCGTTTTGTTGTTCTTGCTGCTGCTGCTGTTCATCGCTATTGTTGCTGTCCGTTTTGTCGTGTCTGTTGTTGCTGACGCCATTTTGCCGTGGCGTTTTTTCTTGATCTTATTGTTGTTGCCGTAAATTCCGCCGTTGTTGTTGTTGCTCTTATTGTTGTTGCCGTAAATTTTGCCGTTGTTGTTGCCGTACATTTCGCCGTTGTTGTTGTTGTTGCTCTTATTATTGTTGCCGTGAATTTTGTTGTTGTTGTTGTTGTTGTTATCTGCTGCGGTTGTTTACTGGCAGACCTATTTGCGTACTGGATGTTTGCAATCGAGGACTATTTGAAGGCGTCGACGATTTTGCTAGTTGACCGTCTAATCTTCCTCTGTTGCTAGTGATCGACTGCAAGCCGAAGTCCATCTGCCCTACTCAAGGAGAAGCCAGTTTTCTTCACTGCTCGCTTTTCTCTCACCATCTCTCTCTCCATATATATATATATATATATATATATATATATATATGTCTGCTTGGCGTCCTGTTTGCCACTGCCACAGCCGCTACTTTTGGCGCTTCCTTGTTGTACCGGTAGTATTAGTAGGAACGCCGTTGTAATATCTCTGTGCAGGCTGTTCATCAAAAGCTCGTCTAGACTCTATGTTTCCCCTTTGGTGGCTGATATTGCGCTTCGTTGTTGTTGTTGTTGTTGTTGCTGTTGTCGTCGTTGTTGTTGTTGTTGTTGGTGCTGCTGCCGTCGTTGTTGTTGTTGTTTTCGTTCAACTACGAACGGGCCCGTTACCGAACGCTAGCAGTCCTAGCGACGACCTTGGCCAAATACATGCGCATACATATATCAGGGAAACAGAGCAGAAAAGACACACAGTGAGAAAGAAGCCACCACCCGGCCCGGCCCTGGCGAATGGGCCAGCCCCGAAGAGAATAACCGTCAAGATGCGACTACTGGCACTGCTGGCTGCTACTGCTGCTGCTGCTGCTATTTCTTCCGGCAACGGTAGCAACAACAGGAACAATAACGGCAATAACACCAACAACAAAACATAACAACGGCAACATCAACAACAGCGGCAACAGCAATAACAACAACAACAACAACAACAACCACAATCACAACAACAACAACGAGTACAGCACACAATCATGGGAGAGAGTGAAGGAGAACTTGACGGGCAGCGGCAGCATTGAACGTACAGCCGAAGGGAAGCTAACGACGGAACCGTCACTAAAGAACGCAGTATCTTTTTGCAAAAGCAACCACGGCAACAACAACAATAACAAAGAAACAACAACCGCAACTGCAGCAACAACAACAATAACAACAATGGAACATGCATAGCGCCAGCTTGAGCAACGTCTGTCAAGAGCATCCATAAACGACACGCATTCTAGCGACTCGACTTGACTGACTTACTGATAGGATGAATCAGCTTACTCAATAAATTGACTTGTTGCCGAAAACTTTCCTGCGTCTTCTAATATAGAATACATGTATGCAGCATGCACATGCGCATGTGTGTATACACATGCGCATGAGAGTGTTACATATAAAATCCTAAAAATTACGACATAAAATTCGAGTCTATGAAGAGGTTTGAGGAGGGGCTGGCGTTTTAAAGGCAATTCCACTTTATCTTTCCAGGGTAAGTGTTACATTGTGCAGGCGGGCATTGAATGTAGACATGTCATCGCTTACTGGCGTATATATATATACATATATATATGTAATCACTCAGTTTAAACTGTATGAAATATGTATACACAGGAGTAAATGCATGTATATGTATATATATATATATAAATGCCATTAAGCGATGACATGTCCGCATTCACTCATCGCAATGCTCACCTGCACAATGTAACACTTAGTTAACCTATATATATATATATATATATATATATATCACTCGTGCAATACGGACTGTATTAGTCGTAAACGAGCCGAATCCGCATGAATGCGCAGACATGCCAAGTAGGACGCCGGGTGTGCGTACGGCCAGCAGCCAGGTATACAGTGCATGTTTCTCGCTATGAAGATGAAGGTAAACGCCGCACCGCAGAGGCGCACTCAAAGCGTTACTAACGAAACGTTTGCTTGCTCTCGCTTCATGAATGCGATTCCTGGAGTAGGGGTGCTCGGGCGTGGTGCTGAAAGACCGTATGGGGTGCTGGCTTGGTTGACTGCCTGCGTAGGCCGGGTTGTTGCTTGTGTTGTTGTTGTTGTTGTTGTTGCTGTTGTCGCTTGTGTTGTTGTTGTTATTGTTGTTGTTGTCTTCGTCGTGTTCTCGTCGTCGCTATTGTTGGGTAGATGAGTATATTGCCTCGAACGAGGTAGCTTACCACTCGCAACTTCGCACAATGTGTATAGTTATTTCTCATGTTTCTATTCGCTCGCGGGCTCTGCTGGTGTTTCTCTAGTCCTTCTGTTTCACCGGTCGTCTTCGGTGTCACTTGGAGCAGCTCGTCCAATGCGGTGCAGCAAATTGTGTGGTAGCCCAGCGTCTCTGTTCAAACGGCCCCTTCCCGGCCCTGTAGAAGGGGTAGCTTTCACAGCTATATTGCCAACTGTCAGATGTGCCCAGTAGACTCGTGTTTTCTCCTTCGGTTCACCCCTTTGCTCTTCCATACTGCCCCTCTCATTCCTCTTCTACACACGCACGCTCTGTGTCTCGTCAGCTTCGTTCCCTTCTAATCCCAGTTTATTGCGCTTTGGAACCTCAGTCTGTTTGCGGGCTCTGTCAGCGGCAAAACGCTCGTGCAAATAACCCTTTCTCTACGGCGGCGGCTACTGCGGCGACGACGACAACAAAGGACACGCGGGTGAGCTTACCCTGCGTACAGGATAGCGCGGAGCAGAGACGCAGGGAGGTGGAAGAAAAAACTGTTGAGCAGAAACAGTATATAGGGGTGTGTGTATATATGCGCAACGTATCAATCGGAGGAGAAACAAATGAACTCAGTGTGCCAAAAAAAAACTCCTGACAGCATGCATACACGATACGGATAAGATGAACGACTGGCTTGAAACTTGAACGCAAGACGGAGTCCAATGACGCTTGCCCTGACTTAGTTAACTTCTTGGGCCTGGGTTGCCGGTCGGTCCTGCCGCGAATAGAGATTTCTGTTTGCAGTGTATGGCGTGCAGCGGGGGAGTACCGTGGGTTGAAATCCAATCCTCAGAGGACGGCGCTGTATTTCCCATCTTGGCGCCTTGACATTGACACACGAATGTGTGACATATCCCACAGGCGTTGTATATCGTTGCCGGTATTGGTTTTAATGGACTCATTAGCTTGCTGTATTTCGTGGGAGCCCCGTTTTTATCTGCCTCCTTCCTCACCTCCTTTTGGAACTAATCGACATCGAACAAAATTCGCTAAAACTTGTCGTACCTTGTTAAAGTCACAGGTTTGGCAAACCGAGAACAACTAAGGACCTCCACCAAACGGGCACGAGAATCACCACAAATATCTTTATAGCAGCCGGGCGACTATTTGACGCTAATGGGGCGTTTATGAGGCTTCTGACTGCTCTGCTGGACTCTCCCGTAGTGCTAAACCACCACTACGGGTGCTTGTCAATCGGCAACATTTAGGGAAGAGGTACATTTGAAGAGTTTTCTGGCCATGAAGATTTCTGCTTTTGTAATAGAAACTAATCCTTCACTAGACCTACTATACGATATTTATACGGGTAAGTATACACACTTCAAGTTCGACTGAACCCCTTAAATCTGAAGAATGGGCATACGCCGCTCGAGGATTGAACTTGCAATATTGCGCATATATATATATATATATATATATATATATATATATATGATTGATTGATTTATTCGCTTGATAGGTGTGTGTACATATATATATATATATATATATATATATTAATTTAGCTCTATTATTTAAGTTTTATATCCGTTTATTCAAAAAGAGTTATTCGTAGAGAACTATAATGCGTCATGACCGTCACAGTAACGAAATATTTCCCGATTTTCTGATATTGAATTATAGCTAAAAAAAAAATTATAATCACAGTAGTAGTAGTAGTAGTAGTGTCGAGCCCGGTGGCGTGGTGGATTAAGTCTGCGCCTGGAGCGGGAGGAGACACATAGGTGCGCGAGTTCGAGCCCCACCGTTGCACACTTGTATTTATGGGGGTCCGTCTATGAAGCAATGTGAAAAACAGTTCCGTGGACGTTAAATCTTGGCCAAAAACTTTACTTTTTCAGTTGTAGTAGTAGAACAGCCCATATCTCAACGCTAAACTGTAAATTACGAGTTGTGTTAATTAAACACATACAACGCTTGTATGAGTCCTCGTAATTAAGCGACCGGTCTTTTGCTTAATAGTAGCGTCAAGACCCCAAAATGGCTTTCGTCTGTCAGTTAATGCTGCGGACTCGATTCTCTATATATTCTCTCTATTCCTGTAGAATATTTTCAGATCCACTGGTTCTTTTTCTTTTCGTTTTCGTTTTGTAAACACATGCATGTGGTTTTACAAGTTGCTATTTAGAAAATTAGAATTATTACAATTGTGCATTCCATTAAATTGATGATTATTACGTGTGTGCGCGGACTCGAGGGGCCGATTCGATAGATCAATGTAACTTGGAGACTAACATTACGGCGCAAAAATTTCAAAACCGAGATACGTTGCGTCTAGCCCACCTGCATTAATCAGAGAGCAAACGACAGAGGCGTTTAGACCTAATGAAGGCCATACAGAACGTGGTGAATCATCCGTGGCCGTACAGCCTTCTAAGTTCGAATTTGAAGCCAATCCAAAGCCTGTGCCTTGCGTTCGGGAGGACTAGGTTCGAGACCCAGACGGGTCACTCTTAAAATTGGTTTGCATGGTTTCCAATTTAGACAGAGTAAATGCCGGAGTGGATTAAAATTTGGCCATGACATGAATACGCCGTACACGGGCACCTTAGCCTTACGGAAAATCTTAAAAAAATATATATATATGCTTCACTTTAGGACGTTTGTTTATGACCTACAGCCTGCCACTCCCCAACTCCCTCATGGTCGGTAGCTGTGCGTCTGAAGCGGGCTATAGGCATTCCGCAGACAAAAACACACACCGCTATTGATCAAATCAAGAATATCCTCAGCCTAGCGTTTGACAACAAGCGCTTGGCGTCAATTTTTTGACAGCGACTAGATCTCGACATCCAGTATGGAAATGCTGCTGCGGTTCAAGACACGCTTCAGCGGTGGCCGGCCCAGGACTTAAAACCATGTTTGACTAAAAGCTTTATACGTTCTCAGAGTACAATTGTTACACTCAACTCGATTGCCTTAAATAAGTAACCCAATACTACTTGTGGCAGTCACCTTTAAGCCTTTTGCGCCACACGTGCACCATCGTAGCAGCTTGGTTGTTTGCTCAATACAGCGTATTGGTGCGGCTTTTTTGTTGTTATAATAGAAGATAATGAAAAGATATCACCAAATACACCGAACATCTGTCAAGTAACGCATTATCGCCCCGACACAGACCGAATAGTAACGCTCTAACTTTTTTTCAGATTCAGTGTTAATTGTTTTTTAGCCTTAATCAGGTAACGATAATTAGAGTAAGTTTAAATAGTTGCCCATTTTTACGACTCATCTAGGTGTCGAAAGCATGCCTGATTCTGTTCAGATCGAATATTTGTCCGCTTGCCTGAGAATGCAGCGACTACTTTGTAGAGAAGAGGTTAAAAAATATATGAATACCTGCGATTGTATTTTACTATATGTATCAAGGACGATATATATATATATATATATATATATATATGACTGAATTATATGTTCACCACTTTTAGAGGTGACGCAGGATTGGAAATTACTTATAAATACTTAACAAACGTTTATTCTACATCTAATTTGGCTGAATGGGTGTGTTCAGCAGGATATAATATTGTTTTATGTGCTTTCAAAACGAAACGGATTCACCTCTGTTATATTATACATACAGCGCATCTACTAAGTTTTATAATTATTTTAAAATTTATTGTTCGATTGTCACGTACAATATCTACCGGTCAACGACAAAAACATTAAACAGTTCCGCACAATTAAACCTTTGGATCGCTCCCCAGTCGACCGATTCTGTTGCAGATTAATTTATATTTTCAAAATTAAAATCCAAAGTGTTCTCGACTTCGGATACGACTAAAAAACTAAAGCAGGGCGTGCTGCGCATGTTAGAGATTATTTTTCTAGGCGATCCAGAAACTATATTGTAGCTGGTTTACAGGGACACAAATGTCATGTTCAGACCGTGAAAAATTGATTACATGCCATAGTGTTTAATTGTAGCTGGTTGCAAACCCGTGTATGAGTCTAGTGTTGACTATATAAATATATGTAGCCTCGATGGACAGGTACAACACCGCCTGAAACTTGGCTCTGTCATGACAGCTACGAACAACAGATTGACTATTTTTGGTTTAGGCCCCGGCGCGTTAGCTTATTCTGTTGAATCTGGTTAAACGGCGTCCAGAACGTTAGTATGGACAAATGTCATTATCAAAATGTTTTATTGTCACCATAAATCCATAGCATAGTTTCACATAGGCACTTTTACACTTATTAATAATTTGTTCTTGGGATACATTCACACAAGGCTCTCATAAAGCTATCGTTGTTGTTTTTTTTTTAATGGTAGGAAAAAAATGCATTTTGCACAGTGCGTTAGTCTGCGAATAGTGTGGGACTCGGTTTCAAAAATCTGGTATCCGGAAGTCTTAGCCTTGTTCTCGGCTGCTGAAGATTTTTCTTCAGTAAACAGCCTATCCGCAAATTATTTGAAAAATTCGTCTGAGGAACATTTCTTGGGCCTTTCTCGGATTTGTTTGTTTCTCGTGTTTCCAGGAAAAATCTCGGCTGTGATAAATGCTTCCCTAAGACAGAAGTCTTGCTCCACTCACGCGCCTAGCTTCTCCTGATTAAAAACCAAAGCCTTTCTCAGGCCGCTCTGTATACGTTACAACACACGCTTTGATTTTCTGGACACTTTAACACGTTACTCTTGCGCGAGTGCAGACTCTTTTGACGGCTACACACGCTTTTCCGGCGTCAGGACAATTTCCTGCGTCTACCCGGTCTTAGTTGGTCGGTTAGTAGTAAATGTTCTTGTGTCGGACACGATGAGCATATGTTTGACGTCGTGTTCGTCCGATGCCTTGTGTTAGTCAGCCTAGCGCTTCAATTATTCTCTACGAGTGTCGCTAACGAGCTTTCGCCGCTTTATTCCTGGGGCAGTGGGCGGGTCATCGTTCCGTTCTGCGCAGGGTCTGGTGACCTTAAATACTGTCTACTTGTGGTCACTGAGTGATGATTTCTTGTTTTCGAGAACCCTTCACGTTTGAACCCCAGCGGAGCATTCAACACTGCCAATGGTCAGTGGACGGCCAATTCAACACGGCCATGGATGGAGGCCCGTGCTCCTCTGAGGTCTCTAGAATGTAAGAATTGTTTCCTCAATTAACACGATTCAGCTTCGTCTATGGCCTTCCACTCTGCCCCGTTTGCGCTTTCTTTTGTCCCGTTTTCCCTGCTTCATTGAGGCGCCGCCGCCGCCGCAAAGTTAGTGTCTCATGCTATGATTCTCTTTCGCCTTGTAGACTGCCTGAATATGCTATCGTTAAGCATACCCAGAATGGGGCAGAATTCTGCTGTCTGTGTATTCGAGGCTGCTGCTGCTGTTTCTGCTGTTGCCACGGCTACCACACACATTATAACAAATACAACTACATATTACTAACGCACTTGAAACGTCATTATTTTGACTGAGCGACTGGCGGTGCTCCTGACTGCGTTTAATGCTGTTGTTCCCAATCTCGGTGTTAGCTGCTGTTTCTGCTCCTGTTGAGTTCAATCGACGATCTGACATGCCCGTCGTTTGAGCGCGTGCCCAGTGACTGGAACAGCCAGCGGTGATTACAATGGCAACGTGGATGGCAGCGATGACAACGATGAATGCGACAACAACAGCAATAAGGACAACAACAATAACAACAATAAGAACAACAACAACGACGGCGACAACAACAACAACTGCCGCCTCCGCCGAGAGCCGATGCCCAAGAGCTGAGGACCGCCGAAGCCCGAGAGTTGAGGGCGATCGTGTCCGCCACTGTCGTTGTCGTCTTCCTCATGATCATCACCATCACGATCTTCATCATGCGAGCATCGCGGGCACAATCCTGGTCTTTCCATCGTTAAATATATGGGCGCGCCTTTCATTAAAGATAACAGCAGCAGCAGCAACGGCGGCACAAAACCAGTGCCCACCTTTAGAGGGTGGTGGCGGTGGTGAAGGTGGTCACTCCTGCAGAAAGGGGAGATATAGTAAGCGCGAGCAAAAAAAAGCAAGAGTGAGAAAACGACAGCAAACCAGCGAGCCGGTCAGTGAGGTAGAACGAGTAAGAGGGGCTCTCCGAGAGAGAGAGAAGATGAGAAAGCAGAGGGCAGAGAAAGAGAAAAGGAAAATGGAAGCTTCCGACGGTGAAAGCTGTTGTCGCTGTTCGAGCACGTCGAGCACGTCCTCTCGCGTATGCAGTACACAAAAAGCAACTGAATCGGCGCGGGGGAACATTCGACGTCGTTGAGCGAGGCCGTTGCGTTGTCGCGAAGTTCGTAGCCGTGGTGAGGTCGGCCGTCGCTGGTCCGCGGTACCTGCCGCAGTTTCCGAGCGGCGACGAGACGCTGCTAACAGCAGCGCAGATAAACGGCATATGAAGTACATGAAGGAACAGGCGCGGAGAGAGAAGGAGAGAGAGAGCGTGAGAGAACGAGGTATGTGTTTGGCTCCGCTTTGACACCTAGAGACGATGATGCTACTACTACTACTACTACTACTACTACTGTGTGGCTAGCTGGCAGAACAATAAGAGGAAGGAGTCAATTATTTTGAAGATCTTTTTGTGCCTTCAATTTTTCTCGCCCGCCTCTCAGGCTGTATGCGGGCGTCTCTCGAAAAGATAGTACGAGTCACGTGGACGTGCAAGCGTGGCTGCAACGTAACTTCGTTTAGGAGAAAGGGAACAACAGAGAAGGAGTACGAGAGCGCGAGAGAGACAGAGTTATGAATTTTTTTTTTTCTGGGAGGTTTCGGGAATGAGAGTTATGAAGTGGAATGGTTGAAGTGACCTTACACAGCTTCGCTAAACCCCCGAAACATGTGGGATAGATCTGTTCAGAAGGCTATCTCTCCTCTTCTGATCTCGACGAAATCTTTGGCAGGGCTATGTGGAGAGCTCAACGGAGGCCCGTTAAGAGGTTGCTTTGCTAATTATTGAGTAAGCAGACACGCACGCAATTAACAAGGAAAATAAATCCCAACAGAACTGTTTCTATTATATATATATATATTTTTTATATATATATATATATATATATATATATATATATATAAAGTCGTTGTCGTATGTAACTTTTTAAAATTCAGTTCACATTTTTGTTCTCTTTTTCATTGTTTATTTAAGTGCTGGCAATTTTTATTGCCAGCACTTGTTATATCCGTAATCAAAGCACATACACAACATGATAAGACACTACTTTTCTCCTACTTTACATGCAGAACTGAATAAACCAAGTTCAAACAGTCAAATTACAATCGATGAACATTTAAAGTGTTGTTTAAAAGCCACCTAAGACAAACTTCGCAGTTCCGCAGCGTAATCTGTGCTTTGGGTATGCAATCATTGCCGTAACGAAGGACCGACGTGTTTTCGATAACAATTCTTAACTGTTATACAGCGAGCTAGCTTTATATCCCGCATGTGAGAACAGCAGACACTGTCGTTGTTGCTGTAAGAAATTCCGTAAGCTGCAGTGTACCAGTTTACCAGTAAATATAATTTGCTTAGTTTACTATAGGTTCGATGAGCCTAACTGGCTGACCCGCATCGAATCAATATTGGAACTGGTTGTCATATATAATTCACTGCTTACCACTCATCTTGAATCAATAGTTCTTAGATTTAAAGAAATTATCAACGTAGAACCCACGGAATCCGGAAAGATCGACATTTCAGGCAAAAAGTGAAAAGAAGCGTGGAATATATTGCCTGCTAAAGCTAATATATAAGCATTTTCTATTTAGTCCTACTTTGCAAAGGACCAGAGGCTTTTCGCTGCAATTGCGCTAAACAAAGTGTGTTTCCTTTAATTTAACCTCAAGCCTGTGTAAATAAAATGCGTCAAGTCTTGCAGGCGGGCTATCGGTTTAAAGAAAGTCATCGTTTGTAAGGCAAATAATATCACACAGCCTTTTAATATAGTTGCCCTTATATAAATGTTAAAACCAGCAGACAAACACACTTATATACACTAGGTTCGACTGATGTGCACGTCGTTGGCTGTTTAACATATCTCCACATTATAGAAGTTTATTCGAGCCCCATCCTTCGTTCACGCCGAGACAGCCCCAGTCCTATGAACAGACAACGTTGTTGCTTTTGTAGTCTGCGTTCCGCAGTTCCTCTCTGGTTCATTGTGTTTCTGTCCAGCCATGTCGGAAGGTGCGGATGTTCTTTCGTCGCTGCCTACAGAGGATCTTGTCTGCCAGACTGGGTTACTGGGTGGGCGACATCCTGCAGCATGAAAGGACACAAGCGGTAAGATGGAGGACATGTTTTCTGCCACTGCTCTGCCACTGTCTGATAGGACATTGTCACGATGCGTATACGCTCAGCATACATTTAGGCACTACCTGCGTGGCGAGTCCGACAAGCCACGCAGGCTTCGTTCTTCATGCCTAGTTCTCTATTTGATATGATCGCTTGCAGTAGTCGCAGTTGCCGCGTCACGGGCTGGTCGTAGTAGAGAGAGGTAGAAAAACCTGTTTGTTCGGAACAATCCGAGACGAGGACGGACGGACCCCCGAGACTCTACAGCAGTACAACTGCCCGTGCTGTCGCGTCTTGTCGGCCTATACCAACAGGGGAAACAGAACGTCTAGCGCCCGTTTTCACGCTAGGTACGCTCTGCAGCGTTGCATGAGGTACACGGAGAGTTGCCAAGCTCCGTGCACATACACTCTCGGACAGGACAGTGGGAGAGCCTATACCGCGCAAGTCCTGGTCGACGGTGGGTGCCTAGGCAATGCAGCCTTCCTTCCTGCCCTGTAAGGCACACGTACAACTGGCCTGGTAACAGGAAGATCCTCTTCGCTGACACGCGAGCACGTAGCTGGCGTCATACCGCGCTATGTATTGACTCCCCATCGGCAGGTGCGTCGTTCGCTACACCGCTGTTCGGACGTAACAGCGCGTGCGTAAACGACAGACGGGATATAGCGTCACAGCGCGATCGAGTGAAAAGAGAAGGCTCAACGAAACCGAAGCGACCGATGGTCTAATCGGCCACGACGGTGTTTAAGGGGACAACTAGCTAGCTACAGCATTCGCATTCTAGAGCCAAAAATAGCATAGGTAAACACTGGTAACGCTATTGCAGCAGTATTGCTGAGATCCAGCCCCAGAGGAATATGGGATTTATGGAACTTTTACTAGTCCTTCGGTTTGTTTAAACGCCTTTAGGTAACAAAAAAATATGCGATAACTATATCAGAATCGGGTACCGAGCCTGGGGGGTGGGGAGGTATCCGAATTTAGTGGGTATGTGAGTCCCACACTAGTCACGCAGGCTGCTAGCGACGCTTGTGCATCATGCATTTTCGAAATCTTGCAGATGCAAAAAAACGGTTAAGTGGAATAGAAAATAACGATAAGAAGTATTCCTGTTTTCCTTACACTCCACTTTGCCATAAGACGGGCTTACGCAAACTCTACAGGTTTCTTTACAAACCTCTAGCACTATCTGCACCAGATTTTCAAACGCTAAAGCTTTGATGGACATCTCCACCCCGTACCCTTGTATACAGCTTGTAGAATTGCCCACTGTAACTGCTCTATAAACGCCTCCTAAGCTCGTTTACTCTTGTACACCACCGTCACTCCTAAGGCCTCGCACGTTTTATTTGGCTTGGCGCGCTCTCTCCTGGTCAAATGCACCAATGCACGCTGGAGTTTGTCGGGCGTCGTATGTTAACGCCGTTGAACTGGACAGAAGCGTTCCGCCTTATTTCTGGGTTTGAGCTATGAATACAAAGGAAACTCGCTTATAACGACGAAGTATGGCGATAACACCCGATCGTTTTCATCAGATCAAACATAAAGCCGAAATATAATTCCTTCGTCATAAACGCGTAAGGCTGAGACATCGCGACAACTCAATGAAGCGGCACACTCTGAGTCGAATGGAGCGACGATACAAGTGGTCACCACGACCTAAAACAGACACTTTTAAGCTTCGAATTAAACAGGCTAAGCCAGGAGGCTTTCCGAATAATTTAACGTCCAATGAGCACGTCGGCTGTTAATCAAGAGATGCAAGAGGCGTAAATGGAGGGGGGGGGGAAGAGCTGTACAGCAGACAAAGGATACACAAATATGTAAAATTGCTTTAAAATAGCTTCCGTCTGCTGCAGTGCACCTGTGACATCGGTACCACTAGAACAGGGCAAATCAGGGTGATAAGGCCGGGAAGACCCAATTATCATTTTAATGCCGGTGTTGCGTGTCGGTATCTTATAGCCATGGCGAAGCTCCAGGTTGGGTAACTGCTTTACCTTACTTGTGGCAACGCCACTGAGTTTGCGCAGTTTATCAGGCCAGTCACCTAATTCCACTGCTCTTAATTTGTAAGTTCATCTCAGGGTTGAAAGAGGGATAACGGATCAGGAAGAAGCCACCGTGCAAAGCAACTAGTTTTAGTAGATTGCCTGCATGTCTGAGTTCAGCGAGCCATTACCCAGGACCTTAGAATATTCTTGAAGAATAATTGCATTCCCAGTAATTGCAAATCCTAAGGGACATAGGTACCGCCAACGACAATAGAGCATGCCAATTGTTTGTCCCAGTGATATTAGGCTTGCCGACAAAGAAAGAGGGTAGGATATAATTTGCCCGTATAAATCTCGTGAACCTTACGAACTTCAAATAGAGCGGATCTGCTCGAGGTGCCCTCTACATACACCTGATCCGAATGATCCAAGGAGGTCTGCGGAAAAGTACGGACGCGCATGTGGCTCAGTTTAATCACTAACAAATAAGACGAAGACACTCAGAACATTGCATAATAGACACTTGCTGGAACCGCTGCATTTACGCCTGCCGAACGTATCGGTTTACTGTATGTGGTGATCACGAAGAAAGACATAATTGTAGCGTTACGATTTTTCTCTAGAGAATTTATTCATATGGGCTAGACTTGATTAGACCGCTTGTTTGACTGTAAACCCGTTAGGAGCGGCCACTGATGACCTACCCATTGCGCATGCTGGCTTTCAAAATCGGCATCCGCGACAACATGGAAGAACATTGCAAGCTTGGGTAGCCTAATTGCTAGGTCTCGCAGGGAGCCGACAGTTATGGCTTTCGATTTACCTGCAAATTTCCATGCTGATGGCGTCTAATGAGATCTAATGAGCGAGGGTAAGGCGATCAGGCGATCATCATTTGGGCCGCCTTGTTCTGTCTGCAGTTAATGACTTAGTCGCATTGCTATGATACCCACTTAATTTTTAGTATCTAGACAACGGAGTCCTTGGAGTGTCCTACAGGACATCTTGGAAGGTCTCCGCAGGGCGCACATAGTAGGCAACCAACGGACCGGAACTAAACGCTGAGTGCGAGGCATTGATGTCAGCGATAGATGGGTCGTGTGGCTCGTGCCCCTGTGCTTGATCTGTCCTATGGCGGGATAGCCCTCGCCCTCCAAGCTCCTCCGGACATGCAACTCTGGTTGAAGTCCTAGAGAGTTACTTTATTATTTAAAATAACATATTTAGAAATGAAGTTGAGTTGCTCCTCTAATTTTTTTCATCTCCTATATAGCCTCGAAACGTCTGGGTTGTTTGGGACTCGCCGCCGACGCACTCAAGAGGCGGGTTAGCTAGGATAAGAGATCGACATCTAACTACGGCCTTTGCAGTCCACGGATTTCGTCACGTTCTGTGCAACGTGGAGGGTTTTCATGAACCACAGGATGAATGTCCATGCAAACAATGCTGAAGCAAATGTGATCGATACCCCGCCGCGGTATGCCCGTCGGTTAGGTCTATAGCAGAACTAGCAAAACGCTAGATTGTTGGCGTCTCAAAACATTTCGATGAAATATAAACACATTTACCCAGTTTGGGTGTTGATAAAACAAATATAGTAGTCTCGAAATATCGTCCCTTCAATTGTTTTATCCGTGGGAACAGGAAAAAGTCGCACAAACACATTTTCGGTGAACAGGGAGGTTGCGCAAATATAGAAATCGAATTTTTCATTTAATCCAAAATCTGTAACGATGTGTGCACCGGTGCATTTCGTGATGAGGAATCCAATGGTTGTTTGCCTCAGAGTTCAGGCCTCTTGCGTCAAATGTCTTCAAGCAAAAGCTCGTGGAAAATGATTTCCTTGTAGTAGAAAAAACAGTGGTGTTAGATCTGTTCTACCTGCGTTTCTTCAATCGACTCTCTCCTTGGAAGCATCACTGGGACGACTGGGCTTTGATCTCAATGTCGTAACCATACACCCATGACCCGTCTGTAATATAATTGCTCTCGAAGACAATCCAGGGTCTTCTGCTACTGCCTGAAGGTGAAATTGGACATTTACCGGCAAACGCCCATTTACTAAAAATAATTTTTTTCTTAGAGCGAACTCCACTACTAGTCTTCCAAAAATATCGTTTAGTAATATCACCACTGACCCACAGGATATTTTTAATTCATTAGTTATCTTCCTGCTAGTCATTTGGCGATCGTTGAGTAAGATATCGTCGAGAGTAGTGGAGTAACCACGACGTCATCTGCCCACGTCTTGTAACCAATTGCCTTAGCTGTATTGCCTATATGTCGATTAAGAGGAAATCCTGAGAATAGAAGCTGGAGTACACCCTATGAATAGAACAACCCACTCCAGCTTTTCTCTCTCTGTTCGCCGCGTCTGGCACAGAGCTGATTGTGTGCCTGCGAATGGGTTGCTGACACAAATGTGCACCTCACCAGGAACTTTCGGGTCGGAATAGTACCCACTAATCGTGATGTGTACGCAAGGAAAATTGTGCATGGCTACCTCTACATGGTAAATTTCACTCCTGAATTTCACCCAATGAGGAACGAATGTTCCTGTCAGTTTTGTTCACTGCACAATTGCCATGTCTGTATTACTCATCTCCGACGTAATGCGAGGTAACGCGAACGATACACGTCGTTTCTTTTCTATAATATACAACCCGTACTACGACGATGGCGCCATTAGATACCCAACTACAGAACAAACCGGGAAATATCTTTTGTTCTTTTATTTCTAGCTTCTTTTGGCCCCGCTTGTCATCCACTAGCTACAGTGGTCGTACAATCAGCAAGCTTTGTAACAGTAGTCGTTGTCGCCGTAATAATTGAAACAAATGTACCGATAGCATTTCATAGCAGTAGTAATTATATTAGTAAATAGATCATTGTTGTTGTTGTTGTTGTTATTGTTGTGTTTGCATTGGCTGTGACGGGCTTTGCCGAGTGCGCCAAGCTGCCCTCTGGTACGTGAGCATGTTTATGCGTGGATGTGTGTCCGGCTCCTCCTCGTCGTCTTCGCTGCGGCGGGCATTCGTATTCCACGACAGTTACGCTACGCACTCAGCAACAACGGTTCGCGACGGGATCGGTTGTCGGCCTCACCGCTGGCGTCCAAACAGCAGCGGAAACAGACTAATTTGGAGCTAATTTCCGCCCTAGATGCATGGGTGCCGCTACACTTGGACTACACGTGTATATATATATATATATATATATAAAGAGTTTCCACAGGCTAACGGTAACCTGTCAGGCTTCAACCGTAACCGCCCTCCGCTGCGACAGATTAACAACCAGCGGTACAATAGATAGTTGTGTTGCGGGGTGCTGTCGGGTGACACCGGTAAAACGACTACCAAAGTGTGTCAGGACACATATTTCCAATGAGCAAAAACCGTGTTTATCATACGTTTAATTGCAACGGAAATTAGAACTGAATGCATTCTAGTTTACGGAGCCAATGCAGCCGGTGGCTAGATGAGGGCAATGCCCTAGAGACATGGCGGGAGTACATATTTGAAGTCGTCCTAATAGGAAAAGGTGATCCTACTAATGTCCGATCCTGGCGGGGCATTGACAAGAAGAGTTGCATTTATAAGACTTGGCATCGATGCTCCAACACGCATTTTGACATTCCTCACAGCAACACAATTCCACAAGAGCAGCGTAGATTCAGGCGCAAACAGAAGTCGGCCATAACAGCAAGCTCAAAATTATCATATGAAGTGAAGCAAGTCCTGAAATCTCATAAATCACAGGGTTCTATATGCTTTATTTGTTGATCTGAAGTCCGCTTTGCTTGTGTAATGCTGTACTCCAGAAGCTCGCCAATGCAGGTGTGGGCTCGGAGACTAATAATAACTCTTATCGCCAGCATTCTTCAAGTACATCCGATATCTTTTGATGATTTAGGCGATTAGGGAGCATAAGTCCGTTATCCGGACCAGCAGTTACGCTCGGGGTGAAAATCTTAGCCCTCTGCTTTTTCCATCCTTTTCGGCAATCTTCAGTCAATAGTTCACAATCATTATATTGTACGGCATCATACTGTACGCCGACTATATTGCCATGTTCAGTCGTAATAAGTTGAGTTGCGGCGAACCATACGCACACTGAAGATGTACTGTTGCGAAAACAACGGCCTTCAGATTAACATCGAGAAAACCAAAGCCATCGAATTTAGACCCGGATAACCGTTTGCTTGTTATGATTGTTTGAGACTTCCAACGTGTGCTGTCAAGCTCGTTAGCACCTTCGAACAACTACCCCGAACCGGTAAAAAAAACGTCTAATCTTGATGTCGACAATAAAAAAGTTTCAACAATGATCTTTCTTCAGTTTAGACAAAGGTTTCTGAAAATCTCTTCGAATCTCCAACAATGGTCACGCAGAGCTGGCAGAGATCACTGCAATCCAACCGACTAACCCACGCTATGCACTACTTAATAGATTATACCATAAACTCTGCCATGTAATAGACTTTCACGGTTCTGACGTTGGCTAGATCATTTCTATACTTGTCGAAGAGCTCTTTCTTTTACGCAGTTAGCTTGATAATATATTATTATGATTTACATGTGCTCCTCATTATATATATATATATATATATATATATATATATATATATATATATATATATATATATATGCACATATAGTGTAATAAACTATATGTTACATCTTAACCAAATAACTATAGTTAAGAACAACATAGTAATTTTCGTTTTTTTATTTTCTTTCTTATAAAATCGTATTTATAAAAAAATCTATAAATCTTATTAATGAGCGTTTGAATGTAGGTGTAATCATCTAATGAGTCTATCAGGTTTCCCAACGCGTTTTTACTGTTAATGGACAACTTTAAATTGAAGTTAGGTGGGAATCGACTGACAGGTACAGACAAAATTATCCGTGGAGGGGGGCAATGATTGCAGTTTGTAAACTCCTTGCAACCATCCTTGGGCCATAGGGTCACTTTTATGAGGCATGAGCCTCACACAGCATATTAGAGACATGTGCCGTGCTGCAATCTCCTTCATGTACTTTGGGGGTGAGGGACGTTAGGCGGCTGCCACTGCTTTTGAGCTAAAAATCGTGTCCATGCTGAGTCACAGCGTCAATAGAGTGTAGACACATCTCTCGGGGGCAAACTTTGCTCAGCTGGAGAGATGTTTTAGCACATATATGAAACGGTTCCTGTGACCTCCTCGGACTGCAAGGAGTCGCTTCGGCAGTGGAAACAGCCAGAGTCGAGCAGAGGTCACCGATTACCGAACTATTCCACCACTTTTGGCAGAACTGGCAAAAAAAGGTTGCCGACGCCTTGGACGAGATTGGACACGTTGACACCTATAGTTCTCGGTACATTTAGGAGGGAGTCGCATGCTCTAGCCGTCACGTAGACATAAGACGTATCGTGCACATCTAGCACAGCCTTGTATGCTTCACATCAGGTTTTGTGCCACCAGCCCTGTGACCAGTTCCGGTTCTGCTAGTAGGCTTGCACTAAATATCATGCATTAAACTGTCGGACGCCTCAGCGATTCCTACACTACATCTCAACGTGGGACGGACGCTAGCGGTCGCGTAAAAAGTCTTTCGTTCTTGTAAAGTGCAACTGAGTTATAAAATAACTAAAATAATGATTTCTTTGCAATAACTAGGTTACACAGAAAACACGCCCTTGGCATCTACTTAATATACGTCGCGTCGTGGTCGAACCTACGGCTTATGACATAATTATCCAAATATGCAAAACTATAGTAATCATATAAATCTGAGGACTGATTTTATTTCAAGTCAAAACGGATAGCACAGAAAAATCTTGCTTTTCGCTTGTATTTTGCTGTTTTACTAACATATCAATTAGCTGTCACAATGCATGGTATCAATAAATTCGACTTTTTCTTGAAGTTTTTTGTTGGTGAGCGAAATACAACATGTCTAGAAACACTTTGATGTAACATAAACACATTTACCCAGTTTGGGTGTTATTAAACAAATAATTTTGAAGGGTTAGGTTTGGCCTTAGTCAGCACTTGATCATTTATGTACGATGAATCTTGTCATGCCGCACCTGAAGCATTGCCTAGCGTAGCGTAGTTGTGTTCCTCCCGGATGCCGCGTTGCCATCCCTGAATCTATGCCCGAAATTCTGGCAGTTGCAGAAATAGAAGAGGGTAATCCATTTGCTCAACCACTGCAGCTTAGCCAGCCTACTCAAGCCGTGCTGCTTTAAGTGGCAGCTTTCCGTCATCCTTTGGGACTACCACCACGACCGGCCAGCGGCTGCGCCTGCTGTGCGCAAAACAGCTTTGACTCCGATATCGATTTTGTATCGCAGCTGTTGCTAATGTTGCTCTTGTTTGATGGTACTATGGAGCTCTGTCGTCGTGTGTATTTTATCCAGATCCTTTATCACAATTGTCGTCATCATCACCTGGGCAATGGTCCTTAACTGGATTGCCATTGTGGACTTGCACGTAATTTTAATGGTGAAGACTGCTTCTTTTCCTGCTTGGTCTTTTTTATTTGAAGCTTGAAAGCGCCTGTTTGGGGTCTTGGTAAACGCTTGAATTCGTAGTCCGTTCTCTTTATTTCTAGCGTCGGTTGATTGGCTCTAGGTAATCGAGGATTTCCGAAGTAACGCCAAAGCAATGCCAAATCTGTGGGGAAAGATATCGGGGTTTAGTGAGATTGCGAGTCCTACACAAGTAACGCTGCGTAGTATCTGTGGAGTTAGTGCGCATCACGTTTAAGCCTCGTGACTTGAGGACTTTAGGATTGGCTCAAGACTTATTAGAACAACTTCAGCATTATCGTCTAATAGAGAAATATTTGATTGGATCGTCATCGTATCCGTGCCGTACTTACTATCTTAACTGGTTCATAGTAAGTTTACAGCCGGATTGATAACAAAATGCGTTAAAACCGAGAAGAGGTGCAAGTACGCCATTGAAACAAAATACAATTTTATACTAATTGCATGCAAATTTCGATGCATCTGGGCTACAAATGCAAAGCTTTCGAAGCTTCCGGCATCTACCTCGCGTTTACAGAGCTGTGATCCTTATAGGAGAGAGTTCCTGTATCATCATTTATTAAGCACTTACCATACGACTACAAGGCAGTGTTTGCCGGTAGATAAGTGCATGCAGGCCGTGTATGCCAACGTTATTTTATTAATATTGCGGCAACCATGTAGTTGTTGGAGTAACGTAGTTGGGCCCAGCGAAGTGCCTAGTTGTGGAGTTAGTACGAAAGATAGAAATTTAATTTTCTTGAGACGCGACGGCAAACCGTTTAGGATGTTTGTTGCAAAATTCACCTTCTTCGGCCAGCTTCTGTTCTACGCTAATATGGATGTTCTTCGTCTTGGGTTAAGGACAGGAATTAGTCTAGCTGTGACATAGGCACCTATACTCTACCCTACCCTTGCTATGCGATATGTGCTGTGCACGCAACGCTACTTTATTGTTTGTTTGGTTTGTTCTGCAAGACATCGAGCCTTCAGCTGAGAGAATATCTACGAGAGGTTACGACCGTCTTATACGAGCTTGTGGAGAGCTATCCTCAGGGGTGCGCTTCCGATGCTTGAGCTGTCTGTGCGAGTGGTCTATTTCGACGGACGACGCAAGTCGCTGTTCTCATCCGAGAGCGACGACTCTGCACCGATGGAGACTAGACACATTGCCTTGCACATGGCACTTTTCAGAAAAACTTGTTGAAGATACATTCATGGACAGACATAGATATACATACATAGAGACATAGAAATCACATTCAGGTCTACAGGGAACCTGCGTAGACGACCCGGCGGGAGATTGAAGTCATTAGGCTATAAAGGAACCGACAGAGGAGCCGAATAAGCCTAAGCAGCGCGTATCTATCCTTATATACAGAGTGCCCGAAATCTTGTTGAAAATTGATATTGGAAATTGTAGAGCTCGTTCGTAATATAAATATATTTTTCAATGAAACATGGTCATGAGAAGTCCTGTTTCGGAGTGAGGATGATATTACTAAGATTCGTGACGCTGTGTTAGTGCCCGACAAAAAGCACAACATGCGCATATGTAAGGCATTCAGTTTTCATATGCAGGAACTAAGCACATCGTCGTATTCGTGAGAAAATTATGTTTCCTGTGAAGAACATACAATACCGCCTACAAGATGCGACATGGCCGTTCAGAGAAAATTCGCATAAAACAAATGTTATTTGCTCTTTAGAAAAAGCGGAATTTTCTCAGAACCACGACGATGTGTTTAGTTATTGTATAAAAGAACTGGTTGTTTTGCAATTGTATATTTTGTACTTTTATATCGGGCGATAACACCAGTGTCACGGATTTTGGTAATTTCACTCACGCTACGCGATAGAACTTCTCAGAGACTATGTTCCATTGGAAAATAGATTTTCTTCTACGAGTTCTACAATTTCCTATGTCGATATGAAAAATCAGAACACCCTGTGTATATATATATATATATATATATACAGAGGGGCTCGAGCAGTAACGCGGTCTTGCGCGGTCTAGCTTATTACATAGCGTGATCAGTCGACGTCAAACGTGCAGTCAGAAGTCTAGCCTATGCTCTTGAATTTAAGACATAGACGAAGATTAGAAGCGGTGGAGGAAAACGCCTGTGTATTAGTATGCTCCCACAGGGAACATATGCGCTTATTGACTTTGGGCAGCGAGCCATCATTAACTCTATGTATACACATACACGCACATACAGAAACATAAATACAACCGTGAAACTGCAACAACTTAAACTTAATGAACATTTACGGAAATGTTTAAAAACCTACATTTTAAGCAATTTCTCATGATATTTACAGATCGTAAGATGCCGTATCTGTCACAAAATTCACAAATATTTATCCAAATTATTGATCACACTATAAGTACTGAAATAAACTTTGCGGGTGAAGTTTTGCAGTGACGGTACGAAGGGGCCTGATGTCTGTCGCAGTGAGATCCATGTCGCTGACCTCGCTAAGCCTAAGACTCAATTTTGAGAGCATGCCTTGACAAAATCAAGTTGGAGAGACTCCCCAAGCCCTCATCCTAAAGGCAGCGACTGGAACCACTTTCCAGTCGAAGGGTCGATTGGCTGTTGCAAGAAACAGTCGTTACGAGTATTTGATCGTGTCCGCCGCGATGAGCGACTTCTTGGACGTTTCTGTCAGATGTGCGGTAAATCAACAGCCGTTGCCGAGGAGAAGGTGTTCTATATAACATAATCTACTGGCATAGGATAGAGTAATGTCGTTCAAGCAATGGCTATCACTCAGCCTCCATATCACTCAGACGGGTAATATTGTGTCAACTGAGTGGGAGCGCGGAAGTCCGAATAATAAACATAGCATACTAATTTTAACATTTAATTTGTATGGTGGATAGACTTTACTATTTACAGCATTTATGCGTTTTAGGAAACATATGATTTGCTCCAGCAGAGATAGTGGGCGGGAGCTTGAACCCGCTCATACCCGCCTGAAATAGTCTAAATTTAATGAACAATTAGGCCGAGCCTCGTGGAGCCTAGCCATGCTTTTAAGCGTTGTTGCAAGTAACAGCAATTCTGTTCATACATAACAAAAGGATCGCTTTACTAGAGACATCATAGCCCAAGATGCAACCGAAAGGCGTGAGTTGTTTTACAAGGATGGCCCCCGACCGGTGCTAGTTCTTTTCATCATTATTTATTTATTGCACCATATATATGGTAAATATATATATATATATATATATATATATATATATATATATATATATATATATATATATATATATATATAATGATGGGCAGTGAGCCGAAATCGAACGGTCCAAGGTTAGTGACTAGTAGAGCTTCTAAGTAGATTCTATTTCATAAAGCCATACTAGGATCGACTTTCTGTCCCCTTATATCGATATTAAGGTGAAGCGGCTGTTGTATAGTTAGCTATGAACCCTCGGAGAATTCTGTTTCAATACATTCCGACTTCTCTCTTCTGGTAATGCTTACATTGAATGGACTAACGTATCTCGTAGAAAAATTGTTCTTAAGTTTCTTCAGTTTTTTTTTACCTCGGGGTGTGACACTCACAAATCCAGTATTTGATGTCTTCTTCTGAGTTTTGGCTTTGCTTTCTCGCGGCGAGGTTGGCTTCTTCCAGTTGGCGCCTGTGCTTGCTTGGTATGCCGAGCTCGGTTCACATGGTACATCGGTGTCCATCGTCGGGGCACTTCTATCGCTCTCGATTGTTCTCGTTGGTGGACGCTCATTGGACGCAGGCGAGCTATATTCAGGATTGGCGGAGGCAAAGGCCCTCAGGCCCCCTTGAACTGCATCTTAGCGGTTTTCCGCTGAGAGTTGTCTATATATATATATACACATATATATATATATATATATATTGTAGTGGCGGTGGCTTAGGCGGCTAACGCACCGTTCGAAACGGGGCGTTGCCATGGCAACCACGGTTAGCAAAACATCGCTAGTTCGAGCCCTGGCCGTGCTGGTACCTCTACTGGAGAAAGCCTATATATGTAATTCCAGTACGAGAACGCGATGACGATAGATGCATTTAGACGATATCGTGCCACAGGCAACTTAGCCCATTACGAGCGTCTAAAATGTGGTTGTCAGAGCGTAAAAAAAAATAAATATATATATATATACGAGGTGTGTTCAAAAATCGCGACTTTTGTGTTTTTTCAAAAAATATTCATTTATTCATGAATATCATATAATCCCCATGAGATATTATACACTTGTGCCAACGGTTTTTCCAATCTTCGAAGCACTTCAAAAAACCATTTTTTTTAATCTTGTTCAGCTCCTTCTTTGATGCCGTCTTTATCTCGTCAAGCGTAGCGTAACGTCGTCCTTTCATGGGCCTCTTCAGTTTAGGGAACAAGAAAAAGTCACAGGGGGCCAGATCTGGGGAATACGGTGGCTGCGGCATCATTAGTGTGTTGTTTTTGGCCAAAAACTCGCGCACAAGCAACGATGTGTGAGCAGGGGCGTTATCGTGGTGCAAAAGCCAATTTTTGTTCTTCCACAAATCCGGGCGTTTCTGGCGGATTGCTTCGCGCAAATTGCGCATAACTTGCAGGTAATATTCCTTATTGACCGTTCTACCCTGTGGCAAGAACTCATGATGCACCACGCCCCTGCAATCGAAGAAAACTGTCAGCAAAACTTTCACATTCGACCGAACTTGGCGCGCTTATAACCATAAACTCCACGTCATAACCATAAACCCACGATTCGTCACCAGTTATGACCCTCTGGAGCAAATTTGGGTCGTCGCGGACAGAGTCCAACATCTCATTAGCAATGTTCATGCGATGCTGTTTTTGGTCGCAATTGAGCAATTTTGGTACGAATTTCGCGGCGACCCGTCTCATGCCCAAATCATTGATAAAAATCGAATGGCACGAGCCAATCGATATGTTTAGGTCCTCAGCAACTTCTCTAACGGTGATTCGACGATTGGCCAATACCATTTTCTCCACTTCATTAATTTTTTCGTCTGTTGTTGAAGTGCTCGGGCGTCCGGCACGCTCTTCGTCGTTCACATCTTCTCGGCCTTCTGAGAACATTTTGTACCACCGATAAACGTTGCTTCGGTTATAATAAATTTAGGTAGCTTCTCCGTATGCCACAGTCAACATTCGGAATGCATCCGCGCACTTAATTTCGTTTTTCACACAAAATTTGATACAGGTTCTTTGATCCATTTTTTTGAATAGGTAAAAATCGAAGACGATCCAAAACACGTGCAAGCAAAGCAGCTGTCAACAATCAAGTGAACATTCAAAATGGCCGAGCTTGTCGGCATAAGTGAGAGACATGAGTACCAACATAACGCCACAAAAAATCGAAATTCGAATATACGTAACCCGCGAAAATTCAAAAGTCGCAATACTTTTTGAACACACCTCGTATATATAAATATATATATATATATATGCATATATTTTCTAAGGCATTTTTGTTCGTATCAAATTTGCTCACTCTATCTACAGTCAGGATATAAGCACATTTAGTTTCTTGCAGCTCGACCGCGCCGCATTTTTACGTCCTGGCCAGCCTGAAGGATTCCTTGCCATTACTGGTAGGAAAACAGCAACATAATTTCAATAACAACTTCTTTTACAAGCATTTCTCAACACAGGGTTATAGACCTGGACGTTTAGTTGCTAATGCACCGCAATACGTGTCTCGATTAGTCTTTCGCCCCTAGAATCTTTTGGACCATTATTAGCAAGCGTTATTACGGCATTGCAGAACTATTAAGAGCAATTTCGAGATTTTTACTGCAGTCATAAAAATTGCACATCATCGTTATTTTTAAAATATATACATATACGCGCGTGCGTATTTCTAACACATATTTGTAACTAACGTGAGATATGGCAACTAATACTGGTGCAAATGTCGTAATGAATCTATGCAGCAGAACTAAAGCGAAATGGTCAAAGGATGTCCCAAAACAGATCTTCTTAATAGTCGCAAACAAAAAATCATCACTATATCATCCAATTTATGAACAGCCGGGATAAAACAGCGTCATGTTCGTTTTAAAACATCTGGGTAAATTTCTAAAAAGAAATGCAATAACTACTCATTCAACGTCTTTAGTCTTTCTCTCTTAGTCTGTCGGTTTACTCTGCAAAACTATGACGCGAATGGGGTAAATAAAATGAAACTATAAGACTGTGCTGCTCGAAGCAATTTGATCGTGCCTCTATATGTTTTGCGAACACTGTGTAACGAATGGGCTTGTTCTTTGCTATAAGATCGGGAGAAACCACGTCACTGTTGGCTGCTCTTGCCTCTCTCGAGAGGGGAGTATTTCAGACGAATCGGAAACGTTGCTGGCAACACACGTATGTTAGTACACCCATCTCGGTACACAAACAAGCTATTAATACGTAAGGACATTTTCAAGGATCGTACAATGCTAGTAAATCTTTCGTCGATTGGCGTTATTTGCTACCGCGTGTGCATATCCGAACATTGTGGGTCATAGGAGCAATATATATATATATATATATATATATATACGCTAAATTTTCCAAAAATCGTTGCTGTCTTCCTGTCAGCCGAAAACATTGCAAAAATGTGCGTCTCAATGTCTATTTGACCACCTTCTGCTAGATAAAGCGAGAAGGCACATGCGGACAACCTGCTGAATGGCACTATGAGCAGAGGGCCCCACAACGAACAGATACATACAAGCACAAGATGCTTCAGGTTCACGGTAACCGCTTGTTGAGCATGTGAGGTGGCGCACCGCACGGCCAATGGCATGATACTTAGTGCAACCGATGTTCTTGCAAGTGCCGTTTCTTGTGGCATCTGTTTCTCGTGGCTCTATTGACGCCATTTGGAACTTCGGGTCTTTCGATGCCATTTTGTTCTGCCACCTAAAAATAACTCCTTGTAAGCAGAGTTATCAGTAAGCTTATCGTTTCAGGTCCTCTATAAACGAAAAAGTACCCAGGACGAGGTAAACAATTCCGCGAGATCGTACTCAGTAGACGATATTTATCGGCATCTCTGGTACTAGCTTGAGTCGACTTGATGACAACGTTCGGAGTCAAATGTTGCGTAGAAATGTTCGAAAACCGCGTAAACGACACCGTTTTGTTATCGAATCACTTTCTGAGGATCATCCAGTGATTATTTTTTGGTTTTGATGATCGACTGAATTTCTCTGAGTTTCTATTGCTCTTCTGGTATCACATCGCAATTTTTTTTAAAAACTGGTGAAGCGAATAGTTAGGATGGATAGATGGCAGCAGTTTATGGCGGCAGCTCTTTTTGGCAATACCTCCTCCAAGATGTGAGGAGTTTAGAGTCACCTTTTCCTTGTGGGTCCCCGTGAGAAAAACGCTACTTCAGCCTGAACGAATTCGCACGTTGCAGATGCATGCATTAAATAAATTTGCGCAACGTGGTGCAGGAATTAATTTATCTTGCAGGTGCTCATTGCGAATTAAGTCAGCACCTCATGCTTTGAAGGAACGGAGGCGGTTTATTGCCATCAAGCCCATCGAGCCGTGTAGAGTATGAGCGGAAGTGTTCAGTAATAACCTCGCGTTCGACAGGGCAGTTGTAACAATTTGGACAGCAGTTCCGCTATAGCCTGAAGATGACGAGCCTTCTGATGCTGTTGGCAGATAGAGTGCTGTCACACGGATCTGTGACGACACCATTTCTTGAAAGTGGTTTTACATGGGATAAGAGTCAGCTAGCAGCGACGACGTTATTTGAGCCTGTCGCGATATATGACAAATTGCATCTAACGGACCACAGATGACTAGATTATCTTCACTAGAGTTTTGGAGCGCTCTTCGATGTGCGGATCCTACTTATTTTGTTGTCGTGTCACATACACTCAAGAGTTGGCTGATTAGAATGCCTCACTAAAGTTTTAGTTGAGTTACTGGTGCTAGCCGGTGTGGATACCGAGCACGATGGCTTAGTTGCAATAGCCTTTGACTTGCATTCGGGAGGCCTGGGTTTGAGACCCAGACCGGCCACTCCTAAATTGGTTTTCATTGTTCCCAATTTAAAACAAGGTAAATGCCGAAGTGGATTAAAAATTGACCATAATAAAAAAAAAGCTGCACATATGTCTTTTGGCAATAATCGCACCCGCAAGAGTTTATAGCAGCAGCAACGACAGCACTAGATTTGCTTGACCATCTCTAATATGTTATACGGCTAAAGAAACTTTCCTAACGAGTATATAGGCGCCGGAGACGATTCAGTGGCATAACTCGGCTTTTCGGATACCGACTTCCCCTAGATAGTGAAAAAGCAGGCTTCACTGAGACTTCAGACAGGGAAGCACGCGATCGAACATCTTTCAGGCAATAACAGCACCACACGTTTCTAATCAGCAAAGCGCGCTGTCGGACCTTGAAGACACGGACGTTACACAGCACTGTCGTAAAGCTTGAAGAGAGATCACCTAATGAGCTATAAAAGAAGTCACTCATAATGAGGTGTGCATGTAACAGTTGGCTCTCAGCCAAGAGTGAAGCGCGTCAAATAGCGAAGTCAAGTCAAGCCAAAAGCACCTTTATTCAAGGGTCATATATGCCTAAGTATACATTGTTTTTAACAAAAAATATTTAACCTCTGACTATAATTAGAACATACATCAGGTCCGTCGACTTCGCAGGCTTCGTGGAACTCTCCACGAGAATGTGTTGTTTACCTTCACTGAGCGCGCAACTTCCAGTGATCTAACATTCACACCACTTTGCAGTGCATTATTTATATGTTTAAACATGGTCTGGTCAGTTCCGAGACAACACAATTTTTATACAGCGATAGATCACCTTGTTCGTGTAACGTACGTATTGGCACAAGAGATACGCTTTCACGAGGAATATTACATTTTTTTGATATCCTTCTGATAAATTTGGTCTGTACCCTCCCAATGGCATTTATATCTTTTGCCATATAAGGAGCCCAAACCTGGCTGCAGTAGAGGAATTTGGGTAAGACTAGACTTCTGTACAAAGTCACATAGAAATCAGGATTTTCTAAAATGAAGCATCTAAATATGGTATTACATAGTTGCGAAGCAGAAGTGACGGTGGCAGAAATATGTTGAAAAAAGTCTAATTTGGGGATTACAATCACACCAAAATCAGGAAAAGATTTAACTACTGGTATTGCATCGTTAGCGAGTGTATACAGTAGCGAACTGCCACCTGACGACACCACGGCACATTTAAGCACAGATATTTGCATCCTATTCTCACAACACCAGTTTTCAATATTCTTAATTGCTAGTTGAATAATACTTGTAGAATTGTCGACTGCTGAAAATATTTTTAAATTGTCCGCAAATAAGAGATAAGAGAGATAACCTTCTGGAATCACTGTTGGGTGATCGAGGGCGTATATCCTGAAGAGCATATATAATATATAGCATGATCAAATTAAGTCTGACAAGAATGCAGCGACGCTGTGGAATATTTTTAACATATCGCAACAACACAATGTATATTTTTCTCTATGAATACAAACTTCATTTTGGGCTATGTTTTAGTAGTAGCAAAATAACTGTAATGTTAATGCTTCTAAATTTAGTACATTTGTAGGACTGTGTATATTACTGTAATATTTAAAGGAGCTTCGTAATCGTTAATTAACTAAAAAAAAGTAATATAATAACTTATTTTAACAAAAGTTACTTGTTTGTTTTCTTTCTCGAGCGAAATCTGGCCTATTTAAATTTCGCTGCTTGAGATGCGGCTTATGTATTTGTCGAACAATATGCTACTGAAATGCTCTGCACAGTTTAGAGCTCGCCTGTACATAAGCAACAACACAAGCGTATAAAATGGGAAAGGGAGCGGTAGTTAAAGAAAGGTCGTACAGTGTTAATCGATAGGGAGAGTAAAAATGCTGTTTAGCTAAGAACACAGTTGGCCAATAGAAACTAAGCGGCATTGAATATTTGTAATAAGGTGGCGATCAAATGTTAGACAAAGAAATTCATATTGGAGGCCACAATAAGAAGAAGAGAAGAAACCGAAAATGATCCTAGTCGTCTTTCTGATGAAATCATCTGATGTTATCTGATGAGGTATCTCTGTCCCAACTATAGTGTGCCACAGGTGAATACCGTACAACGGTATTGGCGTTTGGGCGTCGAGTTAACTAAGCCGATGACCTCTACGAAATAAGAGGCACAATTTAGATGAGACCGCCATAGACGTGTAACCGTCTTCTGGTTTTAAAATTATGCTGCGTAGACCAACTGGATATTATATGTATAAATACTAGTTCAATCCTCCAATTCGTGGAGTTATGAGCTTGGTTCCTCCGAACTCTAGGAATGTAAGATTACGGCTTCTTAGAAGACATCAACAAAAACTAGGTGTCAAAAATGCTGCAGGAGGGCGGATTTCCTGCGTAGAAAAATCAGCTCAATGTTTGTATGCAAAATTGCATCACAAACCTGATCATTCAAAATGAATTCACAACAATGTTTAAAAACTATTTAAACATAAATACAACCTGTAAGAGAGATTTTGCTTGCTGCTAAGCTATAGAAAATAAATAAAATTCGACACATTCGTTTTTGGATTATCATGCAGGAAAAGCCATAATATATATAGATATATATATATATATATATATATATATATATATATATATATATATATACCTCAATTTTGTAAGAAGAATTGTAAGTAATATAATAAAAAAATGTAATGCGTATATATTGATATTGTTGAGCGTTTCACTTCAATCATTAAATGTTGATATTGAAAAAGAGCTATTACTAACATCATTGTATCTCTATGTAATTGTGATGCCCATATAATTGAAAAAAATTTAAGTAAAGAAAAATGTATTATTTAATTTTAGGGTTACAAATATTATAAAGTTAATATCTACCATAATATTGTGAACACATTAGACACATTGGGGCATTGTGTTTAAGAACTGACTGCGTTAACTTTCAATAAAGTAATGCTGACCCAATATAAAGAAAATACCTATAATACGATGCTTTTAAACAATTATCTGAAGAAGACCACGTTTACCACACAGTGATTAGCCGGTCATAATTATGAATTTTATCACGAACACGATGGTGTGCTGTAGTTTCTGTCTAGGAAGACTGGTTGTCTCGCAACAGCACATTTTGTGCTCCTATGTCGAGCAAAAACATCAGTGTCACACATTGTAGTAATTTCACTCTCACTCCGAAACAAGACTTCTGAGAGGCTATGTTCCATAGCAAAAACATCTGCTTTAACGAGCTCTACAATTCCACATATCGCGCTTCAAATATTCACGAAGCACCCTGTATATATACCAGCGTGTTCGGGCAAATATCTGCTTTGTATAAAAAGCATTGAACGTTGGCTAGCGAAATAAGAAGTCTCTTACTGAAAACAGTTTGCAAACATCAAGACCCTTTTGTTTGAGCCTTTGCGTTCGATACATAAGCGTGTGCTATTACGATCATAAATACAAACATTAAGGGGAATGCGCATTTTATGGGGATTATTTTGCTACTAAAGCTAGTTCTCTCGCAATGACAATTTTGAGAAATCACATTTTTTAATGCCGAAACGAAAATTTCACCCCTGAACAATGACTTCTTTCTTCCTCCTCATTCATTCTTGTAAAGGTGGTCTTTTTTTACAAGTAAACGATCCAAAAGGAGTGCATAGCCTACTGTCGCCATAGTGTCTATAAACATACACATGTGTGCCTGACGTTTAATGGCGTTAACATGCTCTGATATTCTTTTCCACTCGCACCGGCAAGATGCTTTACACATATATATATATATATATATATATATATATATATATATATATATATATATATATAAATATATATAGATGTTCGGCGGCATGTAGAGCCGATATGCTCTTATCCCTTTCCACACGCACCGCGTAGATTCCGCCGGGATACGCCGGCATACGATGGTTACAGCAACGCTCATTCCTCTAGGCGCTGTGGATCATACGGATTGTCTGAAGCGTCCCCATTTGGGGGCGGATATCAGTTCTGGCCTTATCGCACAATTACTTGCCCGTATAAAAAGCTACTGTGTTTACTGCAGGTGAGTAACGAGCAACGATGACTCTTATCTCATATAAGCTCACAAAAAACAGGAATGGTAAATTTAGGTAAATCAGAATTTGTTTTAATACATTTTAGAACTAAAAAAAAACAAACGCAAA
Source organism: Dermanyssus gallinae (assembly GCA_003439945.1). NCBI lineage: Eukaryota > Metazoa > Arthropoda > Arachnida > Mesostigmata > Dermanyssidae > Dermanyssus > Dermanyssus gallinae. The sequence continues at coordinate 56,906 of QVRM01002893.1, read as the reverse complement.
ACACAATGAAAGGCAAATAGGGTACGCCGCACGTTGTGTTCCATGATTATTTACTGTATGAATAACGTAATTTTTTGTTTAATAATGGAATAGAGATTGTCGTAATGAGCTCGTTTAAATCTAATTATATTTACTTTTTGCAATATAGAATTAAGCGTGCCTGTCATGTTACAAGCGGCCGAGAAAGCTATTGAGTTGATGGGGCGTTTTATTGTCAGACTGAACAAGCGGACCATCGTTGCTACAAACACACTTTTCACGGCCGAACATACTGAATATACACAATAATTACCCATAAATCTATACATATATATATAAGAGGACGGTTTTGTAACAGATTTGTTCTTCGAGAATGTCTTACTTTTGTGAAACGTCAACTGTCATACTCCAGAAAGCGCAAACAATATAATATCAATGTGCTTAGTTTGCCTTAGGCAGAACCGCGGATGATAAATGCACGCCTAGAGCAAACAAGTTTAACTATATACTGACTACGGGACGCTTCAAGTGGAGTGGTTGCAGCCCGCTTCAAGAAAAAAATAGTTTTGGAAACAAACACAGTGCCGCCCAACGTGACCCTTGTCTTCCTGTTAACTTTAAGAAATAACATCGTCGTCAGTCCGGCGCCAGCATTACGTACGTATAAAATCGATGAAAGAAGTCTTCCTCCAGAACATCAAAGTTGGTAGAAGACAGTTCATTGAAAACGTAACTCATTTCTGTGGTCAATTCTGTTTTTCCCGATTTGGCACGTCTTGTTATTCGCTTATTGGCCACCTTCGCCATTAATATTTTTTTGTGTTGTTTTTGTTAGCGAGAAACAGATTCTGTAACATATTTTGCAGATGATTCGTCCAAGTTAAATAAGCATATGGGTCAAAGTACGGTAAACAACTTAACTTACCAGCAGCTTTACTTTGTCGTTGTCATGGTCCTTAGTGACATTTTTGTCACTGTTTTATAAACTGATATGGGCGTCAAATCCTTTGCTCATCTGTTCCGATACTAATGTCACTCGATTTTTGAAAATATAGGTAGTTTAAAGGAGGTTTGATAACAGAAAACAAACTTGACATATTTTTTGCTTTAGAATTATATATATATATATATATATATATATATATATATATATATATATATATATATGCTTATCTTTTTTAAGTCTAGAAGTTTAAATAAATACTCTAAATGAAACAATAAAGACAGATCATAAACAGACGCCACGTTCTTTGTGATTTGTTTTGCAGTCGAGAACGGCTAAAACAGTGGTTTTGACAGAAATCGAGATAGATGCTAATCAGTGAATACGACTTTCGCGCGTACGCAAAACGCTAAGGTAAGACTTTGTTTTTTTAACACTTTTAAACCAGTTTATTTTCAATATAAAACATTATGTATATGTTACACGTATCACTTTAAGGTAAGACTTAAAAACGCGTTTTGAGGAGGAAGGGGTGCATAGCAGAAGCGCACGTTAAACTATTGTGGTGCTAGGCAATTACACAATTTAAAACAGATGTGCAATCTGAAAATGTAGCGAGAAGATAGCAGTTTGACGAATCGGGCGTCGTTTAGGTCTATACATGAAAGAAGCGCAATAGCGTAGCATTATATAGCGTTCGTGTAATCGTATTTGGTCGTCGTCGCCAACCAGATCCCGTCCTACGCCCACTAAACTATTTTGCACTGACGACTGGCGGCAGATTGTTGATCATGCCAGCCCTGTTTGCACTCACAATCGACAAAGCTACATCAGGTCAAGCATCTCCAACGTGTACATAATAATAATAATGTACAGTAATCACGTGCATAGTGATATAGCAGACCGTTTGTGTGTTCGAGATCTGTTTAAACTGTTTGCTTTGTTATATATCTTCTCTGGAACGTTTAGTATGTTGTTCTGTAAACTTTGTTTACCTATGAAAGCTTAGCTTTAAATGGTAAACCTGCTTGTTTACCAGCTAAACAGACAGACAGTATATGGTGAACAAACGTTTAAAGAAAGAAAAATAAATACACTTCTAATTTATAACAGGAATTAACGTCCTATTGTTGTGGTTATGTTCACGTTATCCACACGTTTTTTGTCTGGTTGTAAAGCAACAGAGCACGGGTAGAAGACAGCTCATTGAAAACGTGACTCATTTCTTTGGCCAATTCTGTTTTGTTCGAATTGGCACGTCTTGCTATTCGCTTATTGGCCACCTTCGCCATTCATTTTCGATGTTGTTTTTGTTAGCGAGAAACAGATTCTGTAGCATATTTTGCAGATATTTGGTGTGTCAGTGTCGGCTGGCCATCATGAGCCATCACCCGAACAGAAGCCAGCTTAACGAACTGTCGGCTGAACTCAAGTGAAGTTCGCACAGCCCGGCACGCAGCCGGATTCGCAATACAACCAAACAGCAAGAACAGACCACAGCTGAGGACAGCTGAGGAGACGACTCACCGGCGATCGGCCATCATCAATCGTTAACAGAGAGCCAACATGATTGGCGGCTTCGATGCGGTTCACGCGTTCTACACTCTTTCGGTGCTGCCCTGTCTACTGTCGATCGCACTCAATGGTGTCGTCATCTGGGCGTTCAGACGATCGCCTCGCCTTCGAGATCACCCGATACCGTTTCGGCTGGATCTGGCTCTTGCCCTGGTGCTGGGAAACGCCATTTACGTGATGACGGCTCTCACGCTTGTGATTTTACGTAAGCTACTTTTCTTTCTACAGTCTGGTCTAGTCGTAGATGTACCTACTGCTGTTGCTACTGCTTTTCCTGCTGATATTATTATTCTTATTATTATGTTTGTCGGAAAGTAACTGGAAATTTTACTTATCTAAAGAAAATAACTACTTTTTATTTATAGTAGTTTAAATAAAAAGTAGTTATTTCTTTAACTACTTTTTATTTAAGTAGTTAAATATAAACTTACTTATAATCCTCCTAGCTTAGTAAAGGAGCACTTTACTAAGCTCCTCCTTTGAACAGAGGAGCTTAGTAAAGTGATCTCATTTGTTGTTGTTGTTGTTGTTGTTGTTATTGTTGTTGTTGTTGTTGTTGTTGTTGTTGTTGTTGTTGTTGTTGTTGTTGTTTGTGCTATATGAATTCTGTCGGAATAGTCAGCGAAAAACTTCAGTTACGCGCGGCAATTTTGTGTGTACTGCTGCATAAACTTTCCGAATCATTTGGAGCGTATTCGGCGAGGACAGCATATACTAAATACATCGTGCTACAACCAGATCGCCAAGTTTTGTTCTGGCAATTTAAGCTTCCTGGGTAAACCTGATATTTTGGAAGGCTTATTACGCTTGTAGAAGATCGTTTACGCGAAATTATAGAAAACAATTTCCCAAGTGAATACGCGCGTGTTAGCCATGGTATTGGGGGTGTGTCACACGACTCTATCGTTGCTCTCCTTCGTTTCCAGTGTTTCGTGTCAAATTTGAGCCAATGAGTTTCTCACGATTTAAGCAAGCGCAACAAAATGGAACCTCTAGTAAAATGGCCTTCTTGGTTTGCCTGCTTGGCACAATAGGAGTCCGCTCTTAGATTGAGTTGCTACTTGTGACGAAATGTCTGAGCTCTTTACGGCAACGTGAAGCGTGCGAGATCCAGGTGCGCCGTTCCAGGCCAACCTGCAAATACGAACCAAAAATACTATAAAAATACTATTCGATTTGCGCAAGGTTTTGCTCTGTGCTTGGTGGCATAGGCATGGCATCGTCCACCACGAGCGTCTTCCTAGTGGAGACACGATACACACGTGTGTATACTGTGATCAGCTCGGTCGAGCTTACTTGCCGCCCTACAAAGAAAGAAACGTCATTTTGAGAATAATGACGGCGTTACTTGTTCAATTTTCAAAATAATTTTAAAATTGTTAGTTCACTAGCGTAATGTTGCAGTATGAACGAAATGACTGGCGTGGCCTTGCCGTAATTGTCACCGGCAACAAAATCGAGTTAGCCTATCGTTTGTAATGTAACGCTTGACGCAATTGTTGTTGTTGTTGTGGTTGTTGTTGTTCTATGTGTGTGATTGCGTATTTGGCAGCAAACTGGACGGACAGTGATGGGCCGTGTCGAGCCGTGTCGTTTGGGCTAAACCTCGGTCTCAGCGGCGTCAGGGCCGCGTGTCTGCTCGCTGTCATTGAGCGCTACTTTGCAGCAAGCTCGCCATATGGCCGAATTGTCAGCCTCGTCTTAAGCGTCAAAAACCTCAACTTCATTCTGTGGCCAGTCGCGCTCGTAGTGAATCTACCGTACATCTTTCTGAAAGGAGGTAATCAATCGTTCTTTGCTGGCTTGTTATTGTGTTGTTGTCTATGCAGTTATGTCTATTGTTGTTATTGTGTTGTTGTCTATGCAGTTATGTCTATTGTTGTTATTGCTGCTGCTGCTGCTGTAGCAGCTGATATTGTTGTTGTTATTAAATTGCTCTTTCACTTGTTGTCGTTGTTGCTGATACTGCTGCTGTTGGTGTCGTTGTTTATGCAGTTGCTGGCGTTTTTGCGGGTATCGTTGTCGTCCCTATTCTGTGTAGTTGGCTATTATTATTATTATTATTATTATTATTATTATTATTATTATTATTATTATTATTATTATTATTTTTTGCTCTGCTGCTACTGCTCGTGATGCTGCTTGCACGATGTAACTAACACTTACGTGCTGGCTGCAATGCATAATGCTACGTACTTTTCGGCGACGTGATGCGGGGATCGTGTGTGTTTCGTTCCGTTTTCACGTCGTGTCCGACCAAAAACACCAACGTCGACGATGCAGCGTGGGAAACCGACGACTTTTCGATTTGTTTGTTCATCTACGGCCATTGGGAGCTGGTCACGCTGATGGTCAAGCTGATTCTTCACCCACTGACGCCCCTCGTCTACGCGGCCGGTCTCCACCTGCTGCTGAACCGGCTGGATAGTGAGAACAACGGCGACCCGCCGCCGAATACCTATGCGCGTGTACTCCGTCGGGGAACGGGTTTCGCGCGAACATTCGTCCTCGGCTACATCGTCGTCTATACGCCAATGTTGGTAAGCACCTAGACGATGCTAGCAGGCGAGAGTGATCTTGCATTAAATGATCTCCTTCTCTTCCTCCTATTCCTCCACTGGACCCCCGTTTCGACCAACCGCATAGCAGGACAACTGTTACTAGGGTCGGCTATTAGTTAAATTGAAGTTGTGTGTGTGGGGGGCGGGGGGGGGGGAGAGAGGATATTGTGCCTTTTTGCACTAGTTTTGTTTAATCGATTCTTGCACGTATAGAAAACGACAGCAAGTTGTCGCTGACTGCTAGACCACGTTAACGTAAACGGCTGTCGAATTATTGGGCAGTTAGTAGGCTTCCATGACGATTGATACGATTGCTCGCCGCATATGTGGGCATTGGAGGCATTTTACGAAGTCAATCGTTTGAATTCGCCCACCAGAAGTACCAGTGGTAGTTATTTAAAGATGATTTATATTCTGCAGAATCATCGTCGGTAATCATCTTCGTCTATAAGTGTAACGCCTCTAAACACTGCAGCAGGTTTATGTTGATCGACCCGTGTAGGAAACGCCTAGTCTAAACCATTGTCAAAAACTGGCACTTAGAGACGTGCTTGTTGTTTACGGCGCATTGCCTTCATTCGAACCTTCGGGACCTTTTACAATTAGAAAACAGGTTAATAACCAAGCCCTTTCTGACCACTACTTGGCATTCCCGGTTAATGAAATTTCGCTACAAATGTAGGGGTTAGAAAAGCATTTAAACTCATAATTTTACCTTTTACAGGTCCTTCAATTTCTGTGGGGCGACTTTGGAATGGGCCTGTACAGCATTTCCTACACGTTCTGTCTACTCAGCGTGTTTATATCGATTGCCGAGCCAATTTGTTTTGCTATTCAGGATGAAGCCGTCTGGGATGAATGCAAGTAAGTGTTCTTAACTTGCCTTCGATTCGTGTAGCGGTATATTTACTTATTTCCCCAGAGCTGATGAGTATTCACTAATTTCCCTATTCCCTAAAAATGATATATTTATATGATACCTGCGTTTGCATACGTGTGATATATATATATATATATATATATATATATATATATATATATGTGAAATCACACGTATGCAAACGCAGGTATCATACAACAATTGTTTTGAATAGAACTAGCCATTTACACGTCCTATCTGGGCTGATACGAATCGAATGCATGTCGACATGTGTTCTTCTCTGGCATGTAGCAAACTAAACAGATATAAAGTACTTCCCTACTGCCCTTCAATGAGCTTATCAGAGCTCAATCACTGTTGCTGTACACGTGCGCCAAAGAATATTGATCTTGTTACATAGAGCGCTTCAACTTACAGAGACATTCTGGGAGCCTCGCGTAAGAGAAAATTTCAAGACCAGCAGCATCGACAAACAACAGCGACACCGCCTACAATTCAAATCACGACCACACCTTCGACTGCACCCATTCTAACTATTCACTGAAAGAGCAGGGCAGCGTTATATATATATATATATATATATATATATATATATATATATATATATATATATATATATATATAAGCGCCATATGCTACTGTCCTGCCTTATTGAATTTTATTATATATAAGCAACAACTTGGCGCCTATCTTTTTATATTGGCTATTGCATATAACCAACCACGATTAAGGTTAAAGGCGTCGCATATACATGTCTGCAAAGGAAAACTCTTCTCGATCTGTTGACGTGACATGTTACAAATAAATAAATATATCTTATAAACACTCAATATTTCCATTTATTCAAAATTAACTTTATGAAACGTTGACAGCATACTTTTAGGATGTTCCAAGCGATCCAAATAGCGAGAGAAGTTTGACTCGAAGCAGTTTTACCAGCCCAAACCACAAGCGATTCCGCCCCCTGGATCCAAATAGCTTCAAATTTGCTATCAGCAATATGACCCTAATTATTTCTGAGCCAAACACGTCAGATCGTTCTGTCAGTTTGTCCTTGTACGAAATAAAGAAGCTCTCATTACCACAAACAATATGACATACCATTCAACACTAGAGGTAGGGTACACTTTTGCTCCAAGATGCTTCTTCTCTTTTCCCCTCAGTAAGTCCCTGAAGTACCTGTTGAAGCTTGTAGCTGTATTACAGAGATCACGTTGCAAAATTCGTCCGATGCTTCTGCCTGAAATTTAAAACTGTACCGTCAGCTTTCCTACAGTCTTCCGAGCTTGAAATTGCAACAGACATCTCACTTTCCTCGTCCTATTTGCCTTTGAAGTTGCAGTTCCTTTTAAAAGTAGCGTTTTAAAGTGTAGTAATGACGCTTGCCTTTCTGTACCCTTTCACACACACAAACTGCTCCTTGACCCCGACGGGTATCAACTCCTCGACAATTGCCATCGAATGTCTACCGGTTAAAACGAGCACAACTACGACATTCATCCTTATGAACTGCGTCGTGGACACAACTTAAACCCAGCATAGCGGCGCTGAGTGCATGCTCTGCCATTGGCGCCAAGCAACCCCAATTTTATTGCGGTCACACTCTAACCTGCCCCTCCCTTATGCTAATAATGGTTCTGTGCTTGAAAACTAAACAGAACAATTGCCTATTCACAGTTTAATAGGGCTAGAAGAAATATGTGTTCGTATGTCGCTACGGTTGCCTAACAAGTATTAAATATGTGTTCACCAGAACAAGTCGGTTCTACGTGTTAATGTTGCATCTGCTTCTAGACAGGCGTCCACGTAACCAAACAATTGCCAGAGCATTAGGCAAATAGAACGGACTCTACACTTTGCAAACGTCGTGTGCCAAATCATGGCAAACGTTCTTCAAAAAGTGCTTTCGATTGTGATTATGAAGGTGCCGGAGAAGCACCGACAACAGCGGCAGGTAAAAACGAATTATCAGCTCAAGCCTTGGCGCCACAGATTAGATGCTGGAGCTAAAGTTACTGCATCGAGGTTTACGCTGAAGCAGTGCCACACGATTTAGATTCTGAAGAAGTGGAAGAAACACGGGTTTAGTGGGTTGTTAAGTCGCCGACACTACTCACTGCAGGGTGCCAGCGTCGCATGTACATCAGATATGTTCTGGCGGAAACCTCCTTTATTGAACAAAAGTTGCTGCAAAATTTGCAGCTACGTCGCGACCATGACACGAATCCTTACTTAAAACTAAGTGTCTGCTACGAGATTAGCTGTCTGCAGTGCTCTTTCGCCATGCGATCACAAGTCACCGGAACATAACGGCGATGGTTAATCGAGTACGCTTTAATGAGTGCTCTGATTTTGCCTGCGCTTTGCAAGACTCAATCTCGTTGTAATCACCGTCACCGCCGTCCTCGGCGTCGAATCGTTTTGGTTCCTCCTGCCAGTTTGTTGGGTCACCGCGGCATAGCAGAGCTCAGCTGCGTGAGAGCATTTGGTTCGTGTTGGCTGACATATTGCTCTCGAGCCGAGCGAAAGCGTCATCAATCATCGAAATTGGTCTGTCCAAATGATTTTGTCGTCATTTTCGAAAAGTCTGGACTTGCTCGCGAGGTTGCTCCCTCGTCTGGACAGGCGGAGGTCTTTCTCAGGAGGTTGCCGTTCAGCTTTAATAAAAGTGTTTTCTAGAGTTCCGAATGTTATTGAAACGGCCTCATTCGCTTCTATCACGGTGTTCACCTCGGCATACTTTTTCTTTTTTATTTTCGTCTCATGGCCGTCTTCCCATTGGTCGTTGCCCTCTGCTGATAGAATCGGATTCATGTTGTTGTTCATAGTTGTTGGTGTAACTGTCGTTGTTGGCAGCGGAGTCAGCGGGGGAGACGTGACCCAGCGCGCACCTTTTGACCGACATGGACGTTTGTGCATGTCTTTCATGGCCTGGTCGCCATGGGACTTGTCCTCTCAAGGTCTCTCTCACCAGGCAAAATCTGTCTATTTCGAGACTGTGTCGTAAAATTTCTCCCTGAAAGTCCAGTTTGACCTTTTCGACTTCAACTAGCAAACCGGCAGTAAACGTATCACAATGTGTATGCAAATGTATGCCAGCGACACGGAGTAGGGGGGAAGGTGGTCGACGCCCTTCACGCTACAAGACGCAAATTCAACCCCAGCATGACATCTAGCCGTTTCAAAGCAATATTTTCCAAGCCTTGCAGATTTTGGCTCACGTTAGTACAAATATATATATATATATATATATATATATATATATATATATATTTACATTAAATTTAGCAACCAGATAGAAAGTAACCAGGGTGCAATAAGATAGTTTGTATAAGCTTTTAAAATAGAATACATAGATGCCATCTGCTCTTTGCTTGCTTTATTATTATTATTATTATTATTATTATTATTATTATTATTATTATTATTATTATTATTATTATTATTATTATTATTATTATTATTATTATTATTATTATTATTATTATTATTATTATTATTATCTAAACTAGAATAGATAACTAAATTAATTTTTGCACGTGTCATTAGGAATAATTCTAACAGACGCATGTATCTAATGTTACGCGTTTATTTATTATTTATGTTCGTTACACCTAAAGCATGTAACAGGTCTATGCGATGTAATCACTGAATTGCTTTGCGGCCTAAACCGATCATAAGCCAGTTTTACAACATGCGTATTGGTGTTTGCAAACGCCTGCTTTTTTAACGACGGTGAGCAAGTCGATTTTCTTTTGTAGATTTTTTTGACCCTCGCTCAAGTACGCCCCATATGCAGTAATCCAACAGATTAAATCTGAGTTGCTTGGTGGGCTTGAGTATGTATCGAAGAACTTGTTCATGGCTTGTTCTGTTAGCCACCAAATGGCTCGTAGGAGCGTCTCGCCGAAAGACGTGTGGCAGGGTATTTAACCACGGTTCTGCCGCAGTTTGTAGAACATGCAGACAGCCCTCGTTTTCACTGGCCTACTTTTCTGAGTGGCATAGCATCTCTCTTTCTAGACACAACATATAGAACGTTCACATGGGCTAACATTGATTTCTCCCATAACGAGAAGACTTAGTGTGTTTCTCCCATAACGAGAGGACTTAGTGGGTTTCTCCCATAACGAGAAGCCATTCTGGATTGTGGGTAGGCCAGCGGTCGTTTCTGGGTTTGAGTTTTGTCTTTGCGGTTGGCATGAAACTGATTTTATTAATAACATGTACGATAACCATGTCTTTATTATTCCGTAAGACTTATGGCCGTGTACGGTCAGTTCATTCACATACGTGAAACGGGTATTAGAAAAAATACCTTCGGACCAAAGGCACTAATTTCCGGTCATAATTACGAAGATATTCTTAGGGGCGATTAAAGAAAGTAATCGACACTACTCTTTAAGAGCCTTGCTCCCCCTTCTGCAATACACTGTCTCGTTGACCGATTTTTTTTAGGACATTTTATCAGTCCTATAGGTGATGCTGTGGTCGTAGCAACCAAGCTAACTCGGAATCTTTGAACCAGTTGGAGATTCTCGTTGACAACGAAACGGCCGCTGGGTGCTTCTGCCGTCGGCCAACAACTTGCAAATGAGTAAGTCATATAATATTGTGCCTAAAATTAGAGAAATAAGCCCCTTTGGTGTGCATAGTACAGCACAGTGTGATATAAAACAAATGTGACCTGTATGCGTTCTCTACGCACCAAATCGCTGTTGTATTTGTCAATTTCGGGGTGCTATAAAATCAAACACAAACTTTAATATAGTTTTTAGCAACCCATTTTACGTGTTTCGATTCCCATTGTAGCTTTGACTGGGATGCACGGATCTAAAGCTGAGCAATTCGGCTTTTGCGGTCTATTATACGAATAGAAAAACCTCTTCTACAACCTTATTTATATCAATCCGCTCAAGGTCTCTTTAAACTGACACGAAAGCAAAGAAGCCTCAAGGCTTTAAACTAAGAAGGACAATCGACGCGCGAAATAATCGATCTCAACGCTAGTAGTACCTGCTATTTGAAACCGCAAACAGCATGGGAATATCGATACGAATAACGAAGAAATCTTTGCAAGATGAGTTTCCCTCGAAGCAAAGATCTTTGCTGGGTGGGCCGCGCTGCTTGCGAATCTAATTGTGGATCTATAATTGCTCAGTCTATAGGTAAATTTTATACATATTTTTTCATGTCTACAATTAAAGTACGCCTAGAAATAATAAACCACTGAACAAAAACACAATAAAATATCGCAAATAAGCAAACTTATTTAGAATAAAAACTGTTCCTATAGTAGGATACTGTCTTTACGTTATTGCCCCTTAGTTTACAATATTAGACCTTAAACACATAGATACTTTAAAATTTTACTTTGTAAAGCGCACGGTGAGTTTGCCAAAAAACGCATCACCGACGCTTGCACTAAAACTATGCCAGGAACGCACCTTAGTCAAAGATTTAGAACTAAAGAAGATACCGTTCAGTAGACAAACTTTAGAACCCTACGAAGAATTTAAAGAAAATTGCACCATGGCACTTGTAATGGGACTGTATGTTGAAATGCCTGCTTTTTTGCAGTAATAAATGAAAATCGTCATTGCAGAAAAACAGATCTATATTGTGCGGAGCAATATGCGGTGGTATGATTACCACCACCTCATATGCTTGAAATAGCATTACTATGATATTGACGAGTGCACATGTAAATATTGCAGAGAATATCGGACGTTACCACATACTCAGCAGCTCCTTTGCTCGTCGCTACAGTCAAGTGTCAACGATCTTATTAGTCTAGAAAATTATGTATGAACGATTGTAGTATACCAAATTATGGTAAATAGGCCTGAAGCAATAAAATCTATGGACTCGACCAATCCATGTGTAAAGTGTACACATATACCGGAGCATTACATTTTGGCACGTACATCCTAACGGATGTTAAGTTTAGATATGCTACACGACAACTTTCCTCTGCCCGAATAAGCCGCAAACAACTTTCCCCTGCTCGAAAAGGCCGCAGAAATAATTGTATTCGCAGGAACAACACCGAACTTAGCCTCTATAACAAGCAAGCAACGAATTAAAAAATGCGATTAATAGTTCCAATGCGACAGACCTAGCCCCTCTGATGGCGGCGTGGTCTAGGGGACTAGTGCGCTAGTCATGGTTGTCATCTACCGGTCCCCGGTTCGATCCCTGTTGTTGATCGAATTTTCTTTGAGCGATCCTCATTGAGATTTGATGATTAACCATACCGCTGAGTGTCAGCGGCCATGCTGCCACAAGGACTGTAAGGGAAACCCCAGATATCTTAACACGTCCGGCCCTCGGTGCTTCGAAGATATGCCTCAGGTTGAGTTCCAAGCCCGTAGGGGACGGAAAATAGTCTAGAAATAAAAACAACCTCCTTAAAAAAAATTATTCTAGAATTAGCCCCTCTAAGTGAGCATTAAGCTGGCGCGTGAATTCGTAGGGATTCGTTATGGTATACCGGCGATGTTGAAAATGTGGGGGTTGCACCCCGCTTTTCAGGAAACAAGAAAAGCCTGCAATAAAAGTTCTTCGTTGTTATACCATAGCTCTTACGTAACACGTACGTACGGAAATGCATAGCCTAGTGTAATAGCTGACAGTTTGCTAGTATTTTAGTTAGGAAGCACTTTATAGTATATATATATATATATATATATATATATATATATATATATATATATATATATATATATATATGTATACGTTCATAGCTATTCTCAGATTATAATGTATTCCAGCCAGTATCGGCACACATTTTTGGTGGCGTTAACCATTGCCATCGGCGGGGACCCCCTTTTCTTTTTGTGGATGCGAGAGAAAAATGCCTTTACCCACACCTAGTAGTTAAGGACTTAATGCCAATGTTGTTGACATAATACTCACTAATAAATCTCTCACTTAAATGTCTCAGGACGAAGCGAAAAGCTGGAACCGTTTTTTAATACTACTTAAACACCTACTTCCCTATTAGGGTTGCACGGGCAATACGCACCCAGCGGTCTGTACCAAGTCTTTCTTTGAATGATGACCGCGATAAAACCCTTCATGATATTTCAACTAGGGGTGTCCAGGGCCCCTTCTGTTATTTACAATTATCTGCCATGTTATGCTGACATCTGTTGCTCCTCGAAGTTCAACTGATCCTGAGCCTCTTGTCAAGAGTGGCAAGCCAACGAAATTACTAAGGCTTTTTTGAGACCATCGCAGTTTCATAGGAACAACCAATATGGCGCTCTATTTCCGTTTCGCTTTTCAATGGACTCGCTGACCCACTTCGGTTTGTGCCATAGAGTGTTCGGCAATCATTTTTCGCAAGCCGGTACTGCCCATTCAACACCAAACGGATTCTCCTTTTGACTGAAGCTTATTCTTCGGAGATTTCTCGATGGGGCCGTCGTTTTCGCAAGACATTCCCTTGTTTTTTGCGGTTCAAATTAGGAGGAACTATTAGCGTTCAGATCGGTCTTTTCGCGCTTCACTCGTTTCTCGCCGATACGAGGCCTCAGGCATTTCTTTCTTTTTGTGGTGACTTCATATACAGCGCTGGCTGTATATATCTAGTGTATTAGCAAATATTTATTTAGAAACAAATTAAATTAGTGTTTATAAAATTGCCACTACTTTTGCCCACTAATGAAAGTCGATACCTTGAAAGTAGTTAAATAATGATGTTATATAATAATATAAAAACAAATATTATTATAAATCATACAATAACGGCAAGGAAAAATATGCTACTAAACGCGACAAAAAGTGTATTTGCTTTATTTTCTTCTCGATCTGGCATTTTTCAAAATGTGCTACGCATTTTTCACTTTAATTCAATTATGTTTATTTCACCCAAATTGAGTATAATATACATAATATACATTTCAAATGTTTTTCATTTCTCCCACGCACAGGTTAGCAGGATAACCATGCACTATGTACCTGACTTTAGCTTCCCAGTCCGAAATAAAACATTCGTAAGGTACTTTACGCGGCATCTTCAGCCTTAGTCGGATTGTTTCAGCAGCCGGTGGGCAGTCTGACATGAGACACACAAAACGGCTCCTAATTCGGATAGACAAGCAAAGCACTCGCTTTATATATAATGAAAAACACCTTTCAAGCTGGTTAGAGTTCGCCAGCGTGAGGCGGTTCCAAACCCTGTCAGACCGTACATCAGCCCCGGAACAATCTTAAGCATGAAAAGCCTCACTGCTGAGAGAACGGACAGTCTTCGGGCATTGCCTACTTCCCCGTAAAGAGAGACAAGTGTCTTCCGTACTGTTTCGTCAAATGTGCTACGCATTATAACACGCACTAGCAGTACTTGCTTGCGCTATTATTTTGATACTAAATATTTAATCGTGCCTTGAGGCGGAGACAACAGATAAAATGCGTCTGATACACAGTGAAAACAGTGCTTGTTATTCCTACCGGCCTTCAAGCTAGTGCTGCGATATAAACGCAAACAATCGTTGTACACGTGTCCTAACGACATCGGCAGGCCGCTAACCATACAAATCACTGCATCTGTAACTACAGCAAAAAAAAAGTATACGTTATGCAATGCTAGAACACTAAACGTTTACAACACACGTTAACCGGCGAACGAATAATCAACGGCGAACAAAGAATCTAAAACAACCAAACCCGCAACAATTGGGCACACTGCAAACTCATACGCGTCGACAACCGCGTCCTTGACAGCGACAACCACAACTCGGCCGTTTCGAAGTGCATGCACGTAATTGCCCAGTAGCTGGCCAGGACAGGCCAGGCCAGCCTACTCTCGGTATTGGTTGTCGGAATTATGATGAGGATAATAACTATTATGAATATTTGTAGTGCGTGAAGCTAGCGCGTTTGCGTTCCTTTTCGATAGGCGTTCGGCTGGACGCCGGATGGGAGGGATCGCTTGAGGATGAGGAGAAAAGGAAGAGCTAGGAGTGGTAGTGGAAGCGGGCGGGGGTGGGTGGGGTTGGAGGGGGTGTTAGTGGAGGCAAAGTGGAGGGGTTCGATCGACCCCCTAACTGCTGCTGCGCGGAGCCCAATGTTACGGCCCTAAACGCTGCCATAAATGGGAACAGCGATCCGCCGGGACGAGAGCTGCTGTGCTGTTACGAGCGGCTCGAACAACAACGACGACGGGTCGACATTGCTCGAGTGAACGAACATTGCTAGAGCTCGAGAAGTTGCGCAGCTGTCCAAGTTCTCAGCAGAACAATTGGTGTTCTGTGCTAACCACGCTCTCTCTCTTTCGCGCGCTTGCCTTCTATGAGAACATGGCGCGGCAAGCCTGCGGCAACTACAACAATAATAACAATAATAATAATAACAACAATAGTAACAGTAACAACAAGAAAGATGGCAACAATGCTGTCAGCAGCAACAGTAGCTGCTGACACAACAATATACAACCGCCTTATACAACAATAATAAACAGCATGCTTATTTTGTTTTTATTCTGCAACAACAACAACAACAACGGCAGCAGTAGCAGCAGCAGCAGCAGCAACAACACCAACAACAACAACAAGAGCAACAGCAACAACCGCAGCAGCAGCAACAACAACAACAACAACAATGACGTCACTACTGCTGCTGCTGCTGCTGCTGCCGTCTTTGACGTGTCCGATGTGTGCGCCAACTTCACTTATAGCGCTTCGCACCTGTTTCGGATTTGCTAATAAAGGACGTATTTGCGGTTATAATGAGTCTAATAACGGCTCGCATCGCGCTTTTGTCGTTGCTTCTGCCGCTCTCACTGCTGCGGTGGCGATTTCTTGGAAAAAAACTCTCTCGAAAACATTTCTTGGCTATTTAGGTAAGCACACAGAAACGCACTTACTCACACAAGCTCGCATAAACGCGCGTGCACGCTCATAAACGTTCACCTAAGTACGGACGCAGCGGTTCGTAAGCGACAAACGAGTAGAGAAATGCGCGAATTTCCAGGGCAGGGCTTCCACAATCGACCTTTGGCTAAGGCGTCATAGACGTATCGACATTGTCCAGCATCCAGGTAACAGACCGGTCACGGAAAACCGCCATCTGTACCGCCGATACGGAATGCTGACACGGCGCTTCGCTGCAGTCACGCCGGTCTTAGTTCACGACGTAGAAATAGGTTCTGCTTTATCGATAGTCCGGAGTAGCTTATGCTACACATTTTTGTGTGCTCGTTGATAATTTGTGCGTATTTTTTTACTCTAGTATAGTGTACTATAGTCAATCGCGTGTCGTGTAGCTTTTGTTATAAATGATTTGTTATTTTTGACCGTCGTCCACCAAATATAATCGCTGGTGGACTTCCAATCGTTGCTTTTCGTTGTTAGCCCGCATAGTGCACACGCATTCGGATACTTCTCGAAGGAACAGAGTTCTCATTATGCCTATCAACCCAAGGCAGCAGGACAAAAATCAGTTTACTATAGAACACACTTATTGTGCAATAGTTGCGGCAATATTAATATACTAGTAACACACGTACGCACGCAGTTGTTTAGCCTATAATTGTTTGGTCTAAGGGCACGTCCCAAATAGGGGTCTCCACGAATAAAACAATATTCAAAGTCGACAATAGGAGAAGTCTTGTCGGTGATAGTAACCATGCAATGCAACACTGCATGCTGAACTGAATAATATGAATAATACCTTAAATTGCGATAAGGTTTTTGGGTAAACCTAGATTCACTCTAAGGGGAAACTTTCAGATAAGTCTGCAGAAGTACCCGAGACGGTTAGCGGATCTAAGTCGACACGTAACTGCCTTAATTGAGACAACAACTCGTACGCAGAGAGAAACGAACTGAGCAGCTATTTCATTCACACACAGGCTGCCCGTCTAAATATAAACAGGGTATTCCTGTACGTTCCTTCCATGTACGGTTTCGTTTATATTAAGCCCGTTAGCTATCTTAGCATTATTGTGGTCCTGCGGGACCTGAACTCTAATGCCGAATTACAAAAATACCTGGCGTAAGTCCGTCCAGTCATCGTTTATTGCCGGCACTGAGCCGTGTCGAGCGTGATGCTTAAAATGCGATAATTCACAAGAAAACTCGAGGAAGGTTCAAGGTCACTATTACAGTAGTTGTATATTCCCCAAGGACACTTAAGAACAAAAGCTCACCTGTATCACATTAATAACTTATCTCATACTTTCAGCCAGTGCGACTAGATACAAAAGTTTACAACAAAATATATAACGCGCAACATTCTTATGGTTTAAGTCGGGCGTAAAATATTCAGCGCAATTAAACATGTTTACATTAAGGGTGCCCAAATGCCTTATTTTGGGGCGACATAAAAATTGATTTTTTTTCGTGAACCGATGTGGCTGGCCAGATAGAATGTGCGATTCATATAATGTGCGACTGCAAGAAAACGAGCTATTGGATGGAACTTACTGACATTTTGAGAAATAAATTCATCATAAAATCATCTCGATGCGAACTCGGTGGTGATTCGATTTGCTTAAAAACTTGAGCCATTTGCCCGCCCTGATGTCATATTCCTAAAGAGTCCTATGTCGATTGAAACGGCGACGTTAACGGTCTATAAATGGTATGGTTTGTAAATTATAATGTTTGATACGGTAAAGGAATGATAGCGGCCAAACTATGACCATCTGTAAGTCGTGCACGTGATTTAGTTCACTCGGCCAGTTTATTGATACTCAAAGGTAACGTCTAGGTTAGTCCATGTCGCGTCTTCGTTGTGTGCTGGTGTTTCATCGTGCTGGAATCACTTGAGCGAATACTTTCTGAGATGTCTACCACAGCTGTTTGCGTGAGGTACTGAAATTCTCATACATGCTTTATTGTAACCCTTCGTAGACTATAAATGAGTCAATATGGTGAACAACTATGTTCACCATACCAGCCCAACCATTCTGAGAAAGAGATCCTGGCGTGTTTGTGGACGGACCATATGCGGGTCCTCGTTGACTCACCAATGAGGACAGTACGCCTTGAAATATTTTGTCTACACGGGTTTTATCTTTCAAAAGCACAAGTACAGAAAATTCAGTTTGGTTTTCTTCTTGCTGAAAAACAACGCAGATCCGGAAAAGGGTTTATCTGTACCCTTTTTAGCGATGCCAAGTTCTACGGCCCACTAGGACACTAGCGTGTCCGCTTACACGCCAGGATAGCCTCGCCGTTAACGTTGAGACTGGTATGGTAAAAAAATCCTTACGGGGTCTTAAAAACTTTCCGAAAAATTCAAATGAAGAAGTGCTGGTAATTATTTTTGATAGAAACAAGTTTCTCGAGATTGTGACTCTAGCAGGGTGCAGCTCAATTTTTGCGCACTCACTCAATATGTTCCTGGTTTTTCGCTGAACAACGGTGAGTGTGTTTCGATCTAGTTCTTGTCCAGTTTCTTCATCGACTAACTTGTTCCCTTGCAATCACGCATTTTGTGACGAGATGTTCAGTGAGTCATCGTGAGGGAGCGTTTTTTGTTAAACTTTTTTACTCTGTGAAATTATGTAGGCTGTCCGCCATAAGTTTATAAAATGCACGATTGTGAGAGGACGCATTAATCATATGAATCCCCGAGCATACCGGCGCATTCAGGAAAAAAATCTACATTATACCTGGTTTTAACTAGAGCAGAAACTATTGTGATGCTAAGAATATGAGTAAGTAATATAACTAAGAATGCAAAATTAGTATACTGTATGTAAAGTTCCTGCCGTAGCTAAAACATAGCTAATCATATTTTAGATCATGTAAAATTTTGTCTGGCATGCTTGCTCTTCTATTGAGTAACGGGTTCTCTCACAATCGTGCATCGTATAAACTTGTGCCGGACAGCCTACCTAAAATCACAGCTCAGAGAAGAGAAGTTTACAGAAATAGAAGGCCGTCATCTGTTCAGCGTGGGTGCAGCCAAATATCCGTAGTACAAGTAGTCGTCGTATTAGGTGTAGTTGTAGTAGCACTAACTACTATACGATCACGGCCAGTCATAATTCATTAGATGGTAGTAAAGTGTCTCTGGTTTGTCAATCAAACACAAAACCAATTGTCTAAACCTACGATTCCTCTCGGACTAGCAGGGTTACCATCACGATAAAACGGAGCGAGGTGTTCGTGCTTTGGTGATGCAACATATTTTTTTGTGTTGCCAACTTTTTTTTTGTAATGCAAAATTAGTTAAAAAAAACTTTCTGCTCTACCTAGGCCCAATCATATTTTAAATCATGTAAAATTTTCTCCGGTATGGTAGTAGTAGTAGTAGTAGTAGTAGTAGTATAGCGCTGGCGTTGTCATGGTGGTGACGATGGTGGTAGCGGTGGTGGTGATGATGCTGCTGCTGAGTTGGGCCTTCCAACGTGCAGCAGGAAAGACGCCTGCTTGCTGCGGGTGGAGGTCAATGACGAGAGGAAAGATGGACGGACGTCGAGATGGACTTTTCTCATCTCCCGCGGAGACCTGCCTAATCTCCTCTGCGCTTGGCGCCAGCGTGGCCATCGCCGCCGCTGCTGCTGCTGCTGCCGCCCTAAACTCCTCGTGACGCGGCGAGACAACAGCAGGCAGGAGGCGGAGGTTGGAATCGGCAATTCGATCTCTCGGCGGCGTTCGATCTCTCGGCGGCGTTGTTCCTACCTACCTACCTACCTACCTATCTACCTACCTATCTACCTACGTACTAGTAGTAGGATAGTAGTTTGCCAATAGACGAACAAACGGCCGATCGAAAGGACAGCGCTAACAAGCACAGGAGCGGAATTAGTTCGGAGACCAGTGGGCCGTCGACAAGAAAGACGATGATGATGACGACGACGACAATGACGACGACAGCGCTCAAGGCTCAGGTTTCGCCGCTGAACAGATCAAATTCGCTCCTCTGTGATGGATACTTGAGCGCTGGGTGGACGTTCACAATCTGTCAAACAAAGTCGGCGAGCTGTTGTTGTGGTTGTCGATGTTGTTTATGTTGTTGTAGTTGTCGATGTTGTTGTTGTTGTCATCGTTGTTTTGCTCGATTGTTTGAATTTGTCCGCTCTCTATAACAACGACAATGATGGCCATGATGGTACGCGTGATGATGAGATGATGATGATGATGATGACGATAATGCCTTAAGTTGGACAGGTGAGATTGCATGTCAACGCACCGCCGTTCTTCTATTATAGATCCCCTGCACGACTTCCACCATCACCCCACAAGGTTTAGTCATGACGGACGCGTGCGCAGCTAGCGAAGCTGGACTGGAAGCGCCTCTCAGACGTCGAAAAATCAATGTTTTACAATGGCTCCCTGGTTTTCCTTCAACCAAATCCCAAAGTGCAATTTGACACTCACGCTATTCTCGCTCACCCAAATAGATGCACTTTGGATTCTTAGTAAACACATGCATATATATATATACAGAACGCATGTAGGGACAACGTAAGTAGTCGAATGTAAGCCGATTGTGCTGCTTAGCGCGTGTACGTGTATACGTGCTACCTAAGTCATTATTTGAACCTAAATATATATATATATATATATATATATATATATATATATATATATATATATATATTACACACCTGTGTTTTGTAACAAAAAACTGATTGCTTGGGAATGTGTCTGAAAATGTACTCTTTGTCCATATCGGCAAGAAACAGTTGGAGCGATAGACGGTACGCTTTTACGCTTTAAATTTAAAAGGCTTTTATGACGGATGTGTATTATATATATCACTAATGTTTAAGCCTATTTGCGTCTGGGGCTACGTCTAAAGCGTCGTCACCTTTAGGTTTAGTGTAACCAGTGCCAGACTGCGTTACGTGATGATTTTAAATTGAACCATTCAACTACATTTCACAACTCAAATATCTCATTATGGTGTGCAATGGAGCCTTAATGCACATAAAATCTCATTGCATCCTATATATATATATTTTGTTTTTCTTACATGAAACGAAACTGTTACATACTTAATCGTCAGTGCTCTGCTACGTCTGCTGATATTTCTTTCATAATACAAACTACGTATATACAGATGACAGCAGCTATAGGATGCACATGGTCTTCCAAGCATCCCTAACCTAGCTTAGTTTTTCCCGCTAAATCGCTTGTCGTACACCTGTATTTAAAAAAATAGTTTCAAGAAAGCACGTTCTTCCGAAAAATTAAAGTTTGTTCAAACAATTTTGGCATGTACATAAGCGATATACGTACGCATCATCTTGACTGTAAGCAAAAAGCGTATTCTGGGGTATTGGTTTATAAATGGGACACTTATTTATTGCATTCATCATTTGGCGTGCGCATGTTCTGTTCTTTTTTCTAGCAATGACTACATATACTGACGTATCCAAGTACAACAACGATTCTAAAGAAGTAATATATATAATATATATATATATAATATATATAAATATATATATATATATATATATATATATATATTCCTCTATAGTTTAAAGCCTAAGTTAATTAAAAGGCTGTAATATACTTAACAATGCCGAAATGCGATGTAATAATAAAAGGTTTTCTGCTGTAATGTCAAATAATGAATGTCAATTATATGTATAATGTTGTTCTGTTAACGAACAACAATTTTAGGCGGTGCAAATATCATTGCACAAATAAATATATATATATATATATATATATATATATATATATATATATATATATATATATATATATATATATATATATATATATATGCATCACTGGCATACTATTCCGAGTGCGTCTATGTTTCTTCACTGGTTATGGCCATTTATATATATATATATAGATAGATAGATATATATATATATATATATGCGTGTGTGTGTGTGTGGAGCTACAAAGTGTCCTAGTCACGCGATGCCAGGTTAAGGTCGTTGGCTACTCGATGATTACAACCAAGTGAAGTTGTGAGTGACGTCGCTAGCGTACCAAGGTTAGCGACGCTATATTCAGTTGTCGATCCAAGTAACCTGGGTAGGCCAACACAACATAGACAGACGTCAGGTGGGCCAGTCGACGTTAGGCCCAACGTTAGGGCGACCTACCTATTTGTCCTGGCAAACAACAAGCATTACCCTTCGGACATCGAACGAGATCCGGACGACCGAACCTCTACCTCAGATATTTACCTCACTGTCGCTCGTACGATGATAACAACATCCAAACAACTTTATAACTTTTATTTATCTACATGCGTTACGCAGATGAACCGATGATGTACGTACAAACTTTACTAAGTGACTTCGGAAGCCAAACCGAGCCGAGCAGCACTAACACGGCCCACAAGACTATCAGGGCGTTCACCTCGTAGCATATGCCATGCTATAAACGAGATGTTTGCGGGATAAATGTTTTTATTTTCCTTGTAACGCCTATTCTCTTCCTTCTATTCGATAATACTAAATTAGTACGTTTTTTTTTTTACTATTTTGCCTTTACAATTTATCGACGTTAGCTCAATGAATTGTCGTTGACCATCATGGCAAGGGCTCTATGGCTATTGTTCATATGCTAGATATGTTTCTGAATGTATGTGTGAAAAATGTGTGTGTTATACTGATGATTGCCTAGTTGCCGCGCCAATACATATGATTCGCATTTCACTTTAGATCAGGCAGACTGTCACAGAACATTTTTTAGCCACGATTCTCATTAGCAGTGAACGTGCAAACAATTGTTTGACGTAATACTAATATTGCAATATTGTGATAACACAACGTGGTTATCTAGGCTACCAGAATGTCACAACTAGAGAACTCTCCCAGTTTTTCAGCCGCTATAATAAATTTGCTATTATCTATTCAGCCAGCCAGCACCTAACCCCATAACAGCGTTACAGAACAGAGGGTATCTGTTTAAGAGCGTTACAGAACAGAGGGCATTTGTTTAAGAGCGTCAACAGATAAACAGTTGTTCTGTTCTGTCATAGAGCCAATGTGGCTAATATGGTTCACCGCGTCAGAGTATTACCGGTGTAGCGCACGCAGATACGCGCAGCGTGACTATTGTAACGTAACGACAATGATTCTAACGAGTTACTGCTTTCAGCAGCAACAAGCTCTACAAAAGATTAAACGTCGATCGGGCTCGATCGAGGAGTCGTTGTTAGAGTGCGGTGGGCTTGCGCTGTTGCGGGCTTGTTTCGTTGAAATCGCAATGTTTTGCATGTTTTTTTGCAAGCTTACGGCATCGTGCGGCGACAGCTCGACAGCTCGACAGCACTGTCATTGCTCGGTGAACGAGCTCATTGCCCCGCAACGAAGGTGGTTAGGAGCAGATGTGAGCAACGGATGCAGAAAAAATCGCGCGTTAGGCGCACCAGAGAGAGGCCAAGCCGCAACTGCTGCTTTCAAACTGCTGCTCACCAAGCAGCAAAGCGGATTAACGTCAAGATTTTCTAGACGAAATCGTCGTCGTCGCCGCCGCTGCCGGCTGCTTCGCAAGACGCACAAGAACGTATTGTTTTCCATGCACGGCTCGTCGAGTTACGAACGGGTACGTGCGGTGTACCACAATCTAACGCGAGAGAACAACAGATGTGTATTGTGCGCGCACCTAAAGGTAAAAAAAAAAAGTCATTCCGCCTCACCATTCCGCCATTCCTGTACTACTACTCTATGTGGTTTACGGGGCTCAAAATAGTCCCTGTTCCGTTCGGCGGGTAGCTCGGTAACAACGCTGCTAACGTGCTAGAGAAAACGAAACATATTTTAGAACAACGCAATGCAAACAAGATAGTTGCTGCAAAAAAGAACTATGAAATGCTGAAAAGAGCAAGCTGAAACACAAACGTTCTACCGGCAGTGAATCTGCTTGGTGGTGCTAATGCTACGTTGTTTTAAATAAGAATCTATTTGTATTGTTGTCCCGTAATCCCCCGCCCGTTGTCTCCCCGTAGCATAGTTGTTGAAATAATAGGGAATGGTCACGCACGACCTCTGTTTTTTTTGGACGCCCGTGCTTCGTGTTATTATTTTTTGTTCTTCTTCTTGTTTGTTATCCATGCTCATATGTAGGAGAGGACGAAAACCAATTTAGAAGTGAATGATTCTAGATTTGGACCCTACAACTACGAGCAGAACTAAATCAGTGTTTTCCACAACACATGTATGCGATTATATTTATATATATATATATATATATATATATATATATATATATATATTTTTTTATATATATATATATATATATATATATAATTATATAATATATATTTATATAGCAAGAGAGCGAAAGAAATGTAACTAGAACGACAGATAGAGCCAAAACAAGGCGCAAACACTGCAGGTACTATGTTGTTGGTGTTCGTATTGCCGTGCACTTGCCATGCTTGTTAGTTACTGTGTGACTGATCCAGGACAGCCAAAGAGAGAGAGAGCTGCGTTGGCAGCGCTGGATGATGCGCTGCTACGAAGGACCTGCTATTAGCCTGTCACAAGGCAGACTAGCTGCTTCTGTTGCTGCAGTTGTGCTGCCTGCAGTAGCAATTAGGTCGATGGATGGGCGCAATCGGTACTATTCCAACTACTACTACGACTACAACTACATCGATGGCCGACTACTTCTGCTCATCCTCGTACTGCCAGAAGACACGCCACTAGTCCCAGCACTACGCGGCACGACACGACCGACAACGATGGGAACATTTCCCAGGAGAGAACGGCGCGGCAACTCATCCCACCAGTGTGCCTTCCTGCGTGCCTGCGTGCGTGTGCCTCACTGTGTAGATTGACGACACATAGATGATGCAGCAGCAGCAACAGCATCAGCAGCAGATGTCAGTCGACTTGCTTGTTTTGTTTACTTGCACACTGGTGGACAATAAGCACAGCATACAGCAGTTAACAACAACAGCAACGACAGTAGCAACAGCAACAACAGTAGCAACAGCGTTGTTGTTGTTGTTGTTGCTTCTGCTGCTGCTAGAGTTGTTGTGAACAAGAACAGGCTAGATACAAACAGCATTGACATTGAGTAACAACAACGGTGGCTGCAACAACGGCAAAAATAATAATGACAATAAGAATCAAAAATAATAATAATAATAATAATAATAATAATAATAATAATAATAATAATAATAAGGACAGCTGTAACCATCAGTTGCGATATCAAGCGGGTAGGCGCAATAATACACTCGGCATACAGGAATACAGAGATATTAACAGTATATGCCTAACGTCTATCGACAGGTAAACAGCGACAAGCACGCACGCTCTCCTGTAACGGATTTCCTATATATGTATGTATATATATATATATATATATATATATATATATATATATATAGGGCCGGAGGGCCGAATTTCTGGCGACAAGAGTAGCATCTTTATCAACGTCTCCTCCATCGAGGTGGCTCAGAAGCTTTCACGCCTAACATGCGTAGATGACATCCCGGTGACCGCCTATTGCCCAGGCTTGGCCTCGTTTAAGGCCAGGATTCAAGGTGTCTGCACGTCGCTAACAGAGGAAGAGATTGTAACGGAGCTATCAAACGTCGGCGTCACAGCTGCCCGAAGACTGATCGTCTCTTCTGGCAATCAAAAGAAGCCTTTGCCAAAAGTGATCCTGACTTTCGATCGTCAACCACCGGCGTCAGTGTTCCTGGGCTACCGCTCGCATGCAGTGGTTTTGGAACCCGACCAGCCCCGAGTCTGCTTCAACTGCTCCAGGGTTGGCCATATTGCGGCGAGCTGCTCACTTCCTAAGGCTTGTCGCAATTGTGGCAAAGGGGGCCATCTAGCTGCCGACTGTCCTAACGCAGCCAAATGTGTCAACTGCGGTGGACCTCACGATGCAAAATCACCCAGCTGCCCGCGACTATTCTATCTGAGAGAAAGAAATCGGGTCCTAATGGAAGCCAGAACCCTCCACCAGGTTCGGGCTACCCACCCGGATGCATCTATTAACGAAGCCTTGGTAGCGCCTGCGCCCTCTTCACGGGGCTCTAGTGTTGTTGGCCCAGCTTCATCAGCCCCGCAGGAGGCGACTTATGCCTCAGTGGTGCGCGGCATCGCGGTTGGGGGAAACACCACCCCGCAGCTCCTTCTGCCTCGGCCCAGAGCGGCTCCCAAGCAGCGTCGTCGAGCTAAGCCACGAACGAACGTCACTCGCACTCGTCTTCGGGGACCTCGCAAGCCAGTGGCTCAAGGATCGACCGGATTAGTCCGGGACTTAATATCTATAAAGTCCGAAAAATGGTTAAGTCAATCACGAACGCGCTACAGCCCTTATTGGCGCTGCTGTCGGTTGCTAGCAATTTTAGACAATCATAATGACGGGTGATCACAACAATTGCAGGACAGTGACACAACCCATACATGCCACCTTGCCGGATCCTTCAGAAGGCGCCGGCCCAAGCTCCACATCAGGGCAGAACCCTGCGACCACACCAGACCCACTGGGGTCTAACAGGGTAACTTGTCACCAATGCGGCCAAACTTTCGCCAGGCGAGGCTTCCGTAGACATGTCACGGTCAAACATGGGGGCGGAGGCGCCACTCTAGTCCCTAACGGCGTCATGAACGAGTCCAATTTCGACCTCACGGAGTGCATCCAGGCGTTCATGAAAAATGGAAAGCTGGTTCGTATCTTGCCCAAAGTGGTAAGGAAGTCGGTGGCTGACGCCCTGTCAGAGGTGTGTATTAAGGTTGCCTCGGACAACGACGACGCCGCCTGGCTCGGGCTTTTCTCTTTCGCTCCAGTCGTGCTGAGGTTACCAATAGGCCGCAGGGATACACGCTCTCTAGCAGTGGTCATCAGAAAGAACTTAGTGGAGTTTCGACGCGGCGTTCGGCTTACAGATCTGGTTCCCCTGCTCACGGCAGGAGAGTCGGGTGGTAATGCTGAGCAAAATCAGTCGATCACGCGGGCCGTGTCAGCCAAGCTATCGGACGGGGACGTGTCCGGAGCAGCCCGCCTTCTTCTATCTGATGACGTCATGGTCGATGAGCCAGCGGCCGCAGCGTCGTTACGGGAAAAACACCCCCCCGCGCAACCGGACTTGTGCTGGCCGTCTCCCCCACCCTTACAGCTCTTACCTTCATCTACGTCGGCCGAGGATGTTCGTTTTGCTGTCGGATCATTTGCAAAGAGTTCGAGTGCGGGCCTGGATTTTATGAGACCTCGACTCCTACAGGACCTTCTGTCACCGACTCTCGGCTTCTCATCCGACACACTTAGTAAGGCCCTAGCGAAGGTAATTGACCTACTGCGATGGGGAGCCCCGCATCCAAGGTGGTGTCCCCTCATCTTCGGAGCGAGACTGTTTGCGCTGAAGAAGAAAGACGGCTCGTTCAGACCTATCGCTTGCTCTTCAGTACTACGTAGGGTCGCGGCAAAATTAGCAGTGAGGGATTCTAGAGATCTTATCAACCTAGCAATTGGGCCCCACCAGTTAGGTTTTTACACCAAGGGGGGTGCTGAAATAATGATCCACGCCACCAGGGCTTTTATAGATTCTCGAATCGATTCGTCCGTGCTAGTTAAGCTTGATTTTAAGAACGCTTTTAACACTGTGAAAAGGAATCACCTGTTGAGAGTGGTCGGAGATGAGGCCCCTGGCATCTATCACCAAGTGAAATTGGCCTACGGCGATTCGTCGCACTTGGTTTTACCCTCGGCACTGCTCACCTCGGCTGTAGGGGTTCAGCAAGGAGACCCCCTCGCCCCCCCTCTGTTCTGTCTTGCCGTTAAGGACTTGGTGAACTCACTCGAGAGTCCACTCAACCTTTGGTATTTAGATGACGGGGTCATCGCAGGCAACATTGGTACGGTCTGTGAGGACATAAAGAAGATCTTAAGTTTCGCTACATGCAGTGGTCTGGAGCTGAACCCAACCAAGTGTGAGGTTCACATTATCGGCTCAGGTACAGCCGATATCTCCGCTTTACGGGATCTTCTTCCGGGGTGCCGCGTAACAGGCGACGACTTGGACCTCCTCGGGGTACCCCTGTTTTCTTGCCACCTTGGACCGAAAATCGAACAAGAAAGAGAAAAGCTCGAGATCGGCTTCAATCGCCTTCCCCAGCTGGGCGCTCACCGGGGGTTGTACCTTCTGCGCGCATGTTTCTCTGCGTCAAGGCTAAACTACCTGTTCAGGGGAATCAATTGTTCAGCCTTCTCGCCCCAGTTGGAGGAAATAAACTTGAAGCTAGGCCTGGCGTTGGAATCTATACTTAACCTGCGGTTGCGAAACGACCCCTTAGTTCAAGCCGCCTTACCGGTAGCCAGAGGTGGACTGGGCCTGCCTGAAGCAGTTTCTCTTGCAATCGCAGCACACATCGCATCCTTGCATTCGGCGACGAGTGGCGTTGAAGCTAATCTGGACCCCGAAGCAGTTTCAAATTTTCGAGCTACGCTTGAACGAACTCAGGAAGATGCCATTGCATTTTGTGGGTCTCTACCGGAGACCCCCTCATTTCAGCGCGCGTGGTCAGAGCTGGCAAACAACGGTCGTTGGAATGGCTTATGGGACCGAACAACTACGGCCGCCAACAAAGCGAGGCTACTGGCAGTTTCTTCACCGGGTGCAGGTGCATGGCTGCAGGCCCTCCCAAGCCCTCAGCTAGGCACCCTCCTGGACGACGAGTCCACTCGCATACTAGTCGGGTTGAGGCTGGGAGCAGAGCTAGTCTCCCCACACCGGTGCAGATGCGGTGACGAGGTCGATTCCCTAGGCCCACCACGGACTTTCCTGTCCCCAAAGTTCAGGTAGAATCGCGCGTCACTCAGCCCTGAATGAGACATTCAGCAGGGGGCTGCGATCGGCAGGCTACCCATGCATTTTGGAGCCGTCTGGCTTAGTCAGAGATGATGCCAGGAGACCAGATGGTATGACCTTGACTCCGTTCGAGCGGGGCCAAATGCTGGTATGGGACGCGACCGTAACCGACTCTTTAGCCCCCTCAATGGTCGGTACGGGCGCAGCCCGCCCTGGACACGCGGTAGCCCTGGCGGAGGCAGCCAAGTGCAGAAAGTACTCCAGTGTCGGCTACCCACACCTGTTCTCACCTCTCGCATTCGAGACATTGGGCGGGCCTGGAGTGCTCACGAAGAAACTGCTCAACGACGTCGGGAGAAAACTGGCACTCGCTACAGGAGACAAGAGGGCAGGCGAATATCTACTACAACGTCTCTCATTAGACGTTCAGAGGGGGAATGCCGCTTCGGTGAGAGGTACCCTGGCTAGGTGGACCAGCCCAAGCCTGGACCTAACACCTTGAGTTTTGCCCCGAGCGGGTTGTGCACATGTTCTTACACCACAATTGTATACTTTGTCACACATAAATAAATGATATATATATATATGTATATATATGTATATACATATATATATGTATATATATGTATATATGACATGTGTATATATATATATATATGGACCGACATATATATATATATATATATATATATATATTTATAAATATATTATTAATTTATTACCACCCGGGCTGGGTAAGTGTGTTTATGTGACATCACAGTTTTTCGACACTATATATATATATATATATATATAAACGGTAGCAACAATAACCCCCACTTCGAAAGACACTACTATATCGTCATATATAGGGCCGCTAATATCGCCACTACGGCGATTGAGTTTGAGTTACAAAAAAATTACCCAGCCGCGGCGGTGTCGAAGACAGCCTCATTCGAATAGCTGATGCAAAAAGCAGTAAAATATAACCGGGACGTTAGACATTAGCATATACGCAATAGTAGGATATTCTAAAAATGAATTCGATTATGAGTAGATACAGACACACGCACACACTTAATCTATACGCATTAACGCAACGAACTACTGCCCGATGCACCAACGCAGTGGAATGATTATGCTCCACGTTTAAGGTAGCGCCTCCTCCAGTGCACTATGAAATGCCTAGGCAAGATCGACCCCAAGTGAACTTAGCGTAAACTGTCTCAACTGTGACGGGTTCGCCGGTCAAAGAAATTCTGCTCCCCGATTGGGCTCAAAAGAGCAAAATCTGTGTCTTGGATTTCAAAGCAGGCCGACTCGATGACCCAGTAAATTGGTGAAACAGCAGCCACAATAAATTTGCTAAAACGGTACAACGTGAGATAAAACATAACTAAAAACGTTGTTGGGTTTAATGATAGTAATACACAAGGCATTTTTAAATTTGCTAAAACGTTACAAAGTGAGATAAAACATATTTTTTTTTTAAAATGCGTTGTTGGGTTTAATGATAGTAATACACGCGACATTTTAATGTATCCACAGCTTAAATTAGCGCTAACTAAAAGGATCTTCCATTTTCAATACTTGACACCCTCATGGACAACGAATATCTACGCAGTCTACGCATCGGCTTGAGGTTAGAAGCAAACTCGTCCAACTTCACAGCTGGTAGTACGGTCACCTTATCGATATCTGAACAAGCCACAGACTGCGTATTCAAAGCGAATGTTGCCAAATATATAAGCGATGAGCAAAATTCATGTTAGATTCTACCACTTGGGTCACTTATATATATATATATATATATATATATATATATATATATTTAGGTCAAATTTATTTTTCGTATAATACATTATGTATATGTTACACGTATCACGATGGATTAGCTAAGCCAATGTGCCTAGTGGGCGCGTATTGTGACTGTCACGTGTTCGTTTTGATGAGGCCAGACCGACGCCACTTCAAAAGTGTGCCCCGAACGGAGCCAGCGTGTCCATGTTGTGTGTCAAGATCCAGACGTTGTTTGAAAAAGAACGACGACCTGTTATTACCGGATGACAGGTTTAACAAGGTGCCGACTTTGCGGATCAACTGCTTGGTCGCAACGCCAGGAGCACCCAGGGGTTTCAAACGTGAGAGGGCAGAATTCGTGGGGGTACCCGATTGATGAGTATTTTCTCAACTTGCTAGTCTCTGCAAGGTAGGATGCGTAACCAGCTTCGGCCGCGCCACCGACCATAGAAGGAGCTAAGGAGTCGGTAACGGTTGTATCCCAAATCAGCATTTTGCCTCGCTTGAATGGTGCAAGTGTCATTCCGTCTGGACGTCTGCCGTCCTCCGCGCAGAGGCCTGGGTGTTCAAAGATGCACAAATGACCACACGACCTAAGGGCTATGCTAAACGTCTCATTGATAGCGGCATGTCTCGGGTGTCGCCCTGCGCCAATGATGCACGATAGTCCGTGATGTCCTAGTTTATCGACGGGGTGACTACATTGACACCGATGAGGGCTAACTAGGTCTGCACCCTATTCGTAGGCCTACTGCTATGCGAATCGTCTCATGATCAAGAAGGGTACCTATGGGGGCACTGGAAAGACGCCAGAGTCCCTATATATATATATATATATATATATATATATATATACAAAAATCGATCAGATCGATTAAAAAAAAATTATATATATATATATATATATATATATATATATATTTAATTAAATTGAGATATGGTTTATTTACGGAACTGCATACATTCACATGCTTCAGTTCTCGTTATGAAAAGTGGTACAAGGGTTTGGGAATAAAAGGAGAAAAAGGAGAAAATAACAAATATATATATACGTCATCAAAGTGCTACCTTAAAAAAGTTATATAATCAAAGTATATATATATATATATATATATATATATATATATATATATATATACCACGCGCATCAGAAATGATTAAATATTGAAATCAGGTTGCCGATTTTAATAACTATGAGAGACAAACAACCACTAAACGCCTGCAGCTTTAGTTTTAGTGTTTTTTTGTCCCTCCGAGTTGTTATCTGAGGCTTTCTACTAATAATCATAATAACGTGACATACTATCTTAGCAATCAATCCGTGTAGCATGCCAAAGTGGTGATCAAAACGATCCTCGCGCCATTTTTTTATGGTAAGACTAAAATCTTTTTGTTAATTTTGGGCGATCAAATCTGTGTATGTAGCCCGGCTCATATTCACGTTGACGTATCTATCTCTTGAGAATCTGGCACAATGCAGACAGTGTTTCCGTAGGCAGATAGAATCTGAGCGGGACAACCGGGGGCCGCTTCAGGCGGAGCCATTTGTCCACCCATGCCATCGCCGGGTGGACGAATGACAACACTCTTCATGTACGTAGGGGATGCACTCAGTAACGGCGCCTCATTGAGCGCAGCGGCTATAAAAATATTGGTCAAGCACAGTATTTTATATTGTGCCTCAGATTATCACTATTCATGCTCGATTGTGATCAGCTTCGGAAGTAAATCCACGTTGGTACATTGGACCCGTAGGCACTAATAATGACTCTGTTTAAAGGCTTTACTATAGATCACCATTATTTATTCAATCATATTTATTTCACTCAAATAGAGTATGTACAGAATACCCAGGTTATTATTAAACATAAATACTTGTTGTCCTGCCGTTCTACCGAGAGAAGAAGTGTAAAAATCTTCGTTGCAGTGCCGGACAATCCACCGCGTGGTACTTAGCACATTGCTGCGAGCAGAACCGACATCTGCATCAGAAAACGATCTGCCGGCGCTCTTCAGGCAACTCAGTTGGTATAGGCCTATGGAATCTACCATTTCTCCACACAGAGGACCATTTTTATAAATCCATGCTGCCTGACGCCGAGGCGAACATTGTAAATGTGTCTTGTGCCAGCAAAATATTTAGGAATTAGTTAGCAGCGGTCTCCAAATAAATGGCTGGCTAGCCAAACAGGAGCCACAACTTACGGCGCGTTGTACGACGTGAGACAGACGATTACTTGTGTTATGTCGTGGCAGAAAACGAGAAATCGAACGAAGTTACATTTAGCTTTGAAATATCTTTTTTTCATCTCTCAACCCCGTTAAGAGAAGCCTACGTGCGCCATTGAACAAAGTTGAACGTTTTCCTTAGTAATATTCGTTTACTGGAGCTTAGTCTGATTTATGACGTCTAACAACGGAACTAGCTAGCGTTAATAAGGTTTGCACGACACGATATCAAAAGTTTGGATGGGCGATGATATGCGCGCTACAATCTCGGACGATTTCCTCACACAAACCTCCTAGAAACGAGGAATAAAGAGACGACTTGTTTTTGTTTAAACAGAAAAACCAGTCGTGCATTGCTACCTAGAATGCACTTCTACATGGTTTGTGGGGTTCAAACGAAACACCAGGCGCCCCAAGTTGTGATGGCCGCTGCGGTCTGCGAACAATATTCTTCTTTATGAGTTCATACTTTATAGTTCAGTAGAAGCCCAATTCATTTCACAATTGTTTTATCAAGCTAAAATGTAGAGATTGACCACAACATACAAGCTGCTACTTTGAACTGGTATTATATATATATATATATATATATATAAAGGGAGAGAGTAATCGTTCCAAGTATACACTCTAGGCATCTACATATATGATCTTCGACGAGCTGGACATTAATACCTGCACCGCGCGCCGGGCATAGTAACATGTACCGCAGCGAACTGCATCGGAGCAATTGTAACTGCCATTCCCCATTAAGTGTTGTCAAAGAGATTACAATGTCCGCCGGGACAACACGTGAGCTGTTTTGAGTGAATATAGACCTTTGCAACTGGCAAAAGCCCGTGGGTGATAAACAGGTCCCCTACAGAATCATTCCGGCGTCTAGAGCATATTGCTCGTAATGCGTAATTTTGTACGACCTTCGCTCTACGGAAAATGCCACGATCGCATCCTCCCTACATGAGAATTCCGTAGCAAAGGATGGGCATAAACAGTGAATCGTAAGCAATCAACAGGCCTTCAATGGGACCCTGAGCTGTTTCATGTGTCGTAAAGCTGAAATGACTGCATAGCATTTAGGAGTTCTATAGTCAAAGTGCGGTTGAAAAACATTTATAAATATATATATATATATATATATATATATATTTTTTTTTTTTTTTTTTTTTTTTGAGGGGGTATTAAGTGCAACGGTTGGATGTTACTCTGTCCGGTAGCGGGCCTCCTTTACCATTTGAAAGCCGTCGAGGCCATCAAGCTGTAAAGTGAGCGGATGAATCCTCTTTCTCCCTGTGAGGAGTATTGCTTCACTCTTTTCCGGGGCCAGTTTATGTCCCGCTGCGTTCATTCACTTTGACGACAGGTATACAGCTTTATCTAGAAGAGCGACCGGGAGGAGCTGCGTAGCCTGTATGGTGGATCTGCGTAGCAAGTCCGCCTAACTTGCGACGTACTGCAGTTAGGGCGGGTTAGTGCTCACGGAAGCCGTGAGTCATTCCTCAATTATGGTCTTGTATTTTTTTGCCAGCGCGCTCAACAGGCGCATTGGCCGAAATCCCCCGTTCCTTTTGCGAATGAGGACGACTTCGGGTCGCTTCTAAGATAGCGGAACAGTGCCGCTTTTATGAAGGGCAAGGGAGGGATGTTGCGATTTTGGGCCAGCGCCCAATCGTGAGCTACTTCCAGTAACTGGGTACCCGTTGATCGACCCTTTGTAAAGCTATGTCGTGAGGAGTTTGAATAAAATTGAAGGAAGGTTGTCGGGAGTCCGCGAGCATTTTCTCTTAAGGCTATTGAGGCCTTCTCCTTGTTAAAAACAATGTCATTTATGAGAACGGTCGGGATCTGATTAACGGTGTTGGGAATTCCAGACGGCTGAACATATACGCTCTCAAAGTAATCTTTCATAGCTGCCGCTTTGTCGGAGTTCCCTGTGACCGTGTGTTTGCCAACTACAAGTGGAGCCACTCCAGACTGCAGTATTAAACGGCAACCAGCATATCTAAAAAAGTTTTTGGCATTACGAATGTTTAGGTTCGCCTCCTCTAGCCGCCTTTTGCGAATTCAGGCTCGTGCCAATTGAGTGGATAAGCGCGAGTGTGCACGGGACGATGGCGTCAGACTATGTAGGCGCCTAGATGCGTCCTCTATGAACATTTGCAAGGTAGATGGTTTAGGCTTTCTTAACGGAGTAAACATCTCCATGAGAAATATAATGGCATTCACAAATGACGTATATTGTGATTCGATGGAGTCACAATGAGATAAAAACGAACGCCAGTTGGTAGCTGCAATGTTAGCCGCAATTGCGTCATAGTCCGAATGGAAGTTATCTAGGGAAGGGCTAGCGGACTTTTGAGGTGTGTCAATAAGAATTTAAAAACACACAGCAAGGTGATCTGACTTTACGGGTGGCTCGTCTACTAAAAGCTCTGCTATAATTTCTTCGTTGTCAGTAAATAAAAGGTCTAAAATGGTACCGCTGCATGGTCTAGTGGGTACGTTCACAAGTTGTGATAAATCATTAAGGCAACAAAAAGAGCTAAAAATTTACTCTTTGATGGTTTCACTTAAAGGTTGGTTGAAGTCTCCCGTCAGAATGACCGGAAAGTCTACTTGCAAGAGCTCATCAAGCAAATCACAAAGTGTAATCATGTAGTCAAGCTAGCAGGCTAGCTAAATGAGTTCAAAAAGGTCCACTTTAGTATCCTCTTTGTCTAGGCTAGAACCATAAAGACTACCTCCAGACTGCCTGGTCCTTGACACTAGGTTCCACCTCATCAGAGGCTTAGGCAATGACTAGGCAGTAGATTATCCCTGCCTCTGAAATCTCCACTAAGTGCAAAGCGCTTTACAATAATGACTTGACGCGTATGGATAAAATGGCTGTTATTGCGAGAAGCACTAAGATCGCATTATTCTATAGAGGCTGGCACGCATCTCTAACATGCATTATTCCATAAAAGAGCGACTAGTTAATTCTCTGAAGTCGTCATTATATGGTTATAACATTATAAGGACGTTTGCTTGTTATTTTAACTGGCTGCTGGAATTGAAAAAACAAGCAGATATGCCGCGGTTCATGTGCGTGAAAGGGGCAACTCAAGTCTGACTCAATTTTTAGGAAAAGCTATATTACTTCCAATTGAGCATTCAAAGGCAATTGACAGTAAAAGTTAAACTCGTAACCATAAATGTGCTATTACCAATAACTAAAAAAAATCAGAGCCGGCAAAACGGCTCCAGCTTACGTCTATCGCTATGGAAGCACTGTGACCTATAGCGAGAGTACAGGATTGCTTCTGAATGGCTCGTCGGAAGTGGCAGTAACTGCGTAGGCGTTCATGCTTGGTGCATGACTAGATAGCGGGTTGGAGCAAACATTTGACAAGAGGAGCCCCCGTTTGGTTAGGTTAAAAGCGTTTTTAAAATTAAATTTGAACGGCCAACGGCTCCTGTTGTTTTCGAGAAATGTGAAGGCTATATGCACAATTTCTAATGCCCCATTATCTTCAATCAGACATTAATCATTTATCATCAATGGCTTACGCCATATGCCATATCTGCATGCAGCTTTACACATTTTTTTTGCTTCCTTTGTCGATGATACTTTGATATATCAGTGCAAAACCGTACACGGGCGCTAGCCTTCCGGAAAAGCAAATGAAGTTATGGTCATCGCACATGTTATTAATAAAACGCACTTATAAAGTAAGGCCATCGACCTAAGAAACCACGGTCTTTGTGGCCAGTCTACGCAGAATGAAGCCAACGGCTATGGAGCTGTGTCCCCTAGTATCCCTTCTTCAGACGATGCCACCCGCCGTATATGACGCTTCTCACGGATGTTGCATCACCTTAGCAAGTGTGGCCAGCACATCGTTGTGGTCACCGTTGGCAGGAAAAGGCAATTTAGATGGTCGGGCGTGACGCCGTCGAGACATTCCGCCGCATCAGATGGAAAGGTGTGGAAAGTTCCTTGGTGGCATCGTCCCGACCACTGGCAAGCCGATAAGGAAAGGTGGCACCACGTGCCCTGCAAGAGCAGGCGTGTGCTTTGCCTTACCCATCGACTTCTTCGTTATGAGAGCAGTCTTGTAATTGGGGACAAGATTAGGCTCTTTTATAAAAGAGAAATAGGTAATATTCGAAGAACAGCATGGATTCGGGCACGGAACATTAACTCGTACGTAGTAGAGAGGTGCTCGGGATATATGGGACATCCAGGCCGCAAATATTCGCGATTGTAGCTTTTCAAGATTAGGGCCAAAGGATAAAATAGTCGAAGAGTTAGCAAAAAAATGAGAGACGGTTGATTACGGGTTTAGTATTGCTGAAGAGGTGACAGGAGCTATCCGGGTAGCACGGAGCGACATACTGAGTTTGTTGCTATGTTCTGTGCTTGTGAGAAGATCATCAGAGTAGGTAAATATGGGCTGGACTCGAAAGTAGTAGTCGAATCGTACCGTACAAAATTGGCATGGTCTTCTCTAGTTAAAGTCATTCGGGATGAATCAATCCATAAAACGGTTGGTTGAATCCACGTATGAGAAGGGCTTAAGGATAGTCAGTACAAACGGCAGTCGCTCTTTTTTGGGGTTAACAATACAGGCGACTGCCACGTACGAAATAAGCGGCAATGAGTAACACCGAAAAGATCGGCCCTTAACGACCATGCTTGCGGCTTCCAAGGTTCATCACGTGTTGAGCCCGGTGGTGTGGTCGCCAGGGCTCGCGACCGAAAGGGACACGTGGGTGCATGGGTTCGAGCCCCACCGTTGCACATTTGTATCTATGGGGCCCGTCTCAGAAAGCAATGCGTAAGCAGTCCCGTGGACGTAAAAGGCTTTTTCACTAACAACAAAAATGATATAGATGAGTCAAATATAGAAGATATTACTTATGATAAACATGATGTCGAAAAAAATTTGATTATTCATGATAAACATTATGTCGCGGTGTGTCCGGCGGGTAAGTCCATAACAAAGCAAAACGGTAGGTGGTCGATAAAATGCTGTGTCCAACCTCATGTGTGCGGGGACGTATGTATATATTTCATTTACTTAACACCGGTGCAAGGAAAATCAAATGTTCGAATCATAAGAGCCATTACAACCATTACACCGATCATTTTGTACTCGCGCCGGTTTTAATTCGGCATACTTGTCAACAATGAACAATCACTAGCTAGCATAGCGTCAACAACATCATCAACAACAACAACAACAACAACAACAACAGAGAACTTGTAGTTATAATGAAATCAGTAATGATCTTACTCGATTAATTTTGCTTCGGGAGGTCCGTTAGACTATTTCGGCCGGAACGCACATGCCGGGCCGACAAGTCTAGCCCGAATGTTGTTGACGAAATAGGGCAACGTTCTTGAGATTGATTACTCTACTCGCTTTCCGTGCGTGACTCAGAGCAATATGTAAAGCCGCCTATGGTCTAGCCGACCATTGTCTTAAGCTATATTGCCCCACATTGGATTGGTCACTACCGTTGTGCTTGTAGAACTAGACTTTATGGATTTATAGCTGTACAGCTGTCACAGCAAACCGAAAAATTACTGAGTCATTAAATCACAAATGTGTTTGCTATCGGGACTGGGAGCAGTACTATATGCTCGATTCGTTGTTCCACGTTGGTTTCAAGGAGGTTCTGCAATCTATTCACGGTGTCGCGTTAACCCGTCATAACATGCTCGACGTGTTTGTTACGACCGGCGGGATCATAAAACGAAGTCATTGCGTTAAATATAATGCTTTATTGTTACTTGTGTAGCATTTTTTTATCTGTCTGCTTCAAGATAAATATGTACGACATTTTGGTTTATCTCAGGTAAATGCCTGTCGTTGAATTTTTGCACTTAATGCGCATATCGTCGACACGGATAACAATATATTTGCAACGCGCATGTTATTACATTACATTGGATTTTATTTATGAATATCCCTCCAGTCGCGTAAGCTCAAACTCAAAAGACTGTATTAATATTCTTCATGAAACATAAAGCGGATTATATCAGTTATACTATACAGCCAAATATCAAGGCTACACTTTAGACACTTCGATCCTTATTTTATTGCTTGGTCTAGTAGGTGTACCACAGCAGGAGTACCACAAGGCCCGTACTGGGCCCACTCTTGTAGAACCGGGTGCGCGGGTGGTAAAATTCCGCTATACATCAGAAAACAGATTGAGAGACCAGAACGGAGAGAAATGACCAACTATATGCGTATATATATAGATATATATACTACCGTACTAATAGAAACGTCCTAATAGCGGCCCCACATTGCCTTACGTGGCATATGCATTATCAGTCGACGATCCTGAGCAAGCGTATTGTATCTTCCGCCGGGAAAAGAATAAATACGTGAATGACTATTTGCACGGTCTCTTATGCACACACCATACTGTGAGAAGCAGGTCGAAGCAGGGATGCTGTGAAATATTGTTGACTGTTTGTTTGGCATTTATAGTTTATTTTGTTCGATGCGTCAAACTCACTACTCAGGCAATTGCGCACATCGTATTCATCATGCAGGATAGTGCGGGACTCCCAGCGACCTTAATGCTTTCCTAGCCACTATCGACACGGCCTACCACGCACAAGTGGTTCAGGTTCCGGTTCAGCCTATCAGAGAGACGGCCGTGCTAGATGTAATGCTTGCTCTTGAAAAATCGCGCGGCACTCATTTCTTTATCCAAAACATGTGCGACCTCAAAACGCTTTTGCAGCTAAATGAGTTTTGTATTGTATTGCACTGTAATTTGCAATCAACACGTTTTCACTGCTTTCGCAATGTTAGCACTCTTCATCATAAAGCTTAGTTTTGTCGTCGTTACTCGTTAACTCAGCGTCTTACATTATTAATACTTTTTAAAGGGATTAACTGGTAAGACGCATGATGCACACCAAGCGACATTCTTAAAGTCGCCGTAGTGTGGAGAGACTCACAAACGCACTCTGGCACTTGTCGAGGATGGTCGCAAAGCTGTTTCCTCGAGAGACTAAATTAAGCACAAATGCACTGCATAGCAAAGAATCATAGAAATAGCGTTTTGCAGCTTCCAGACGGCAATTCAAACACACTTCTATAAAAGGTTACTACCAAAGCGACCAATATGAACAACACGGACTCAGTAGTGTTTTTCCTTTATTTTCATTAGTTATTTTGTTTGTCATTTGCTAGCATGCAATAACCCGCTACTGCTGCCGCTGGCGCTGCTGTATCCCGACCCGTTCGTCACCATGCGGCGACCCGTCAAATGCGTTTGCCAGTGCCTAAATGGTTGGCCTACTGGTCACGGATAACGGTGCTATGCTTTAATCGAATTTATCAGCGGAAGCTTATCAGTGTAGCGTGCGTCTGACTAAGCTAAGACCATCAGCCGATTTGCTGAGAAAGCCAGCTAGCTTAAACCGTGTAGGCTCTCCCCAGCGTAAATGGCCAGTACAGGCCTCTCTTTCATCTTTCAAAGGTCACGACGTGACGCAGCCGGCATAGTTTGATTCCTAGCTTTCCATGCCTGCGTACACGTGAACGCAACACACCACTAC
Organism: Dermanyssus gallinae; assembly: GCA_003439945.1. Lineage (NCBI taxonomy): Eukaryota > Metazoa > Arthropoda > Arachnida > Mesostigmata > Dermanyssidae > Dermanyssus > Dermanyssus gallinae. Next base: position 16,689 of record QVRM01002893.1, on the reverse strand, counting down.
GCGTGTCATTGTCCATCCTTTGCGTGATAGCAGCCGAAGCCTGAATTCAATGACGATAGGCTGATTCATCAAAATGTTTCTAGCTCTTTGCGTAGCGCGATTCCCTGGTTTACTCATGAGTAGAGTTATTAACACACGGTATTATTATTATTATTATTATTATTTAGTTAATACAATTGTGAGGTATGAACGTTTAAATCATGTTTATCCTGCTCTGTTCGCTTTCTGTCAGTTCATGGCACCTATAATGGAAGCCACGTTCCCTCTGCACACGGCCAAAGACATCATCTGTCTCAAAAAACATGGCCTCGCGTCGATCGCCCGTAACGTCTTTGATTCGTTTTCCGATGTCTTGCAGGAGTTTTGCTGTACCTGTGCTGATGGGGCCGAGTATCTCTAATGTAATGGGTGCCAAGTGGGAGCTTCTAGATAGTTCTAGATACTTCCTCCGTTTTTCAGAATCGGCACGTTCTGCTACCCATCCCGATTCGACTGCGCTGTGGCGTAAATATGATAACGCCGCCGGGCATGAAACCGTTACATCCCATACAAGGCATTTTCCGTGCGACCACAGCGGGATGGTGACCCCGTCAGGTCGCAACTCACTGCTGCCATTAAGACCTACTGGTTCGGGCGTAGATGGTATCCCTGCCCTTCTAAGAGCTCTTCTCACTATGGCATTGAGTTCAGCGTGCCTTGTAAGTCTGCCGGGGCTTTTTAGACAGCTTAATGGGTGTAGACCGTCCGAGTCAACCGGTTGGCCGCATGAGAGGCACGTGAAGGGCTGGCAGACGGGGGCGCCTATCCTAAAAGCTGACACCATGCGGAAGGGGTTTGGATCCAGCATGGTGCCAAACTGGCGGGAGAGCAGCGCTTGAAGCCAGCCCCCGCTGAAAGGATGTTGAGCCGCTAGAAAGACGGCACGCTCTCTTGCTGATGTAAGGTTATTCATTATATCTCGCCCGGACTTCTTAGTTTTGTACGCGTCAAGAAGTTTTTGACTCACGTGCTTTCTCAGAGGGCCAGAATCGAGTTGACTCCTGATTGTGGCGTCTGCCACCGCGGTTGCCTTTTTCAGTTCAATATTTGCTTCCTCACCAAGAAGTGATTCTGCCAGGGAGTCAAATTGATTCAGGGATGCAGCATAGCGCACTGCAGCAAGATCCGTAGCTCTTCTTATTCCAAGGCCTCCGTTGTCGATGGGGAGGCTAGCTCTCTCCCACATGTTTCCTCCTAAGGTAATGTTAAGTACCTCGCTTAGAATGCTTCTGGTGGTCTCGTTATATGCTGCAAGATCCTCCATGTATTTCAGGGTCTGACATGTTCGTAGCATGTAGACAAATCTTGGTGAACCAAGACTGTGTCTCCATAGACACAGAGCCACCTGCGGGTGCATACTGGTCAGTCGTGGGCGAATTTTACCAGGGTCTCTCGTTTAGCATCAAGAACGCGTGGAATTCCTTCGGCCATTACGGGAGAACCTAGAACATTTAGGTTACCCTGAGTTACACAAAATATCCCAAGAAGTGCTTCCATGATTTCTTGTATAGCTTGCGCCTGATCTTGAAGGGTGCCTCCGACAGCTAAAACCTCGCATTTGGCTGCATTGAGAGTCAGTCCTCCTGGTTCCTCAAAGTTCAGTATAGTTTGCAGATCTCTCGCCACGACATTTGCGGGACCTCCCAAGACAACGTCGTCTAGGTACCAGACATTAAAAGGGCTCTGTAGGCTTGATACCAGATCCGAAATGCCGAGGCAGAACAGAGCTGGTCCCAATGGGTCTCCCTGCTGAATGCCAGTTTGTGATTCTATGGTTATATCTGCGTTCCAAGCGAGGATTTAGAAATCTTTATAACTCTACCATATCATCGGATAGAGTCGTGGGGCTTTTCTCTTTACTTCGTCGAAAATTCTGCCCCTACTTATTGTGTTAAATGCGTTTCGGAAGTCTAGTTTAACTAGTACTTTTGTCGGTCCTTCTGCTTCCAGAAAAGCGCGTGTAGCGTGTACTCGTACAGTAGCCTCCGCTCCTCCTCTAATAGCAACACCCATTTGATGGGGTGAAACCGCCGCAACAATTGCCCGTTTGTTCATGGCCATCGCAATTTTTGAAGCTGTTCTTCGTAGAGTTAGTCCTGGGCCTTATAGAATTATCTTTCTTTCGGAGGGCAGTTAAACTTGCACCGTAGAAAACGGGTTGGCAGAACGATGGCAAAATCCCATTTAGCACTCTGGCCCTAAAAATGCCCAGCTCGGTTAGTAAGCGCTCCGAGGATTGAATCGTCTGGCTTAGCATGTCTCGAAGATGTCGAGGCCGTAGGCCATCTAAACCGGCTTCACTTGCAAAGGGAAAGATCGAATGGTATCAAAGACGAGAGATCCTTCAACTCTATCTAGGTCTAGTGTGGCGGGCTGTTGCAGAAGATCTAACTGTTCTTGACACCCGGGTGGACTAACTGGGTGTTTGCTCCGTAGTTCAGACTCGGTATGTTTATCGTGTGGTGCCAATGTGTCTAAGGACAGTAGTGGTCGTTAGTGATATGAAACCTCTTGCCGATTGTGCTGGGTGTGATCGAATCAGGGAGAGTTTGAAGTGTTCGAGAACCTATTTGTGCAACATTACTTTTAATGATTTTTGTTTGTGTTTTTTCCTGATTTTTTTGACGAGGCAGTGTAAACAACAATGACGGAAGCATCATAAGATTATTCCAACTTTCAAGGTCGAGCTTTGTGTTAAAATTGCTTAATGCTGTCGTGTATGCTATGGCACAGATTTCTCTAGCCCCACGGGGTATGATTCTGGCTAGTCTTAAATTTCTGCGAGCATGTGATAGGACTTGCACTAGTAACTTTGCGTCAGGTTGCGTATCGGCGTTTGATGTGTTGGCTATATCATTGCTCGGGCCTGGATTGTGATTCCTACGGAGGCTTCGACAAGGTGCCAGAGGGTGTTTACGTGTTATGTGCATTTTTTAAGCCCTTAGAAGATCGTACAGCTTGACCACAGTAGTTGCAAACATATGGTGTCTGAGAAAGGGGTAAAGCCATTTCTGAGTCGTTCTCGGTGGCGTCTCGAGTGTTCTGATATTGTTGGCTAGTCATTTAAAGTTGGTTTCGCGGGACTCTGATCAACCGTTCCGGGCAATGCTGATAGCTGTGGGTCATCAGTACCGTCCAGAACGGTCTTTAAAAAAGCAATCCCAGTCTCGAATTCGAGATATGGGTGGTGGGAGATTGCATAGTACAGTCTTACCATCTTTATGTAGAACTTCTGTGGGGGCTTGAACGGTGGCGACGTTTGGCGACATCTGCGTACGACTTATCTCCCTTAACGGATTATTATTATTATTATTATTATTATTATTATTATTTTTTATTATTATATTATTATTATTATCATTATTAATATTATTATTATTATTATTATTATTATTATTATTATTATTATTTAGTTAATACAATTGTGAGGTATGAACGTTTAAATCATGTTTATCCTGCTCTGTTCGCTTTCTGTCAGTTCATGGCGCCTATAATGGAAGCCACGTTCCCTCTACACACGGCCAAAGACATCATCTGTCTCAAAAACATGGCCTCGCGTCGATCGCCCGTGACGTCTTCGATTCGTTTTCCGATGTCTTGCAGGAGTTTTGCTGTACCTGTGCTGATGGGGCCGAGTGTCTCAAATGTAATGGGTGCAAAGTGGTAGCTTCTAGATAGTTCTAGATACTTCCTCCGTTTTTCAAAATCTGCACGTTCTGCTACCCATCCCGATTCGACTTCGCTGTGGCGTAAATATGATAACGCCGCCGTGCATGAAACCGTTACATCCCATACAAGGCATTTTCCGTGCGACCACAGCGGGATGGTGACCCCGTCAGGTCGCAACTCACCGCTGCCATTAAGACCTACTGGTTCGGGCGTAGATGGTATCCCTGCCCTTCTAAGAGCTCTTCTCACTATGGCGTTGAGTTCAGCGTGCCTTGTAAGTCTGCCGGGGCTTTTTAGACAGCTTAACGGGTGTAGGCCGTCCGAGTCAACCGGTTGGCCGCATGAGAGGCACGTGAAGGGCTGGCAGACGGGGGCGCCTATCCTAATAGCTGACACCATGCGGAAGGGAATTATTATTATTAATATTATTAATATTATTATTATTATTATTATTATTATTATTATTATTATTATTATTATTATTTTAAGCCTTTATTTAAAGCAAAAGCAGCATGCAGCATACCACTTTCCTGCAGATTAAATCATTTTGTATTTCTGTATTTTTTAGCACTCAAATTATTTATTCAATGTGATCAATCATTAACGGTGGGAGCGTGACATTTGGATCCCTGCGAACGTGTGCACCTTTACGGGGGGGGTCTAGTGAAGTGTTATTAATACTATACTCATGGTTCATCTGGCTTCACGTTTGTCCAGCTTCCAGAGGGTAAAAGGGCAATGTGATGTCCGTGCATAGCGATCATTAACCAGACTGGGGACCGCTTTTGTTCCTTAGTGTATTTTAGATATATTCAGCCTGCTGAGGACCTATGCGCGTAATATGTTTTTTTCGGCCGCCGTGCGGGGTAATGCAAAGGAATTGTATGAGAGTTGAATTTAGCAGTTGCCTTACCTGTATGACCTAGAAAATGTGCGGGCTCTATCGAGTATTCATGAATGTAGATAGGCGAGAAGTCAAAGGTAGGCCTCTTAATCCCATGTCGTGTTATCATGTCATAAAATATTACCAGCACCAGTAGACATACATATATATGTACGATTCGTTTTCGTTTCGACGTAATCCATCATTTACTTTGCAGGCCCACTTCATATCCGCGTTAAAGTGATAAAGCTCCTCCCAGAGATGACTTACGAGGTATTAACTAGATCCCGCTGACCTGCTATAACGATATAGCGTCAAAAAATCATATCAAACTATCGTGCATCGGAAATGGATTAGTAGGCAACAGCCAAATCAGGTGATCTACGTCTATACTCATACTTTGCCGAGTGAATCATAAGGCTCACTTACCGATAAAAAAAACATTAAAATAGGAGTGTACCTTTTACGAGCCGAATTTCATTTTTATTAACATCAATGTAACTCACATTTAATTACTAACAAAACTCCATACATCATAAATTGAATAGGCCCGAAGTGCTAAATAATTTCCGCCAGCGGCAAACCTCATATACATAGTGTGTTCAAAACGTATCGCGACTTTTGTGTTTTTTTCAAAAATTATTCATTTATTCATGAATATCTATTTTGTCCCCTTCAAAGTAATCCCCATGAGATATTATACACTTGTGCCAACGGTTTTTCCAATCTTCGAAGCACTTCAAAAAACCATTTTTTTTTATCTTGTTCAGCTCCTCCTTCGATGCCGTCTTTATCTCGTCAAGCGTAGCGTAACGTCGTCCTTTCATGGGCCTCTTCAGTTTAGGGAACAAGAAAAAGTCACAGGGGGCCAGATCTGGGGAATACGGTGGCTGCGGCATCATTAGTGTGTTGTTTTTGGCCAAAAACTCGCGCACAAGCAACGATGTCTGAGCAGGGGCGTTATCGTGGTGCAAAAGCCAATTTTTGTTCTTCCACAAATCCGGGCGTTTCTGGCGGATTGCTTCGCGCAAATTGCGCATAACTTCAGGTAATATTCCTTATTGACCGTTCTACCCTGTGGCAAGAACTCATGATGCACCACGCCCCTGCATCGAAGAAAACTGTCAGCAAAACTTTCACATTCGACCGAACTTGGCGCGCTTTTTTTCGGTCTTGGTTCGTGCGGCAGCTTCCATTGAGATGATTGAGCTTTGGTTTCCACGTCATAACCATAAACCCACGATTCGTCACCAGTTATGACCCTCTGGAGCAAATTTGGGTCGTCGCGGACAAAGTCCAACATCTCATTAGCAATGTTCATGCGATGCTGTTTTTGGTCGCAATTGAGCAATTTTGGTACGAATTTCGCGGCGACCCGTCTCATGCCCAAATCATTGATAAAAATCGAATGGCACGAGCCAATCGATATGTTTAGGTCCTCAGCAACTTCTCTAACGGTGATTCGACGATTGGCCAATACCATTTTCTCCACTTCATTAATTTTTTCGTCTGTTGTTGAAGTGCTCGGGCGTCCGGCACGCTCTTCGTCGTTCACATCTTCTCGGCCTTCTGAGAACATTTTGTACCACCGATAAACGTTGCTTCGGTCCAAGGTAGCTTCTCCGTATGCCACAGTCAACATTCGGAATGCATCCGCGCACTTAATTTCGTTTTTCACACAAAATTTGATACAGGTTCTTTGATCCATTTTTTTGAATAGGTAAAAATCGAAGACGATCCAAACACGTGCAAGCAAAGCAGCTGTCAACAATTAAGTGAACATTCAAAATGGCCGAGCTTGTCGGCATAAGTGAGAGACATGAGTACCAACATAACGCCACAAAAAATCGAAATTCGAATATACGTAACCCGCGAAAATTCGAAAGTCGCGATAGGTTTTGAACACACCTCGTATTTTATTTTATAGCACACCCTAGCCTCTCTGTATGGAGAGGTAGGCGACATCCGGCGACTGCAACGTCCCGACGGCAGTAGCACTCTTCTACCTTAAGAGATTATTTCAGGGCTGATGTATAGTCTTGACAGAGTATGGGGACACCTCACTCGGGCAGACTTTGGCTTGCTTTAAGGGTGTTTCACAATGTACCACTTTAGTACCTAATGTGTGTAGTCTGTGCACCGGTATTTCTATTGAGGTTGAGGGCGCCGTCTATAGTACTATTGGAAAACTTTGTCTCGGAATGGAAAATTTAAATTGAATAAGTCGGCGAGAAGTGGCATATCAGAATATTTTCAGTGCTCCTCATATCTGGTCTGGCATGTGACAATCACCATGTCACCCGTGACAGAGAGGTCACGGTGAGCAACACCACAGTGTCATCAGTTGAGATAACCACGATTTATGTACTTGCTCGTCTGCTGAAACCGCTGATGGAAACAATCCGACTCGAGCAGAGGTCAGCGATTACCAAATAACACTAGCACTTTTTGCAGGACTAGAAAGTTTGGTGAAGCCTTAGCCGAGATTGGACACGTTGACATCTAGAGCTCTTGGCACCTCTGGGAGGGAAGCGCATGCTCTAGCCGTCACATATACACAAGAAATACCTGTCACGATTACCACTACATTGTTTGCTCGACTCCAGGTTTTCACCAGCCGTGTGATCAGTGCCAATGCTTGCGTTTGATGCATGCAAGGAATTAGGAGGTGTCTTAGCGATCACTGCACTATCTCCCAACGTGGGACGGACTCTAACGTCTCATAAGGCAACATTCGTTTTGTATATGCAACTAAGTTGTGAAATAAATAAAATTCTTAAAGCCAAGATAGCTCTGCGGAACCCTTGCTGCGCATATACTGGACAAGAGTGGCGATGAGCAGAGTAAATGAGATGCAACTCAGTGAGTCCCCTTGTTGAGTTCCCACATGTTGCTTTATGCCCAATGCTCCTTTTTTTACCCTTCAACCAGTCACGTCCCTTCCGCGCAAACGATTAAGATTACTTGCAGTAGGGCTCTTCCTACTTCCGCCAGTCAAAATGCCTTAATAGGGAGGCTGTGAGAAGTCGGTTAAACACCTTCACTCAGACGGTATATGAACATTTCTCTGGTCTGGGCCACGATTCTGATTGTTGGACATGAATTGCGCCGCGAGTACCCCCTGCACCTTTTAAAATCGAATTACTCGAGCCCTGATAGGCTACCATCTGCTGCTGGCAAAATCCTGTTTATCGGTAACAAGTGACAGCAAATTTGTGCAAAATACGCTCTTAAATTGTCAAGCATGCTCCACAATATACACTTAGGTCGGTTCTATTGTCACATGCCGTCCTCTTCTTTAACAAAAGAGATACTTTAATAAAAAGGAATAAGTGCCCGTAACAGAGTATTCAAGCCATTTAGTGCATTACTGCCAAACGCATATGTTGAATGAACTATCTAACTCTTTAAGCGAATCATTAGAACAAGAAGGTCCCGTTCCGCTTTAAGTAACCGAACCTCTCCTCGCGTAGCCTTATAATCAAGTCATTGTTTTATATAGGTCTTTGCACGTGGTAGAGTGCACGTGAACTGCTTTTTACCGGCTCAGTCGTCGACAACACTATCTATACAGTTAGATTGGAGATGCAACCTGTGTACCGTGTTGGCTTCCACCGCGGATATCCACTAGTTTTTGGGCCAAATTGAGCTTACGCTCACGCTTTGCGGTCGCGCTACGTTGCCTTATTTTTTTTATGTGAGAGATCAATGAAAAATAGACTAGCATTACTGCAGCGCAAAGATAACGTGAAAATGGACGTGGCAAGGCAACCCGTTCAGAGCATTGCTTACAGCCCACTGGGTGGCACCAAATAGGCCAGCATTGCAAATCGGCGATCGCCAGGTGCAAATCAAAGGGCCTAAATCAAAAGCTTATTTCCTACAAATACTTAGTTGGTTGATAAGGTCTTGCGCAAAAGACACCAATGCGACCATGAAATAGACCAGAAGAAGCAGTGAAACAGGTCCAGAGGGTCCAGTCAGTATAGTGCTGCTCACCGGGCACAACAAGTGTGCCTCATAAATCCGCAATCTTATAATCCATCGTTAAGTTTACCCGGAAGTTCAACAAAGCAAAACCGGATTTGGGACTGGCCGCCCTCTCAATGCGGTGTCAAAGCAATTAACAGTATTGAGATCGATTTCATTTATTTCTCACTGACTAACGTCTAGCGAAGGCTGATATATTATCTGAAGTCTATGCAGCTCTATACAGAGCTCGATAAATTCTTCCCCAGAACTGCCCGATGGCGATGTATTTTGCCTACGTCCATAGTCACCTAACTTACGTTGTAGACGTTTATGGCTTGACACAGATGCTTCTTATCGGGTCGCTTCACCGACTCCAAAAACGAGCACTGAGAACAACTCTGGACCTCTGGATGCGAGACTCAATGCAACCGCACTACAAAATAGAAGCATTCTGCCGTTCCCAAAACCTATACAATAGTAGTTAAAATTAAGCGTGGAGTGCATCCAAGCTTATATGGTTGGGCAACATCAGCAACGCCCAACGCCCTACCTAATAACTTGCCTACTCGGTCACACGCCAACTATAACTAGTTAAAGCTATCAATCAAAAACAATTTAGTGTACAGCTAAGATACAGTGCTAAATTAAGCTCCCTTGTAACTACTACTCAAAACTGGAACATTGAGGTGCTTTTCAAATGTCGTTATCTCTATGCCTATCTAGCCATTTATATATTTATGTGTATCGTTACCCATCGGTACCAATGTATATATATATATATATATATACCCACACATATATGCATGAAAAGTTCTGATACCATTTTCTGAAAAAGAATATTATTTAATCTTCCAAAGTGTTTTGTTTCTATCAAAATGTGTTTGTGCCATCTTCTTCCCACTCGTCGAAACATTTTTAAACGAGTCGTTCGGCATCGAGTTGAGTTTCTCCTGCAAATTTTTTTTATCTCTTCTATATTCTTAAAGCGTTGTCCCTTCAAATTTGTTTTACTCTTGGAAACAGGAAGATTTGGACAATATAGAACTAACATTCTTACTTAGCGTTCAGGTCTCTGCGTCGAACGATCTCGCGCAACCTTCTTAAATTTTCACCATAATATTCACGTTGGCCATAGAACCAGGTAGCAACAAACATTCGGGACATTTTGGGAGGTAACCCCCTTGAAATCGAAAGGCACTCAAAAGGACCCTGGTGATAGATCTGCTCTCTCTGAATTTTCAAAAAGTACCGACCTCCATCAGGCAGACAAAGTCTCTGTTCAAATTCAAATGCGATCTCAGAGATAACTTAATATTCTGAAAGTTTCGTATCTGGTTAAAAATGTTATAGAAAAATACACGCCATGTTGTAACATTGTTATCTCATAAAAAGGGCTACAGAAAGCTCCCCTCGAGACTACCAACTCCTCCCGTTCACTGCTCCCGTTCTTGCCAAATTCCACCAGATAGAGACAATACAAATCGTCCAATGGAATTGCGAAATTCATCATTCATGTGCGACTTACATCCATCTGAGTAGTATGTAAAATATATTGCGGATAGAATTCCACACCAAGGCGGCAAGCAAATGAAAGGGCTACGTCCCCGTGGGACTGGATAATAAGATATCCTGTTAACCGATGGCAGTGCCAATGCGTCTGTCACTTTCCAGGCAGCTTAATGCCCGGTATCTGCTGGCCTTCGTTGCGAGTTTCACTGTCGATCCAAGTCCCGACGTAGAGAACTACTCGGCTGCGTTTATGGATACCCTTTGCTTAGCTGCGCTATTTCGGGGGCGACGCTTTGGCAGGCCCTGGGTTCAACCAGGCATGTCAAGCTTCCCGCCGAGCCCAGATCTGTGATTTGTTTTTTTTACACGGAGGGGGCAGGAACAAGAATGCATAATACACACCATTTGGTCTGTGTAGTACTCTCAAGCCCAATTCTCAAGGAAGGATCACCTGTGGCGGTCTGCTGGCGGATACCTACTCTGGTGTGAGGCCACTAATCGCCCGTTTTTCAAAGAATGTGTCGATGCACCTACACGGCTGAAGAAAACAACAAGTATATTGAGATAGGCGAAAAGTGTTTTTTACAGGTTGCAGCTGGACAGCAACCCCAGGTGGATTTTACGACGCCTAACACGCGCCAGGCCACGCTCCACGGTACAGCCCCAAAGTCCAACCACGCACTACGCCGTCTACGCAGTGCGGCGAAACTAAAGCTATACGACAACAGAATAACCACAATGTTGCACGTGCACTACAACGATCACGATATCGTTCAGAGGCCAAAACATCACCATCAAGAGCAGACCGACCACATTGCCGCACGTGCACCGCTGTGCCGAACCCACCGATTACTGTCTTGACTATTGACAACTTTGCCGACCTTGCGGCTAAGACTTGCTGTTGATGCTGCCAATCAAGTACCAACGAGAGCCACTGGCAGCAGCATACTGATTGATGACCTAAAGCCGGCAACCTAGACCTGATAAAAACGTGTGATGGTCTCACACGGAAGCACTAATGACAGACGCGTTTCGAGATGTAACTTGCATGTGGGCACTCCCGCCGAGCCATTCCACACCCACCATCCGCATTGACTTCGTCTCGCCCAACGACTCAGTTTCCTGCAACAAAATGATGGTGACCGCAGTGTCTCTCCAAATCTCACTAAATATTGTACTTGGTGTGCGTGTACTAAGTTCAATTGTCCGACGAATCAGAGATTTGAGACAAAAACCGACTCTAGACACAGCGCTCATAACTAAACAGAATGTACAGGTGCTTAAGAGAGGACACATAAGTGGATTTTGCTGGATCGAAGTAAAAGAGGTCAGCATAATATATTCTGCCTATATCAGTTCTAACTGCTTGCACGAGGATTTCGAGCGACTCCGAAATGACCTCGCAGAACCGATACGCGACACGAAACCCGGAAACGGAGTGCTAAAAAGGGGATTTTAACTCAGCGTCAGAAGTCCAGGTATCGGAGGACCTAGTTGTTCTTAACCCGGCTCTCGTTGACTTCCTGGCGCTTGGTTGAAGGACGAAGCGTTGTGGGGAACCCTCGCGGGAGATAGTCACGTAAAACTCAAGTAAATTATGGTAACTTAGCAATTCTTCGTCCAGTAAAACCTTCCAGTTTAAAATCCTGTGTGTTTCCGCTCTTCTTGTTATTGTACGATCGATGCATGAGGTGCGCCCAGCTCTATGAAAGGTGTGCGCACCTTCTTCTCGCGTCGATCTTACAATAATAAGAAGAGCGGAAACACACAGGATTTTAAACTGGAAGGTTTTACTGGACGATAAATTGCTAAGTAACCATCATTTACTTGAGTTTAACGTGACTATCTCCCGCAAGGGTCCGCCCACAACGCTTCGTCCTTCAACCAGGCGCCAGAAAGTCAACGAGATCCGGGAGTCCCTTAGAACCCTTATTGGCCAAAACGGACCGCCAACAACACCCGCGGGCCTCCAAAACCTCCTCTAGGTTTCCTGCAGGGTCCCCACGGACCGCGGAATACACCGATTGCACCGAAGGTCCCTGAAGCGCTGGTGGTGGCACCTCAAGCCGGGAAGGCACCAGGCCCGGACGGCATCCCCGTCTTCGCGGTTAAGCTACTGCTGAAGAAATACCCAGAAGCGGTGGCCGCGGCCGCGACTCTCCCCCGGGCGCCGAGACCTATTTTTAGAAATACTACTGGACGTGAAAAACGCCTTTAATAGTCTCCCATGGAGAGTCATTCTCGGTACTCTCCATAATAAAAGGCGCCCTTTTACTTGAGGCAAATTTTATCATTTTATTGATTCCATCCACTGATAATTATCTACTCACATGACCAAACTTATAATATGATCGCAGAGGTGCCGCGGAGCTTGATACGATCCTCCTGCTATTGAAGATTACGTACGACGACGTGCTGCGGCTGGGGGATCTCCCACCCGGGGTCGAACTCGTAGCCTAAGCTGGGCCCCACCGTCCAGGCCCGAACACTAGGCCAGCTGGAGGCGCGTGCAAACGAAACCTTCTTCAACGTCGCGCACTAGAGGCAAAGGACGGGGCTTACTCTGGCCCCCGCTAAAAGCGAAGGGATTCTCCTGGTGGGTCAGACGGGCTTGTCCCCGCCTTGTTCTGGAAGACCAGGAGATCGCGTAGTCAATACTACAAAGTACCTCAGGGTCTTCCTGGACCGGGGCCTCCGGGGTACTGAGCACCTACGGCGGGCGTCGGAGAGGGCATTGAAGATCGCCAATAGTTTTGCGCGCCTCATGCCAAACACCTAGGGCCCTAAACAAATACAAAAAAAATATTATGTCCGTGGCCGAGTCGGTTGCCCTATACGGAGCTCCGGCCTGGCCTACCAACGTTCTAAAGACCAAAGCCAACAGAGCCCGCTTACAGGGGGCTCAACGGGTCGGAGCCCTTCTGGCGTATCGCACGGTTAGCGCTCGAGGTCGCGGGCACTATTCCATGGGACCAAAGGCAGAAGAGCGCCGCCGCCGCCTGTGGGGGGACCAGAGCCTTAAAAGGAAGAGGCGCGGCAACTCACATTGCAGCTATGGCAGGGGTAGTAGGATGGCCTGGCGGAGGGGGCCCAGGCGCCAATCTCCGCAAGCTGATCCCTAGCATCAAGGACTGGCTGAGCCGGCCCGGTGGGGAGCTCACCTTCCACACCACCCAGATTTCGACGGGGCACGGCGACTTTCAGTCGTACCTATTCAGAATCGGGAAGGCCCCCAGCCCCACGTGCGCCCACTGCGGCGATGGACTCGAAGACACTCCAGAGCCTACACCTCTGGCGTGCCCCGCATCGACGAAGCAGTGTCAGCCTTTAAGGACTCTGATGCACACGCACATTTTTAACCAACGCGACATCGTTCTGAAGATGACGGAATTCCTGGAACACTGGAACCTGACGGCAGCAGTTTTTAGTAAGATTTTAGAAGCTTCGACGGCCAACAACCTGCGCATTTTACGCCCTGCGGCTCCCGGGGACAGCTCTCGTTAGGAGTAAGAATACTCGCCCTCTCTGACTGTTTGATGCATGCTTAAGTAGTTCCCAGTCAGTTGGGGGACGGGGACATGACTGGTTTTTAGTGAGTTGGAGCCCCACACTACCGGCCCACACTTGCAGGGACCCTCCTGCTGTGGTGTCCGTGTGTGCAACCGCATTTTCCAGTTAGTCCTCTACATAAAAAAATACAAGTCTGGGGATCACCTCGAGCCGATAAAAGGAACACGACTCTACTAGATTGGGCAGCATCACTCGATCTTCAGGTATTAAACGACGGAAAAGAAGCCACGTTCCACCGCCACGGCAGCGAGTCTTACGTGGACATCACGTTATGCAAATACATCCTCGCGCCAAAAGCTATATACTTAAAAGTTTTGGTAGACGAGGAAAACCTGAGCGACCAATATTGCATTGAGGCTTGGCTGAGGATTCAAAACCTCCGATCAGTTTCTCCCCTTAAGAAGCCATTCAGACTCACAGACGAGTCAAGGTTTAAGGACGAGCTCGAGAGGAAAATCAAAGCCCTATCTAGCCCCCACAGAACTGCAGAAAGCCTGCAAGCACTCTTTGCGAGGTGTCTCCGCAGAGGTCTATACTTGGCCCACTTCTCTGGAACTTGGCTTACGACGACGTCTTCCGTCTGACAGGCCTCTCCAAAGGAGTGGACACAGTGGTCTATGCCGACGATCTGGCGATAGTCGTGCAGGCTAAACTGCCGACGACTTGAATTGAATATGAATAAAGCTGTTTACCTGACGTCAGAGTGGATGAGCGCAGCGGGACTTAGACGGGCCCCGGAAATGACCGAAGCAATGCAGAGGGATTAAGAGGATCCGTCCGCCCACTTTACAGCTTGACGGCGAAAACATTAAAATGGTAAAGGAAGCCCGCTACCTCGGAGTCATACTGGATACAGCGATGAATGGTCTCAGCCACATAAAAAGCCACGACAAAAGCAGCCAAGGCAGTGTGTGCTATAGCCAAAGGCACTGCTAATGACGGTCGCGGAATCGGTATCATTATTCGGAGCGCCAGCGCCGAAGAAAGCGAAACAAATTCTACAAAGGACCCAGAGGGTAGCGGCCTTGGGGATAATCCAGGTACCGCACAGTCAGCACGAATGCTGCTCTGGTGCTGGCAGGGTCGATCTCCCGGGATCTCAAGACACTCGAAAGGAAGCGATTATGACTCTTAGGTGCTCCTACGCAGACGGAAAAAGACAAGGAGAGGAACTTTACAATTGAGGATTCCTGCGCGTATTGCTGCCAGATATCAAGGCATGGATAGAGAGGCCAGGGGGAGACCTCACCTCTCACCTCACCCAGATCCTCAAAGGACACGGGAGCTTCAATTCGTACTTGTTCCGAACTGGAAAGGCTCCGTCGCCGATATGCGTATTCTGCCAAAAGATTCAAGACTCAAACGTGGTTTATTATTGCAACTGCATAACACAATGCTTTAGTTCTCATTA
Organism: Dermanyssus gallinae; assembly: GCA_003439945.1. Classification (NCBI taxonomy): domain Eukaryota; kingdom Metazoa; phylum Arthropoda; class Arachnida; order Mesostigmata; family Dermanyssidae; genus Dermanyssus; species Dermanyssus gallinae. The sequence goes on along the minus strand of QVRM01002893.1, from coordinate 1,636 downwards.
AAAAAATATAGATAATGATAAAAACATGAAAAATACCTGGTTAACTCTCAGTCATGAACAGCCAAGTCAATCATGAAGTATCACAAATCATAAACACAACACAAATAGCATGTGTGCCTTAACTATGTTAAAATGTGTTGGTGAGTAGCCATTTCTGGACCATCTCTATCATGCAATGCAGGGAAGTAGTACGACGAATATTCTGTGGTATGCTAGTCCATATAACGGGCAAGCGAGAGACAATGGCTTGCTGACTAGACCTTTTGTGACTAATGGCCCTGCATATATTGTGGCACGTCTCGAGGTCCTACGAAACAAGGGAGCAAGGGAAAAGAAACATCACAGGGAATAATATTCCGAGTGATTTTAAAGCCCAGCGTGGCAACCTTCAGCAAGTAGAGCAGGTTGACCAGTAGGAGGTTATGAACAACATAAAGATCACTGACGGAGTCTCTGCGTCGCCTGCCAAATATGGCTCTTAGAGCATCGTTTTGCATTATTCGAGCCCGATAGGGAACAACTTCAAACCCACTCCCCCAGATAGAATGCCATAAAGGAGAACTGGCAGAACAACGTTTTGTAGACCAAGAGAAGTCCATCCACCGGAACTCCGATAAGCCGCATGGAAGAGGGCTGAAATGATGGCGTAGCATTTGGGCTTGATGTATTCTAAATGCGCCCGCCAGCTCATGCACTCGTGCAGCATTAGGCCGAGACATTTCGTGGTCTCGAGAAGACCAATTATCTCCCTGATAGAAAGAATTTCCTGTCGGGGTGCATTTTTAGCTGAGAAGCTCGGAATGCAATAATGTTTGTCTTGCTGGCATTAACGACAAGACCAATTTTATTGAAAATCGAAATTACTGTTTCCACTTGAGATGGGAGATGAGGCAGCTCCGAACATATTTCGGAGACATTGAGCCGAAAAAGCAACGTCGTATCATCAGCAAAAGCGATCAGATTGCCTTAGTTGTCCCTCTGGATATTAAATAGGGATGAAATTAATAAGAATGAAGAATAATAAAGGTCGGAGAACAGAACCCTGGGGGTACCGATGTCTACGGATCTCCAGGAGGATTCGACCAACCCAACTCTCACCGCCTGCATTCTTGAACTTAGGTACGAGCGGAATCAACCAACTGCACTCACTGAACACCTCAACACCTGAAGCATTTGTAGGAGATATGAGTGATTGAAACAATTGAAGGCCGTGGCAACGTCTAGAAAGACTCCGAGACATAATTTAGTCGATTTTAAATCGCTACGAATAGCATCCACAATAGACTGCCATAAGTGGGCGGGGGCCAACTCCGTAGATCGACCACGTCAGAAACCAAACTGATATAACGACAGAAAGTTAATGGACTCTAAATGATGCTCAAACCTTCTCAGAGCCAGTTTTTCTAATATTAGACACAAAATATACCAGACTTATGGGACGATAGCTGGCGGGTAGGTTTTATCGCCCTTTTTTGTAAAGCAGAGTCACAAACGAGGCCTTTAACGTGTGGGGAAGGTACCCGAGGAGAAAGAGAGATTCGCAATTTGTTAGGGGACGAGCATAGAGAACGTCGTTAATTTTAAAAGTTTTTCGGAAACCCCATAGCCCCAGCTCCCTTTTGATTTGATTAGGAGT